>JARQAD010000004.1:54186166-54786166 GCA_029955455.1 Quercus agrifolia | reverse complement strand
CAATAAAATGATACAAAGCAATCAATATCATACTAAAAACCGTTGCAATTTGGCTAAGAAATGCAATAATTTGATATTAGTATATGTTGGTATATCAATTCAAGATTACAATTATTAGTAGTTTAGTAGCCTTCATAAATAAAAGTTTTTTTTTTTTTGAGAAATAATTACAACACGCTGCTAACCCGCAGCTCGAACCCTTTCATCCCTAGACCCTTAAGCACTTTGTGTATGGAGAGATGCTAATTCAGTTACAAGACTTTTGGTCATAAATAAAAGTTCATATCAAGACCAATAATATTTTGGTCCAAGTCGACCACCTTATCAAAAGCTGGCCATAAAAAAAAAAAAGGTCTAAACAACAATAATTTTTTTTTTGGTTGGCTGAATTAAACAACAATAGTTAATAACAATAAATTTTGTGTGCAAGAGAGATATCTTTAACTGCAAAATGATTGTTTAACCTAAATTTTCATATACAAATAAAACAATCTATAAAACGTGAAGCATTAAAAAATATTAAAGAGCAAGATTACAGAGGAATCAAAATGATAGAGTGAGAGAGATAGAGTACCTTTAACAATAGAGATAATAAAAAAAAAATGCAACGGAAGATAAATCTTAAATAATCACTCAATTTGAATGTTAATATACCAATAAAGCAATTTATAAAACGAAAAGATTAAAACAAATCAAAGATCAAGATTATATAGAAATCGAAATGAGAGAGAGAGAGAGAGAGAGAGTACCTTTGATAGTATAGATAAAAAATGCAGTGGAAAAATAAATTTTCCCATCACAAATACTAAGCTTGTTGGTTATAATTGAGATAAAAAGAGAACGTATATAAACATGTAAATATGTAGAGGGAGGAAAAAAAAGTGTTTATGGTAAAGCGGTGTTGAGGGTGGGGAAAGGTTGGGGAAGAGGAGGAGGTTTTGTATGTTTTGGTAATAATGTATTTGTAACCAATAAATTATATAGCTGATATAATAGAATTTTAAAATATGAAATTAAAACTAATTAAATTCAATGTGGTGGCATAATAGATTTAAGGAAAATTTTCCACTTTCCATATTCATTGTTATTTTTTTTTTCCACTTGAAAAAGATAATAATTTACTGTTGTCATTTTTTCTCAATTAAATCACTGAATTTATTAAATTTTTTCACTTGTATTGTAAGTATAAGATCAACTGGTTGTTATTCCCCAAGAAAATGAGTAAGACCTATTTAAGTTGTGAGTTCTAGTTAGCTTAACTAGTAAAGTCTCTAATGCTTGAATAAGATATTTGAGATTCAATCCCTACTTGCACCAAAAACCAATTGATGTCTTAATTTGATGATAAAGAGTTATCATCAAGAGTGGTCTGAGTAGACGCCACATGTTGAAATTCTCTATAAATTTTTTTTTTTTAAATGTTGGTTCCAGTTATCTCAACTGGTAAAGTCTCTGATAGTTAAATAATAGATTTGGAGTTCAATCCTCGCCTACACTAGAAACCAATTGGTATCTTAGTCTAATGATAAATAGCACAATCATCAGAAGCAGTTGAAACTTTATAATAATAATAATAAAGGACCTGTTAAGTTGTATTTATTTCCTTTTTCTTCCCACTTGAATTTTATAAGCAACCGATTGTCATGCTCATAGAAAATTAATTTATTGTTTTCAATTTTTTTTCCCATTTAATCATGGTGATTATAATTTTTTTTTTCTTTTCAATTCAATTGTACTATGGACTAATCTATTGCCAAACAAAAAAATAGGGTAAATTACAAATTACAATCCTAAAGTTTGAAGGTGTTTGGATTTTGGATTTTATACCTTGAAGTTTCAAAATTTAGATTTTACCCCTGAAGTTTGGAGGCTTTTAGATTTTACACCTTGATGTTTCAAAATTTGGATTTTACCCCCTAAATTTTAAGGAGATTTGAATTTTACTCCCTAAAGTTTTGGGATATTTGGATTTTACATTCTAAAATTTCAAAATTTGGAGATGTAAAATTCAAACAACCAAACTTTAGAAGTAATATCCAAATTCTGAAACGTCAGGATGTAAAATTCAAATACTCTCAAAATTTAGAGGGTAAAATCCAAGTTTTGAAATTTTAGAGTGTAAAATCAAAACACTTCCAAACTTTAAGGGTGTAATTTGTAATTTACCCAAAAATTTATTGTCATACACATTAATTTTTTTTAATTTTTTGGTTTTCACTTAGAAATTAACCTCCATGCACAAATATTTTTTGCCATATACAATAAATTTTGCTTCCATAAAAAAAAAAAAAAAAATATATATATATATATATATATATATATAGGCCAAATTAATAATGAACATTTAAGGGTGAGTTTTAAATTCTCATTCATTATTGACATATGAAAATTATATTAAATATAGAGTAATACTATAGTCACAAACTATTTTACAACATTTTTACAAACTAAAGATGTGACAATTTTTTTTTTTTTAATACAAGATAGAATTCTACTCTAGCCAAATCTAAATGTATATGTGTACGAATCTCTCTTCTAAAGACTTGAATCCTAATCCTTACCCCCCACACCTCACAAGCACTTATACTTGTGGAGTGACTATTGTACCAAGGGTGTGCGGTGGTATTGATATGGCAAATTCTTATTAGTTTTAATATGAGTCCACTACTAACATCACATTTATGTTTATCAATAATTATTAGAAATTGCCAAAGCCACATCAACAATTTGTAAAATTTTTGTAAAATAGTTTGTGTCTGTAGCATTACTCTTAAATATATTGACACATGTCAAATGTTTTATATTATGGAAAAATTACTACTTGCCATGTGGCATGATATGTCCATATTATTTTAAATAAACAGAATGTTGTGTCACTTGTCGCATTATTGTTCATCCACTAGTTTGAGTGATCCAACTTTTACCATATATTAGTGTATAGTCTCATGCATATGCACGAATACAATTAAAAACAGTCACAATTATATATATATATATATATATATATATATATATATATATATTAGAAGAGATTCAAATTATATATAGTATTAGCTTACATTTTTTTTTAAATCATACATTTCTAAAAAAATATGTAATGGTTTTTCATTATTTATATATATAATTTAGAATTTAATTGGATTTAGACTCTTCAATTTTTTTTCACCCAATAATTCACTTGCCACAAAAATTAAAAAAATAAATGGACATGTGGCAAAAAAATTGGACTCCAGTTGAAATTCAATTTAGAATCTAATTGTAATTGAACTCTTCGATTTTTACACTCAATAATTCACTTGGCATAAAATTAAAAATTAAATGAGACATATGGTGCAAAATTGAGAATCCAATTAAAATCCAATTGGATTTTCTCTAAACTCTGGCTATTTATATATACTAGCTTGTAACCCTATGCATATGCATAGATACTTAAAAGATATACATATTATAATTCTTACATATATAATTTAAATATTATTGATAATCATTCTTATATATTTTTTTAACTCTTTAAAAGTTTTGTAAGAATATTGTTAGGTAGAAAATATAAATTGTTAATTTTTTAAAAAAACTTATGTTTATTAATTCTAGACTCTTTGGTTTTTTTACACAATAACTCACTTGAATAAATATTTATGATATGATCACACATTTGACTCCAAAAATTCTCTTTAAAAATAAATAATTTAGGATACATAATGCAAAATTGGACATCAATTATAGAATCTAATTGGATTTTTTCTAAATTTTACCTATTAATATATATATATATATATATATATATTATGGGCAAATTGCTACTTGCCATGTGGCATGATTTTTTTTAATATCATTTTAAATAAATAGAATGGTGTGCCACCTGTCACAGTATAATGCATCTACCAGTTTGAAGGATCCAACTTTTATAATATACATGAACTGCTCCCTTGGAAAGACGTTAAAGAAATCTCAAATTTCCAAGTGGTCATCGAAGGTTCATTATTAATTGAAAAAAATTATGAGTATTGTATGATTATTGCATTTTGTTTTTGGTTTGGGGACTCACGTTTGAGAGATGAGTTTTTGAGGAAGGAGATTATCGATGGTTTTGTTTTTGGGAGAAGGAGATGGGTAGTGTTTGGAAGGAGATGGTTATTGTTTGAGAGATCATATGAGAAAAGAGAGGACTTGAAATTTGATTTTTGGAGAAGGAAATGGAGATCGGTGGGAGAGAGTATTGTTAATATTGGGTTCTAATTTTAGTTTTTAGAAGAAGTACTGGGTGGAAAAATAGTGAGAAATAGATTTTTTTTTTTATAAAAAAAAGTACTGCTGACAAGGAAAAATGTGAGAACTCCAAATCCTTCATGACAAGCTCTAAGGAAGTTAAAAAATTAAAATTAAAAAAAAAAGGAGTTAAAAATAAGACAAAGATTTCTGTTATATAGTATTTTAGATTATATATAGACAGATATAAATAATATATTTTCACTTATATCTTTTGAAGAATTTGTATGTGTAACAAAAGAAATTCTAACGTAACACGCGATGTGACCTTCATAAATTTAGTGTAAAAAATATTAATGATTAAATTTTTTATATTTTATGAAATACTAATTGGCTCTTAATACTAAAATATATTTTCACCTATAGAATTTAGTCTATTGTATGAAATATTAATTGTCTCATAATAATAAAATATATTCTTCATCTATAAATTTTGGATTAAATTCAATTTATCTAATTCGAAATTACAGGGTTGCAATTTTCTCTTTGAAATTTTTAAAAGATGTCAATTTTAACTTTCTATCTATTAAAGAATTAGTATGTAATCTTGTGTATATATACGAGTACATTTAAAAATAACCACAATTACATATATAAATAAGTTCAAATTAAACTTAGTGTAAGAATTACAACTTACACATTTTATATGCCATGAATTTCTTAAATATGTAATGGTTTCTCATTATATATATATCTATACTATTATTTAAGAGGCTTCCCCTGTTTGGATTCCTTAATTTTTTTAGTTCATAAATGCCCTTACATCTTTATGTTTAAGTGAAAATAAAACTAAAGGACAATCCGGTAAAAATGCAACTTTAACTCCCACTAAAATATTGTTTAAAAAATAGGATTACTCTCTTATTAATTTTCAAATTGATTTATTCAATTATAAATTAGATTTTTAAAATAAAAATTATATATATAAAATAAATAAAAAAACACAAATTTTTTTCTACAAAATAGTACCACTAACAAAAAAAAAGCCTCATCACACGTGCGAAGCACGTCTGATGAGGCTAGTATATATAATTTAGAATCTAATTGGATCTAAACTCTTCAGTTTTTGCATCCAATAATTCACTTACCACAAAAATTAAAAAATTAAATGGGACATATAACGTAAAATTGAACTCCTATTAAAATTCAATTTAAAATCTAATTGAATTTAAACTTTTTGATTTTTGCATCTAATAATTTACTTGACACAAAATTTTAAAAATTAAATAAGATACATGACGCAAAATTAGACTCTAATTTAAAATTTAATTAGATTTTCCCTTTACTTTGGCTATATATATATATATATATATATATATATATATATATATATTTGCATTGGCAGTAAATGAAATTTTAACGCAACACATGACGTGACCTATAATAAATTAGGTGTAAGACAAATCAGTGGTGACCATATTATATATATTCAGTTATACTAATTATCTCTTAATACTTATAAAAAAATCATCTCTGTTATCAAAAATAAAAAATAAAAATCAATCATGTTTTAATACTTTAAAAAAAATTATCTCTTAATAATAAAATATATTTTCACTTATATCTATTCAGTGTAAGTGTGTAACAAAAGGAACTTAACGTAATACATGACGTAAACTATAATATATTTAATGTAAGATAAATGGGTAGACAAATTGGATACTTCTTGAGTATTTAAAAACACAAAATTACAACTTCTTAATTCTTATATTTTAAAAATATAAAATCAATTTTGGACTATTCTGTGAATAAAGAAGTATATTTCAACCTAAAATCAATTTGCTAGTTAATTGCAACTAATCACCCTAAATTATAGTAGTATTTGTAAATTGCACTCATAGTTCATGATGCAAAATTTTGCAATCAAACAAATATAATTCGAAAACAATTTGTGATATCCACTCACAATCCAAGTAAATGGTACAAATGCTCTTATACTTTAGGGTATACATTGCAAATTCTCTCATAGTTTAGGATGAACCTTTCTAATACTCTCATAGTCTCATAATTTAAAGTTTAAGATATATTATTGCAACTTAACATCGAATTAAGGTGTTGATCGTAAAATTTTGAAGTCGAGAGTGGTTATCATAAAAATAAATAATTAAAAAAACCTTATAATTTAGCTAAAATGATTGTAATTACTTCTTTTTTTTTTCTTGCTGAATGATTGTAATTACTCCTAAATTTAGTTGGCAAGCATTTATTTATTTTTATATATAAATTTATTTATTTAAAACCAAAGTTGAGAATATTTTTAGATTTTAATTGCTATCTAATTTTGCACCATGTGTTTAATCTTTTTTTTTTAAATTTGTTCTAGGTGAGTTAATGTTGTGCAAAAAATAAGAGTCTAATTAATATAAATAAACTATAAAAAAACTTAATAAAAAAAAGGAATCTTGTGTATATCTAAAAATAGATGAGAGAGTAAAACTTGTTTTTGTGTGTGTATATATATATATATATATATGACTTAACAACTATGTAACTTTTACATTATGTTTAATTTAAACTAATATATGTATATAATTGTACTGTATATATACACAAATTATTCTCCAATATCGATAAAAATGAGTAAGATTGGAAAAATTTATTGTTGTCTTTTTTCGTGCAATTTGGGTATTCATGTAGATTGATTAATATATGCATTGGGCCCCATTCATTAGTGTAAACCTGACCTCATTCGCAAAAGTTCACACCCCTTTTTGAATAGATGAGGCAAAAGGGCCACCTTTAGGAAATTTCCTTTGGATACCGACCAAAAAAATCTCCTAAAGGTCGAGACTCTGGCCAAGTACGCACCATCCTAACCGTCGGTGGTGTGGCTTCTACTTGGCTAGGAAATTCCCTAGTGCCAACGCTTTCTCGTGATTGTGAACTAAAATGCCCACGTTGACGTAGGGTCCCATCACACTTTGTGTTATTTGTCTAGCCCTGCTAACGAACACGTGGGTTGCAGCTTCAACTTTTGATAGTTCGACAGACACTTGTCCGGTTAGGACGCCTTATAATAATTAATCGACAAATGTCAAAAAAAAATCTTGGGATTTAATTAGATGACACTATTTAATTTTTTAACGAAGACATTTTAGATAATTTTTTTTATCTCTTTATCTCATGTCTTCTGTTGTAATTATTAAATTATTATAAATAAATAAGATAATAAAAATATGATCGGTAATTTGTATATGCCATGTGAGTATTGTAATATATTTTTATCTTTTGTAATTTAAATATAAAATTTGATAGTTTTTTTTTTAGAAAGACAAATTTGATAGTTATGACTAAAAAAATGATAATTATTATAATTAAAAAAGTATTTATTATGATTGTATTTGTATAGAAAACTATATATTATACAATTTAAAGAAGAAATTAATTCTATAAAGATGTGAGGTAAAACTTAAGTTTTATATCCTCCAATTCCAACATGTTATATCACCATATCACATATTAAAAAATTAGCACATTCACATCCAATCAATTCAAATATACATCTAAAAATTTAATTAAATTGAGAGTTTATTGAAATGTTTATAAACTTGACCATGGAAATTGAATATGTTTATTATCTTGCTTTCAGTTCTCCAAAAAAAAAAAATATATATATATATATATATATCTTGCTTTGAGTTTACGTGACATATAATGACCATATTATTAACTATTTTAGGTGGAAGGGTGACAATCAAAACACTTTAAAATATTAGGGACTAAAATATAAATTTTGAAACTTGAAGGCAAATCGAAATTGCCCAAAATTAAAAGGTGGATTTTTAATTTTAATCTTTTTTGCATAATTTTCTAGTTGTGTAATTAAAATGAACACGTGAGTCTGTATCTTGGTAATTGGGACGACACTTGTCTAGTAGTGAGCGATTTTTACCGTCACTGTCGTTTGTAATAGCAGTCTTGCACCAAGTTCTAAAAAAAAAAAAAAAATTCAATTCAAAGTCTTCATGATTTGGCAACTTTCAAAATTAAATTTTGTACTTCATCGTTAGGCAATTTAATAAATCATTTTGTTTTGCAAATTTCTTAATTACAATTAACTTTAACTTAATATTTCGTAGTTGGCAATGATGAAATTTTATTTTAAGTAATATTACGGTTAAAAACTATTTTATACTGTAATATTTTTACAAATGATTGATGTAGCCAACTTTCTATTGGTTTTTATTTAAATCAATCGTTAATATCATTTTTTCATTTACTAATAATCACTTATCACATCAACAATTTATAAAAAAAATTATATCTCTAACATTATTCTTATATCATATGTGGCTATTAATTTTCATAATGTAAATAATAACGTGATAGGTGTTTTATTGATAAATTTGACACTTCTCAAAAAAGAAAAGAGAGTGTGAAAATAGGAAAGTAGGATTGTCAAAAAAACAAAAAGGAAAGCGGGGGCGCAAGCGCAACGAAACATATAGATATAAAAAGGTAGAAGATTCTGGAATCTAGGCAGGGATCATTCTTCATGATATAACTGCTTACGAATTTCACACGCTTGTCCTCTCCGGGAACACTCTACATTACACGTGATTCACTTGTGCCTCTTATTGTAAATTGAGAATGATGTTTTTCTTTTCTTCCACAAATGTCCCTAACCACCTTAGAGTTGTCTATTTAAAAATAAACATTAATGATAAATCATACTTATAATTAAACTATAATAATCTCCAGCAAAAAAAAAAAAAAAAACTATAATAATCGTAATAAATATTAACTAATAAGTGAAATGCTTGCATCTTGTTATTATCTGAATATAATGTAAGTAGATGGACTCGGCCAAAAAGAGAAAAATTTAGGAAGATGATAAGTAAAGTGGCAAAGTCATACAGATTTTTTATTAGTGTTAAAAGTTGTTATTTGATTGTGTGATGAGTGGAACCATACAAGAGATAACATATATAAAAGTTTACGTAGTTCGGCTCAACAACCTACATCTACAATCAAAAAAAAAAAAAAAAAAACCCTTAACTGCTACTTATTAATATCAAGCACTTGTATTACAATGAACTCAATGTAGAATTTGTATACTATGAAATATTTAATTAACTCTAGGCTAACCACAGACTAACCTAAGGTTGATATGCTTATAAGTACATATGCTTACAATTAGTTTAGGCCAATTCGACCATAATATGTCTAACAAATGGGGTCATAGTCATATAATTATACGAAATCTTCTACCATTACGTGCAAAAAGGAGCAATTTATTTTATTTTGTTGATAATTCGATAAATGCTGGAGGATTTGAACTCTAAACGTTTCTGTTGAAAATATCAAGAAGTGCTAGTTAAGTTATAAGACTCTTGACAAAATCGTAATTTACTAATTCCATATATGTATGGTACAAATGTGAAGTTTATTATAAATTAGGCCAAAATATATCGTTGATCTTTAAAGTTTATCTAATGAACAATTTTTGGTCATTGAAATTTCAAGTGTTTGTTATTAGTTCCTGAAGTTTAGAAAACAAGCACTTTTAATTTCTAAAGTTTTAAGTAGGTGCTATTGGCCCTCGAAATTTAAAAATCATTAGTATTAGTCCATTCATCAACTTTTGTAATTTGTATGTCTATGCATCTAACAGAGTCATAGCGCTCAATCTTACTTTTCAAACTTTAAAAATCTATAACGCTCATTGTTGGAATTTTAGGAACCAATAGTGCTCACTTGAAACTCCAAGAAATATATATATATATATATATATATATATATATTTTTTTTAAAGCTAGATATTTAACTTTAGGAACCAATAGTGTATATTGACTTAAATATTATGTTAATTCATGAGTTCCAATTAGTAGAAATCTACCATCAACAAACACAAACTAGGTAATTAGAGGAAGGAATCACCAGCTAGTGCCCTCAAGGTGCTAACTAAAGATAAATTTGTATAGCATCTATAATAGCATAATTTAAAATAAAATTATTACTATTTTAAAAAATATAAAATATATTTTTTAGAAAAAAAAAATATATATATATATATATATGTATATGTATATATATATATATATATATATATATATATATATTAATGCAAAACAAAACTTATACAAGAACAAATATAAAGTGTATGATTTTATTAAATATTAAGGGAACGAAAATGAAATAGAAGATAATAAAGGTCAAATCTTTACAATAATTGTAGCTGTAAACCAGTAGGGAACGATACGAGAGAAAACTATAGGACTAATTTAGTTTAATTAAAGCTCCACCTTCTAATATAAAATCAGTATACCTATTTCAAGTAAACTTTCCAATGCAAAAAGAGCCACCTTAGCTCCCACCTCCCATCAAAGAAAGTTTGGTTACAAACTTAATTATAGTCTAAAATTACAATTTTTATTAAAAAAAATTAGTATGATTAAATATTTTGAAAATCTAACAGTTAGATTGCATATTTTTTATACTCTTAATACACATATCCAATTTTGTGTTAATCAAATATTATTTATTATATGATCTATAAATTTATTTTTTATGCATACTTTTAGACTATCAAAACTTGCAATTTAGCCAATTTATTAATAACATAACTATTGATTTTTAACATTCTGAAAACTTTGTAAGCGTGGAGGTGTGGGGGCAAAAGCTTGAACTTTTGTATTGGGCCTTAAGCCCCATTTACTAATGGGAATGTGTCCGAGGATGAGCAAATGACTGGAAAGGCCCCAGAGCGAATGATCGTGTAAGGAAAGAGTCGAAGGCAGTAGTCCGAGAGGGTCATCCTTCTCGGACCTGACGAATGTCAGTCAGGTAAGCATTCGCTGGACTTGGGTAACCTTCCAGGAGATTCGAGCAACGAAGATAAACTTCAGGTGTGTAAGGAGGTGATAAGGACACATAAATATCTTGGGGAAAGCTACTACCACCGCATTAAATGCACTGCAGCAGCTTTCCTGACCGCATTAATGTGGAGAAGACTTCTGAACAATGTTTTCAACCACTATCGCTTACAGAAAGCCAGAAAAGCTGCTCAATAGGACAGGTACTTGAGTGCAAGGTTGGATGATAAACAAGTGGACGATGGAAATGGCTTGGAGGAGAGTATATAACATGAGAAACCCTCCATAATGTGTGAATTGAGAATATGAGCAGAAAAAGATTGAAAGAGAATTACTGTAATGCAGTGAGGAACTAACTTCCAGAAATATCACTTTGACCATCAGATTTACTCCTCGGACATATAATCCACCCGTAACGACACATCCTTTCCTGCTCGGACACTTTTGAACCCTTGATTAACCGTTAGACAATCCACCCAAAGCCCAGTTCTTTCACCCACTCTCTATAAATTTATTATATTGGGCTTATTGGGCTCATAACCCTACCTTGTCGGCTTAGGCTACAATTTGTGACCCTACAATTGGCACCGTCTGTGGGAAGAACTAGTGCTTCAGTGGAGTATAACGGTTATGGCAGGATCAGGACCACACCAAACTAGTTCGCACCATGCAGAATCAGTTAATGTTTATCAGCAAGGCGAGCTTCATGATCTTGAGCGTGAAGAAAACATGGACAACCAGTAGGAAGGCAGCCTGCAGGCGCTCCACATAGGTGGAAGTGGTTATCATAGAAGAGGTCATGCAATACGTGAGAAGGCTGATGAAAAAGCTATGCAACGAGAAATTGATGATTTAAAGAAGCGACTTCGTAGAGCACAACGAAAACAATCCCCTTCCAGCTCTAATGTTTCTTCTAATGACGAAGAAGATACCAGCTACAGACAACGATCAGAAACTCCACTTAATGAATCTTTTTCCTGTAAGGAGGAGCATCTTCATAAGAGGAGGTGTAAGAGTTCATTCGGAAAGGGAGTAGGAACTAAGGTTATAAGGAAAGCTCTGAATCAAATTTCTAAATCACCTTTCACACGGGGAATAGAAAAGGCAAAGCTTCCTAGTCGTTTTCATCAGCCAACATTCGCCATGTATAACGGTCGCACGGATCCTGTAGAACATGTAAGCCAGTTTAAACAAAAAATGGCTGTCCATTCTTAGGACGATGCCTTGTTGTGTAGAGTATTTCCATCCAGTTTGAGACCGATGTCGATGAGGTGGTTTGATGGGCTAAGGACAAACTCCATCAGTTCTTTTAAGAAGCTTACCCAATCATTCTGTTCCCGATTCATTACATGCAGTGGGGTTTCTCAACCTCTAGACTCTCTGCTATCCATGTCAATGAGGGAAGGAGAGTCTGTGAAGGCATATGCTGAAAGGTATTGGGAGACGTTCAACGAAATTGATGGTGATTTTGATGAAGTTGCTATTAGAACTTTCAAGGTCGGTCTTCCATCCGAACACAGTTTGAGGAAATCTCTGACAAGCAAACCTGTCACAAGTTTGCGCCAGTTAATGGATCGAGTTGATAAGTACAAGAGGATAGAAGATGATCAACAACAAGGGAAAGGGAAAGCTAAGGTTAACCTTAGGGAAAGCTAAGGTTAACCTTCAGGAAATGAGAGATTTTAGGCTGGACCGATACAGTAATAATCGGCCGAGAAGAGATTACGTAGAACAATCAGGGTCAAACAGCACCCATGTTGTCAGAGCAGTCTTCCGAGAGCCAGTGCATCAAGTGTTAGAAAAAGTCAAGAACGAACCCTTCTTCAAATGGCCCAACAAGATGGTGGGAAATCCCGAAAGACGAAATCGTAACCTCTACTGCCAATATCATCAGGATCATGGTCATACCACAGAGGATTGCAGGAGCTTGTGGGATCACTTGGACCAACTTGTCCGAGAGGGCAAACTGAAGCAACTGTTACATCATTCTAGCGACCTGGGGGGACAAGCTAATTCTGGGTCTGAGAGAGAGATTCCTTCAAGACCCCCTATGGGAACTATCAATGTTATCTTCGCTGCACCAGGCATAACAAGATCGTGCCCATTTAGGATAATGTCTGTAGCTCGCCTATCTTCCGAGGACAATAATCAGGAGCCGAAAAGGGTTAGAATGGAACGGTCACTGGTCATGGGGTTTTCGGACGAAGATAAGATTGGAACCATTTAGCCCCATGATGATGCCTTAGTGATCACCCTCCGAATCGGGGGCTACGACGTGAAAAGGGTAATGGTGGATCAAGGCAGCGCAGCTGAGATAATGTATCCTAATCTTTATAGGGGGCTGAGCTTAAAAGCTGAAGATCTGACGCCCTATAGTTCCCCCCTAGTGAGTTTTAAAGGAAAGATTATTATCCTAAAGGGTCAGATCAGATTGCCTGTGCAGACTGGCTTGGAGACGGTGGAGGTAGATTTCATCGTTGTGGATGCATACTCCCCCTACACAGCAATTGTTGCCAGACCTTGGATTCATACTTTGGGAGCAGTTTCTTCCACTCTACACCAGAAGGTTAAATACCCGCCCGAGGGTTGGATTGAAGAAATATTGGGAGATCAAGCCATGGCGCAGCAGTGCATGGTCGCTGCCATCCGGCATAAACCAGAAGTTGAACCTTCAACTCGCGGAGAAAAGGGTTTATAGCAGTTAAAACCCCTGATGTTATCCGTCGGTGAGCCAGCCGAGGAGGCAAAGTGTGAAGATCTTGTGAAGGTTACTATAGGGGTTGATCCGGAGAAGTTTTTTCAAATCGGATCCCAGCTACCTCAACAAGAGAAAGAAGAGCTGATAGAGTTCCTTAAACAGAACAGTGACGTCTTTGCCTGGAATACTTACGAGGCCCCAGGAGTAGATCCAGAATTCAGTTGTCATCATTTAAATGTTAATCCATTAATCGCCCCCAAGAAGCAGCCCCCTCGACGCCCATCCAAAGAGCATGCCGAAGCAGTCCGAGAGGAAGTGACTAGACTTAAGCAAGCTGGGGCTATCAAGGAAGTTTTCTATCCTGAATGGTTAGCAAATACTGTGGTGGTGAAGAAAAAGAGTGGGAAGTGGCGAGTGTGCGTTGATTTCACGGACTTAAATAAGGCTTGTCCCAAAGATCCATTTCCTATGCCCAAGATAGACCAGCTGGTAGATGCTACTGTCGACCATCCTCGGATGAGTTTCTTGGATGCCTTCCAAGGTTATCATTAGATACCTTTGGCTTTGGACGACCAGGAAAAAACAGCTTTTTTTACCCCTATTGGGAACTACCATTACAAAGTAATGTCATTCGGGTTGAAGAACGCAAGATTCACTTATCAGAGAATGATGACAAAGATGTTCGAGTCGCAATTGGGGAAAAATATCGAGATTTATATAGATGATATGGTGGTGAAAAGCAAAATGGTTTCGAAGCACCTAGGAGACCTTCGAACTATCTTTGAAATGCTTAGAAACCACAAATTGCGCTTAAATGCTTCCAAGTGTTCATTCGGAGTAGGGTCAGGAAAATTCCTAGGCTACATGGTCACTCACAGAGGAATTGAAGTTAACCCTGACCAGATTAAAGTTATTAACAACTTGCGATCTCCTCGGAATCCCAAGGAAGTACAAAAACTAACCGAAATGGCCGCCGCCTTAAACAGATTCATTTCTCGGTCAGCAGATAGGTGCAGACCCTTCTTCCTATTGATCAACAAATGGAAAGGTTTTGGCTGGACAGAAGAATGTGCCACAGCATTCCAGCAACTCAAAGATTACCTAACTTGGCCATCGATCATGTTTAGTCCTGAGCCAGATGAAGGCCTTTTTGCCTACATTGCTGTGGCCTCATATGTTGTAAGTTTGGTACTGATACGAGTAAATGATGGCGTACAACGACCGGTTTATTATGTGAGTAAATCATTGCATGAAGTCGAAGTGCATTATCTACCGTTGGAGAAAGCTATCCTGGCAATAGTGTTTGGCACACGTAAGCTACCCCATTACTTCCAAGCACATACAGTTGTTGTTCTTACCCAGCTTCCACTTAAAGCCATACTCCAAAGTGTTGATTACATAGGAAGAATAGCCAAGTGGGGTACAATTCTAGGGGCTTTCGACATCAACTACATGCCTCGTACCTCTGTAAAAGGACAAATTCTCGCAGATTTGGTGGCTGAATTCACCGATCCCGAAGTAGAAGAATTACCATCGGTTGGAGACATGGATGAAAAATTGGTTGACACGATTTCCTAATATCGCCTTCCGAATTGGGAAGTATATGTAGATGGAGCATCGAATCAGAAGGGCTCAAGGGTTGGGTAAATACTGATATCCCCTGAAAAGGTTGTCATTGAAAAATCTTTGAGATTGGATTTTTCAGCCATAAATAATGAGGCTAAGTACGAGGCTTTATTGGTAGGAATGTCTATGGTTCAAAGAATGGGGGGAAAGTCCATAAAACTCTTCTCGGACTCAAGACTTGTCGTCGGTCAAGTAAGAGGGGAATTCGAGGCAAAAGATGAAAGGATGCAGGGGTACCTGAGACAAGTTAAATGTCTACAGTTAAAGTTTGACTCCTTTGACTTGTTACATGTCCCCAGATGTGGTAATACGCACGCTGACTCTTTAGCTATGCTTACAACCTCCTCTGCATAAGACTTGCCTCGAGTAATCCTTGTTGAGGACTTATACAAACCCACAAAGACAAGAGGAGAGACGGTTCAAATTAATCAGATTAGAATAGGGCCGAGTTAGATGGATTCCATCATACGATTCTTGAAGGAGGATATCCTGCCTGAAGAAAGAATAGAAGCTGACAAGGTACGAAGGAAAGCTGCTAGTTACTGGTTATCCGAAAACCATAAATTATATAAACAATCCTTTTCAAGACCTTACTTGTTATGTGTTCATCCTTAGTTGACCGAATCACTTCTAGAAGAATTGCATGAAGGGATCTGTGGAAGCCATACCGGAGGCAGGTCCTTAGCACATAGAGCTATTACCCAAGGTTATTGGTGGCCAAATATGCAGAGAGAGGCTCTGGAATACGTCAGAAAGTGCAATCAGTGCCAATGATTTGCGCCGAGCATACACCAACCAGGGGGAATCCTTAATTCGCTATCTAGTCCATAACCGTTTGCTTAGTGGGGCTTAGATATTGTGGGACCATTTCCCAAGGCAGTGGGAAACAAGAAATATCTTCTGGTCGGCATAGATTATTTTACGAAGTGGGTTGAAGTGGAACCACTAGCCAACATTAGGGATGTGGATGCAAAAAGATTCGTTTAGAAGAACATCGTCACTCGATTTGGAGTTCCTTATGTGCTCATCTCAGACAACGGCCTTCAGTTTGACAGCAAGATGTTTAGAAGATACTGTGGCGAGTTGAGGATTACTAATGGATATTCTACTCCTGCTTATCCCCAAGGGAATGGACAGGCGGAAGCTGTAAATAAAGTTATAGTAAGTGGGCTGAAGAAAAGGTTAGATGATGCAAAAGGCAAATGGGTGAAGGAACTACCACATGTACTCTGGACGTACAGAACCACTCCTCGCAGATCTACTGGAGAGACCCCTTTTTCAATGACTTATGGAGCTGAGGCTGTCATCCCTTTGGAAACTGGTTTCCCGACGTCAAGAACCAGTTCATTCAATCTGAAGGATAACGATGAGCAACTAGCAAAAAGTTTGGACTTGATTGAAGAAAAGAGAGAAAATGCGATGGTCCAGTTGGCTTATTATCAGAAAAAACTGAAGCAAGGTTATGATGCCAATGTAAAGCTAAGACCTTTAACTCCTGGTGACCTGGTGTTACTTAAAGTTGTGGGCGCTGCAAAGAATCCAGCCTGGGGAAAGTTATGGCCAAATTGGGAAGGACCTTATCGTATCACCTCCAAAGCTGGCATTGGAGCATATTTTCTAGAAGATTTTGATGAACATGTAATACCACGTCCTTGGAATGTAAACAATCTAAAGAGGTATTACTATTAATAAGTATTTTCATGATCAATTTATGCGTTCTTCATATAAAGCGTTTATACTGTTCATCTTTTAGTCTTTTTAAGTGTTTAAACCTAAACCCAATCATGCCTGGAGTTCTCGGACCAGATGATTTGGGTTGGTTAACACTCGTGCGCAGTCTTTTTAAGTGTTTAAACTTAAACCCAATCATGCCTGGAATCCTCGGACCAGATGATTTGGGTTAGTTAACACTCATTCCAAGTATTTAAACTTAAATCCAATCATGCCTGGAGTCCTCGGACCAGATGATTTGGGTTAGTTAACACTCATTCTAAGTTATTTTAAGTGTTTAAATTTAAATCCAATCGTGCCTGGAGTCCTCAGACCAAATGATTTGGGTTAGTTAACACTTATTCCAAGTTCTTTTAAGTGTTTAAACTTAAATCCAATCATGCCTAGAGTCCTCGGACCAGATGATTTGGGTTCGTTAACACTCATTCCAAGTTCTTTTAAGTGTTCAAACTTAAATCCAACCATGACTAGAGTCCTCGGACCAGATGATTTGGGTTGGTTAACACTCGTTCGCAGTTTTCTTCAGTGTTTAAACTTAAATTCAATCATGCCTGAGTCCTCAGACCAGATGATTTGGGTTAGTTAACACTCGTTCCAAGTTCCCTTAAGTGTTTCACCTTAAACCCAATCATGACTAAAGTCCTCGGACTAGATGATTTGGGTTAGTTAGTACTCGTTCGAAATCTTTGTAAAAGTTTAAACTTTAAATTCAATCATGCTTGAAATCCTTAAATCAAATGATTTGAAGGAATTATTATTACAATGTCGCATTTGTAGATGTTTGTGTAACTTTTACATTGTGCTTAAAGCCCTGAGCCTATTGATTGAACTTAACTTATAGTATGTCCTATTTACACGATATGACAGTATACTCTATACAAGTTAAAATGGCAAAAGATCACCATACTTTGACAATCAATCCTGCATTACTTATCATGACGTATGAGACAAGAAAGATATCTTCATTAATAACAAAAGATGATACATTTCTTTAAAAAAAAAATAGTAAACATAACAAAAACAAAATACATATGCTATAAGAGATAAAAACCCTAGCCTAAGCTTTCGCCTTAGGAGCCCTTGGTCAGCAGCTTGCTCGGGCTGAGAGATGGCAGTGTCTGAGGCCTTCTCAGTTGGGTTGAAGGAGTCCTTCTTTTTGTCCTTGCCCTTATCCTTGCCATGGAGAGTTTCAGCCTCTTTTCCTTTGCCAGTATCTTGGTGGGAGTCTACTGAAACTTCCAGAGGAGCAGGAGGGACTTGGTCCATTTTTGGCACCTCAGACACTTGGGCGGCTTGTTCAGGGAGAGAGGAATTAGGATCTGAGAGCTCGCGAATCTCTGGGTCGTAGTAGATGCTCTCAGGTCGCCTCAAGCCAGAGTCAGCAGGGACCCCAGCAATATCAAGGGCCTTACCCCAAGAGATATCGCAGTAGTCCCTAGCTACAGCGGAGAATTCCTCTGTAAGTCTGGCTTGAGTCTCCTCCACCCCAAGCGTGTACGCAGCTTGCTTCTCGGCCTCGGCTGCCTCTTTAAATAGTTAGGCAGCCTCCCTGGCCTTGCGAAATTCTTCGCGAAGTTCCGTCACTAGCTGCTTCTCTGTTGCCATGTTTATTTTAGTGTAATGCAGTTGCTTTCGAATATCTTCAAACTGCTTCTCCGTTGTCTTCAAGCTCGCCTCAGCACTATCTCTCGCCCTAATAGCTTCTTTCAGCTGCTCGGCCATCTTAGAATGGTTTTCTTTTAGGGCGCCTAGCTCTACCTCAACCTCGGATCGAGCATCAAATGCCGCCCTGGCCTCGCTACGAGCGTTCTTCACCCATTCCTCGGCCACAAAAACCTGTTGTGTAACCTAAAAAAAAAAAAAAAAAGGTTTTACCTTTAGTATAAAATACGAGGAAAACTTGCAAAAATGGCCAAGTATTTAAATAGAGCAATGAATCAAATAACTTACCATGGTCAGATCCCTCTTAAGGGATAGAAAGAGCTCTGGGTGAGTGAAGCTCCTGCAGGCCTCCATGTCTTTTGGGAGGAGGAGGGGCTGCTCTAGGGCCTCGGCTACGTGACCTACATGCCCCCCACGGTAATGCCTAAGGAAGGCATCCCATGCAATGGGTGCACCGTCCACCTCCAACTTAGGAGACCATGTGCGAGTTGGACGGCGCACTTGAGCCACAGGGAGCTCCTCTTAGCTGTCAATAGAGTTGGACCGCCTGCTTCTTTGGTCCTGTGTTTACCTTTGCTGTTTGCTCCCTTTAGGAGGGCCTACCTCACCTTCCTCAAGAGCCTCTACATATCTTTTCCTCCTTAGATCATGATTGGGCTTTAGCCCGAGGTCAGCAGGAAGCTGAGGAGGAAGAGAGGGATTCACTGGAGGCTTGGACTTGGCTTTTTCTTGGGGAAAAGGCGCCTTGTTCCTTCCCTTCATGAGCTCCCTCAAACTTGGGCCAGTCTTGGAGGCCATCTCTTCTTCCTCGTTGTCTGAAGAGTCACCCACGTAAGTTATTATCGGGGCAGGAGTCTGGGCGCACGAGTACTCGTCCGCTTCTTCCTCGGCCTCTGATATAACGATGGCTTCCTCCTCAAATTGGAACCTGTCAATTTCTTCCTCAAGAGAAGAGGAAGATGCAGCTCCTTCCTTGGCTACAGCTTGCGCAAGGGGCACTTGACAAAGTGGCTGAGTGGCCAAAGGAATACCCTGCAGAATAGGATGATTGACTGGTGGAAGATCAAGTGGAGCTAAAAAACCTGGCCGAGACACGTCTATACGAGCCAAACGATAGTCATTTGCCCTGATAGAGTTGCCGACGTCTAGGAAAGTTCTTGAGATGGGTTCGTAGTCTAGAATTAGGTGAGTGGCTCGAAGCTGTCTGTCGTCATTCACGAAAATCTGAGACCTCAACAAATAGTTGAGTGCGGGTACGTTGATCAAGCTAAGCCGAGGGTTTGTTTGCGCTTTATCTGTTAAATAAAATAATCACACAGTTAGAAACCCAAAGTTCGGTGTAAAATGATGATAATGATGATAAAAGGAAAAACGAGCCTTTTTGGTACGACAAAGCGAGGCCGAGGATAAATAACTTAAATCTAATATTAGAAAACCTAAATCTAAGGCACCCCACCTGACTCTCTAAGCTGGGTTGGGCAAGGAAGACCGTCGTGCCAAAGGCCTGATACGATGAGGTAGTCATCCTTCATCCCTTTATTAGACTTGGGGAGACACGAGATGAGTTTGACAGCATCGGACCGAGATTTAAGGTAAAACCCCGCCCGTGCTTGTTGGTGGCCTTCGTATAGATGAGCTACGTTGTACCAGGTTAGCCCCAATCCTAGGTGTCGGTCCAGAGCATCAATTGCTCCTAGAACTCTAAAAAAGTTAAGTGCACACTGTTGGGGACAAAGCCTATGGGCACGTAAGTAATCTCTCGTAATCCTACCCATGGGGATAGTCATTCCTCCTTCAATGAAGACAATCATTGGGATTGTGACTTCTCCCACCTCTCGGTCAAATGCTAACCCTTTTGGGGAACAATATCATACTGATACCTCTTGGGGTATGTGATACTTTTCTTTGAACAGTTTTATCAAGGCAGGGTTCTTCACTAGACGCTGAAACCTACCAATTCCGAATAAGTAGAAGAGAAAATCACGGGCCAAGGAGGTTGTCCGAGGAGATAAAGAAAGGTTCGAAGTAAAAAATTACGTAGACTGAAGCAGGAATTGATTTTCGAAGTTCTTGAAGATCTTTGAAGACTTTTTGAAAATGTGATGAATGATCTGATGGTTAGTGAGTTTGGAGGTTTGAATGCTCTGAAGATTTTGAACTGCGATGAAGAAAGAGAAAATGATATTTGTGAGCCTTTATATAAGAGACTGAAAACGAGGGGGATTTTATCCTGCCCAAATCTTGAAGAGAAATCCGGACCGTTGGATCAAAACCCCATTGTTGGATGCAAGGAGCGTAACGCCGCCCAAAATATTTAATGACGTTTCGCGAGTTCCGAAGCGTCAGAAACAATAGTGAAATGACTAGAATGACCCCTCCACGTGCGTAAGTTTGAATGTATTTGCAGTTTTAACTACGATTAAATTTGCAAGTCAAAAATATATTTTTTCTCATCGGGCAAGAGAGAAAAATTAAAATTTTGAGGGGCTATTGTGGGGGCAAAAGCTTAAACTTTTGTATTGGGCCTTAAGCCCCATTTACTAATGGGAATGTGTCCAAGGAGGAGCAAATGACTGGAAAGGCCCCAGAGCGAATGGTCGTGTAAGGAAAGAGTTAAAGGCATTAGTCCGAGAGGGTCATCCTCCTCGGACCTGACGAATGTCAGTCAGGTAAGCATTCGCTGGACTTGGGTAACCTTCCAGGAGATTCTAGCAACGAAGATAAACTTCAGGTGTGTAAGGAGGTGATAAGGACACAGAAATATCTTGGGGAAAGCTGCTACCACTGCATTAAATGCACTGCAGCAACTTTCCTGGCCGCATTAATGTGGAGAAGACCTCTGAACAGTATTTTCAACCACTACCGCTTACAGAAAGCCAGAAAAGCTGCTCAATAGGACAGGTACTTGAGTGCAAGGTTGGATGATAAACAAGTGGACGATGGAAATGGCTTGGAGGAGAGTATATAAAATGAGAAACCCTCCATAATGTGTGGATCAAGAATATGAGCAGAAAAAGATTGAAAGAGAATTACTGTAGCGCAGTGAGGAACTAACTTCCAAAAATATCACTTTGACCATTAGATTTACTCCTCGGACATATAATCCACTCGTAACGACACATCCTTTCCTGCTCGGACACTTTTGAACCCTTGATTAACTGTTAGACAATCCACCCAAAGCCCAGTTCTTTCACCCACTCTCTATAAATTTATTGTATTGGGCTTATTGGGCTCATAACCCTACTCTTGTCGGCTTGGGCTACGATTTGTGACCCTACAGGAGGATATAAGAAAAACAATATAATCTAATCGTGGATTTCTCAAAATTCACATCTAATACAAAAATATTAAGTGAAGTTGTAGCCATAAGGTACAACTAAGTTTGTAGTTAAACTCTGTACCTTCCTGACTATAAAGAATCACCTAAACCTAGGTTGGTAGTGGAAAACCAAAAGAAGAGGATTATAGGAGTGAATAATTTTACTATTATTGTAGGAGTGAATGGTTTTTTTTATACAATTATTGTAGAAGTGAAAGATAAGGTTTTTTTATTTATTTTATTTTTTTATATATATATAATAAATTTGGAAAAGATAAAATCATTACTAAAACTTAACGGTGAGTAAAGCAATAAGGTTTTTGGTAAGGTTTCGGGTATGATGGTTATGGATTTGTTGTGTTCTTTTATGGATTTTATTTGGTTGTTGAGAAAAATGTGGTGGTAATGAAAAATCATAGTGGGTTGTGAATTGTGGTAAGTGACAAGGATTTATAAAATATATTATTTTAATGTTATGTATTTTAAAATACGAAATAGAACGTAAGGTATCTTGTAAAAATAATTTTATAAAATAGAAAAAAAAATTTATGAGTTGAAATACAATACTTTTTTAGAGAATCAGATAGGATAGGAATGTTGTTATTTGAATTAGAGATTTTTTTTTTTTTTTTTCCTTGAGAGTTTCAATCTATGGCTTCTGTTTTTGATAATGCTCTTTATTATCAAACCAAGATACTAATCAATTTTTTTTTAGAGTAATTCTTAAGTAATCACGAAATACAAAAAATGATACTTCATCTTCTCACATTTATGATTGGACTCACTTATTAAATTTATGATAAAATCTACCATAAATACAAGAGAAAAGAGTATTATTTTTCCATTCTCTAACTCTGAAAGCATTTCCCTTACAAAATTTCCATTTAAATCATACTTTAAATGAATGGCGTGAATAAGAGCATCCGTAGCAAGTGTGTTAAATGTGTTAAATGCTATAATATGACACATTTGGCACACCAAACACCAAAAATAGAGTTTTATCAGATGTTCCAAATCTCAAAAAATATGCCACACAGCTATAGTACCATCTCAAATATGAGACAGTATGGACAGAAATGGTATAAATTTTAATAGTTTTTTATTCTCTTTTCTCTCTCCTCTCTCTTCACTTTTTCTTTTCTCTTCTCTCTCACCGGTTCCCTCTCTCTTACCTCTATTCCTCTCACTGATTCCTCTCAATATCTCTCACCCTCTGAAGCCCTCACCACTGATCTCACCTAGCCACTGTCAATATCGTCAACCGTCGTCAATATCGCTCAGCCACGCTCGATCTTGTTGATCTCACTCATGATCTCACCTTCTCCAGTCACGGCCAATCTCACCTCGAGGCAGCCGTCGATCTCACCCTCTTCCCTCTCCTCTCTGTCTACCTTTCACTTTGCCTCTCTCTGGTTGTGGGTTTTTTTTTTTTGGCTGCAATTTAGGTTGACCTGATATTGGTGAGTAATTGTGGTGGTTGGTTTGTAGTAAATGTGGGTTGTAGTGGTGGTGATAGTGGGTTCTGATATGATGGGTGAGTTGTGGGTGATGGTGGGCTGTGGGGTTGGTATGAGTTTTATGTTTTTTTTTTTAAATTGTAGGCGGCAGGTGGTGGTTCAGTTGATTTGGGTGGTGGTGGATTGTGGGCTATGGGCAGTGACAGTGGCAGTGGTGGTGGTGGGCTGTGGGTTGATGGCCGGTAGTGGCTATCGGTATTGTTGTGGCAGTGGATATTGGTGGCTGGTGGTTGTGCCGTTGATGTTGTTGCTGTTGTTGATGATAATGGGGAAGAGATAATATATTATCTAATGTGTAGTAAATATTATTTTAATGTATAGAATTGAATAATAAAATATTTGATAAATGAGATATTGTAAAATGATGTGGTAAAATAATAAAGTAGACTTTTAATGGGATGAAATCAAAGGGATGATTAGTGCAATTCCTATTTCGACCTTAGGTGGTGGCTCGGATATATTGACTTGGGCCGATTCTCCTAAAGGGATTTTTGATGTCAAAAGAGCTTATGGAATTGTTATGGAGCATACAAATACTAGTACCTTTTCAGCTAGCTGGATTTGGAAGGCAGATTTGCTTCCAAAAATTAAAATGTTTCTTTGGTTGTGTGCCCATAATAGTATTGGTGTCAAATTTTGTTTAGGGAAAAGAGGAGTGGTCCAAGATGAGGTTTGTCATTTGTGCTGCAATGTTGTTGAAACCATTCTTCATGCCTTGAGAGACTGCATCAAGCTGAAGCAAGTGTGGAATCAGCTAGGGGTAAATGCTTCTAACCTTGATTTTTGGCACTTCAATTTGATAGACTGGTTGTCTCTTATTGCTAGATCCAATATTAAAATGCATGATACAGGTCTTCCTTGGAAAGTGGTTTTTCCTATTGCTATTTGGAACATTTGGAAGAGTAGAAATGCTTTCATTTTTAGTGGGAAAGCTAGGAGTCCAAAGCTGGTTGTGGAGATTGTGTACCAAGCCAAAGAATATCTTCACTATATGGCAACTCAAAGACTAGGATTTCATAGAATCACTAGATATATTCAGTGGGAGAGACCTGAGCATGGTTGGAAGAAATTGAATACGGATGGGGCTTGCATGGGGCATCACGAGCTGGCTGGTTGTGGAGGTTTGGTAAGGAGTGCAGATGGGCAGTGGGTTGCTGGGTTCAGCAAGCGGATTGGGGTCACCTCCAATTTTGACGCTGAGTTGTGGGGTCTGCGTGAAGGCCTTCAGCTTTGTTGCAACTTAAACATTAGTTGTCTTGAAGTTGAGATGGATGCCAAGGCCATTGTTGATGTTGTAAGGAATCCAGATTATGCTAATAACTTTATCTCCCCTATATTGGATGATTGCAGAAAGTTGTTAAGCAGATTCCAACGAGTCCGTTTGAACCACTGCTTCCACCAAACTAATCAATGTGCTACTGGTCTAGCCAAGAAGAGCTTTAAGATGTCTGCTGATTTCCTTATTTTTAATAGTCCACCTGTGGACATTTTAGATGTTTTTGAGGGAGACCTCAATGAGTTATATTCCGTTAGGATATGTCCTGACTCTTCTTTTATTGTTTAGCCTTTTTTTTATTGTTATCGACTTATCGTGTCTCAAAAAAAATAAAAAATAAAAGTCTCAAAATAACATTTATTATGAAACACATGCTAGGATGCTCTAACGATTTGGTGATAAAGAAAATTTATTAATAAATCAACACGTGTGATTTGTCTGTTTGGGAATATAAAATGTTATTGAAATCATCATGTTCACTGTACGAAGATTTTGCCGTGATATTATTTTTGGGGAAGGGTGAGGTACTGACTACTGAGGCCATATTATTGTATTATTCTATAATGTTTTTGGGGGAAGGGTGAAGATTTTACTCGTATTTAATTCTTGTATTATTCTATTTAAAAAAAAAAAAAAAAAATCCTGTATTATTACTTTTCTTAAATTATTTTATCAAGAAATCATTACTTTATCTCAAACCTGACACATCTAAAATTCATTGCATTTTTGTAATATTTTATTATTTTATTTTCAGTTTATGAAAGATTGATGTCTTAATTATTGTGGAAATATTATGATGATTTATTACGTTTTTAGCACATTCTTTCTTAAAGCATATGCTTACGGCAAATATTGGAAAGATTCTTAAAAAGAAAGAGTCAAATATTGGGAAAGAACAGGGGCGGCGTTAACTTTGATCCATGGGGTTCAAATGAACCCTGGGCTAGCATGTGTGTGTATATATATATATATATATTGTTTTTTTGACCCTTTAAAATAAAATTTTGAACATCTTGAGTCCCTAACTCTATTTTTTTTTTTTTAAGTCCAAGTCCAACTGAAGTAAACTTGAATATGCATTGAGTATTGTTTTGTTGATGAATAATAATATTGTCAACTTGTTAATGGAGCCATTGCTAACTGATTGCAGGAACCTGGTGAGCAAGATCCCCAACAAGCAAATAGTTCACATCTATAGGGACGCCAATCAATGTGTTGATACGTTGGCCAAGCTTGGTGCTAGCAGTTTAGACTCTTTTGTTATCTTTTTGCATCTGCCGTCTGTGGTGGAAAGTATTTTAGCTTCTGATAAAGCTTGTTTATGCTGTAATAGACTTATTAATTATTAAGTTTAATGAAATTTCCTTTGCTGACCAAAAAAAAAAAAAGAATATGGTCGTCTTAACAATTTATTCATGTAAATAAAGTTACAAATAATTAAAACTTTTAATCGAATCAAGTGGAGTGTTTGAATTTGAATTTGTTTTTTAATTTGTTATTTGTAAGTGGGGATTGGAGCATGAGCTCGTCAGTCAATCAGTGGTTACTAGTTAGTAAATGTTAACACTAAAAGTATTCATACTAGTCTCCTCAAATTTTTAGTTAAATTAACAGGAAAAACTATAATTTTTTTTAGTTTAGTTATCTATTATTTTTCTACACATACATTAGGCTTGACACTTTATTGATATAGAAATTAAATATTATTTCCTCCCTTTCACAATTTTAATCCAAATTTCTACAACCACTGAGCACAACCACAACCTAGAAATGTAGCACAACTTGGCAAGGCAGCACACCCAAAATCAGCAAGGTAGCACAACTCGGCAAGGCAGCACAACCTGACAAGGAAGCACACCCACAATCACCAACAAATGATAAAATCCACCCAGCTTCCACAAAGAACCCAAATCACAAATCACTAAAATAAAAATAAAAATAAAAAGATCAAACAACAGCAAAAAGAAGCTAGATCTAATCACTAGAACTATCGGATCACACCACCAGAACCACACCACTGCCATAAACACCAAAAACACCAAATTTGACGAAGAGAGAGGAGAAAAGAGAGAGACCAGATCGCACCACCAGAACAAATCACACCACCACCAATCCACTGTCACGCCCACCAAAAATACTACCGCACCACCATTGATCTACCACCTGGCCCACCAGTTACAATTAATTTATACTTTTGATCGAATTTGCAAGTGGAGTGGTTGAATTTGAATGTGTTTTAAATTTTTATTTGTTAAGTGGAAGTTGGGGCATGGGCTAATCAATCAATTAGTAATTAGTAAATGTTAACATTAAAAGACAATTAAACAATTAGACAATGGGTTATTCTAAATAAATAAATAAAAATTAGACAAGGGGGTGGGACAGGGGAATGACTAAGTGAAGAAAAAAGCAAATGTTAATAAAACAAAATTTTTCTTAACAAAATTACAAAAAACTAATAGTTGTCAAAATTGAGTTGAATTGTTAAATAAAATAATTGCACAGAGTAAAGACATAAACTAATTGATAAAAATTTTATAAGCAATAATAATAATTAAAATTCACTTAACAATAATAATTTAATATGTTTATTGTATATATTTGTTTTAATATGATATAGAAATCTCACTCTAGTATGTTTGTTTCAATGAGAAAAAAAAGTAAACATTCTTATCAAATTCTAAAGATAAATTCTAATTGTTGAATAAAGAACTTAATATTGAATCTTTACCTATATTAAAAAGAAACCATTAAAATTTTAATTTGTTCAAATTTCCATAATAGACAAATTTTTATTTTTAGTAAATAAATAAAAGTAATATTACAGCCACAAACTATTTTATAATATTTTTACAAACTATTGATATGGCAAATTCTTATTAGTTCTAATATAGGTCCACCACTAATATCACATTTATGTTTATCAATGATTATTTGAAAATTACTAAAACCACATCAACAATTTGTAAAAATGTTGAAAAATAGATTGTGTCTATAGCATTACTCAATAAATAATGAATATAGAAAGCGGGACATATTATTCGACTATAAAAGTTTTTAGTGACTAATATTTGTGATTTGAACTCTAAACTAAAAAAAAAAAAGCCTTCGAAATGAATATAAACATTTTGGTATCCGTTTTTTTTCTTTTTTTGGTAGCTTATATGTATAGTATTTATCAAAAGATATAATTTTTGATAACTTTTATGTTAAAAGTACAACAAAAAAGTGAAAAACTAAAGTTAACTTTTTTTTAAAAAAGTTAAAAATTATATTATTTGAAAAAAAAAAGGAAAAAAGAAAAAAAAATGAAAGCCAAACTTACTTCACATGTATCTGATTGAAAACAAATTATTTAATTTTTGTTAAAAATATACTAAAGTATATATAATTTTAAAAAAGTGAAATTTTAGAAACTGTAGGTAAGAAGTAGCCAAACAAAATATTTGCTTATATAATCTTGTTCCCAAAAACACACAGGTTCTCAAAAATAAAGTTTATATATATATTTTGTATTTTAAGGATAAAAAAGAAAATTTCGATATTTTCCAATCAGACTGCAGGTACAGCAGCATGAATAGGCAGACAATACCGGGACAGAGGAAACTTCGGGCCACCTCATCAGATTCACCGAGTCAAAAGTATTTTGAAGATAGCTTGGAAAGTTTTCGGTACTGAGTGGGACCCTGTTAATCCATCATATTCATGATCCTCACAAATGTCAAGCATCCACGAGGCCATGAATGAGAGAAATAGTGTAATCTCTCTATCTCTCTCTGGGTTTTGTGGTCAGGCTTCACTATCTGGTTGACAATTTAAGCACTTATTGGTTATTATTATATATAAGTCTTTTAAACCACAAAAGTTGGGTCTCTTTGGTAAGTTGTATTTTCAGTTTTTTTAGAAATATTTATGAATAAAAAAGTGTGTAAAAATATGTGTAATGTTGTTTAAAAATTGAAAACATGTGTTTAATTATATGTACCAAACGGGCCCTAAAATTTCAAGATAATGCAATTTGCTGAATTGCTGATTTGCAGTTAGACAGAATACTTTAAAATATTGAGAAGTGGATAGGGGATGCAAACAACAAAACTTGAATTTTTATTTTGCTTGGGGATCAAATTCAATATTAATAAAAATAAGTGTAACATAAACTTGGCAAAAATGCAGAACTAGCCCTCTAATTTTTAGTATTTTTCATTTCAGTCCTCTAACTTTCAGTTTTGTCATTTCAATTTTCTAATTTTTAATTTTTGTCAATGTGGTATTCCGTTAGAGCTCAATTAGTTGATACTGTTAAGGTGCTTTGGTTATTTATTTATTATTATTATTTTTAAAATTTTGAAATTAAAAGAAAATAAGAAAAATTTGTAAAAAAAAAAAAATTTAAGGGGAACAACGGACTCAACGACCAACTAGGAATTGGCGATTTCAATACCTCCACGGTGACACTCTCACGACTCGTGTTAATCCCGAAGCTCGACTCGGTCGGGTACCAACTCAACTCGGAGACATCGTTCAAGGCCCAACTTAGCACCCTTAGCGTCCCTTACCTCATCAAACGCCTCCCTTTCTGCATTGTGTCTAACCGGAAATACTTGTTTCCGCCATCCCGTTACGATGTTCCGATGGCCATGATTTTGAGCTCGGGCTCACTCAGTGGGGCCAAGTGCAGGCCGTGCATGCCGGCGTGTCAAGACACGTGCGTGGCCAATGTGATGTTATCGCTTTACAAATGGTGGAGCTGGACCAACGGGACGCTTCAACTCTGCAACGCTTCAACTGTTAGGAACTTTTTCATTTTCACTATTTATGTTTCAAATTTTTTATATTGGTCTTTCGTGTTTGATTATGTTTTTATATTGGCTTTGTTGTCCATTATGTTATTAATTTAGATCGCTAAGTCATAAGTGTCAAATAAAGGTCATATATTAAGACACATCGCCCATGTAAGTCTAAATTTGTTAGTAATCTGCTCATTAAATACTAAATAAGTGACATCCATTAATATGCATCACCCATGCAAGTCCATTATTGTTAGAAAACCATTTGTTAGGTGCTAGATAAGTGTTATTCATTAAGATACATCACGCATATATTGTCACATGTCACTAGATTACTAATAAAAATGAACAACATGACTAATATGAAAATAGAATCAAACATAAAGGGTTAAAATAAAAATTTTGAAAAGTAAATGACAAAAATGAAACCAAATTTAAGCTTTAAGGGCCAAAAGTATACTTTTATTTAAAGATAAAAAACAGTTTGAGAAAAAGTTCAAGAATGTTGATGCTCATTTTTTCTAAAGACTCAATTCTTTTTAGGCACATTATCGTTATTTGTATTATTTCATCCTCGTACATGGCCAAGCCCATGTAATTCAATGGAGAAAGTAAAGGAGTGTGATAAAGAGGGTAAAAAGCAGGTCTATTTCGGGCTTAACTACGTGTTCAAGAGGTAAACACTTGAACACTTGTAATGTCTATGAGCCCATGAACAAGTTTATGTGTTGGCCACTAACACTTGAAAAAACATAAGACTGATCTGCTTTATTTAAATGAAATCTCGGTTGAATTGCTCTTAAGCCATGAGAATCATGTTGGCTTCAATAAATGCCTATTGACATATTCCCATTTTAATTTAACCAGTCTCTTAGAAGTTGTTTCCCACATGACAAAGACAATTTAGTCAACAAATTACCTGAAATCATTTCAAAACTAGGTTGCCCTAATATCTAAATTAGAACAGAGCTCAAGGTTGTCATTCTTTAAAATATCCAGCAACCAAAAACTTCGATTCTTATTTTAGAGAGATTAGGCATGTTCTAGACCTGCTATAAAATCTTGTCAGCAATTCATGCGTTAATCAAATTTATCTACCCACCAATTATACTTATTCTCCAACTTAATCCTAATCTTTTAATATAAGAAGCAGTTAATCTTAATGCTTTGTGTGTATGTTTTAGAACAAATACCTCTCTCTCTCTCTCTCTCTCTCTCTCTCTCTCTCTCTCTCTCCATTTTACTATTTGTGACTAAATAAATATACGAATTATTCATTGTAAATTTCTCCCTTGTGATTTAGTGCCTTCAACCTTGATTTTGCGTTAAACTGAATAGTGGGCTCAACTCTCTTCATTTCAAATCCAGGTTGATTGGCACAACTTCATTTTCCATTTGCCACTCAAAAATCGATCCCAACAAAGAATAAATGACTCTTTTTTTCTTTGATAGTTTTAAACTTGCTCTAACAGCATTATAATTTATTTTTAGTAAATTATAAATTACACCCTTAAAGTTTTGGAGTGTTTGAATTTTACACCCTGAAATTTCAGAATTTAGGGGTGTAAATAAAATCCAAACACCCCCAAATTTTAGGAGGTAAAATCCAAAATTTTAAATCTCATGATGTAAAATCCAAAAACCTCCAAATTTCAAGGGGTAAAATCCAAATTCTGAAACTGCAAAGTGTAAAATCCAAATACTCCTAAACTTTAGGGGTGTAATTTGCAATTTATCTATTTGTTTTTTATTTTCTTCTTTGAGAGTATATCTTTTAAGACTTCAGGGCCACTTATGAGCTTAAACACCCTAGGACCACTTTTAACCATCTCGCTAATTGAAAAATGGATTGAAGACCTCATATTAGCTTTAATATCAAGGATTTAAGACCACTTTCATTGTTGCAATGGGAACTGCATTAGGGACCTCTCATAAATATAGGACAGTATGATTGAAAGCACCATTATATGGTGAGATATGTCCTACATTTTTCATTATTTTCTACCTTAAAACTTATCTTATTCATAGATAAAACTTTAAGGGCTTTGAATAAGGAGGTGGTATATGGTGTTTCTGGTGCATAATCTTCTCTCTCACATGAAGATAGATCTCACAAGTATGGAGTCCACACTTATGTAAGAAGAAAGATACATGCATCAAAAACCTAATGTATTTTCCGCCTGAACAAGATAAGGTTTGTATACTGACTGACTCTAGCATATAGCCAACACCATTTCTCTTGTGATATGTTGTTTCCAAAAGGCAGCAGTCCCTTTCAGACCCTTCGGCTTCAAAAACCAAATGAAAGAAGGGGCTTCAGGGACATGAATCTCTGTATCCGAGGACACTACCTTTTTTTTTTTGTTTTTTGTTTTGGATACACGAGGACACTTCCTTTTCATTTAGGTACAGATATTCACATGGGTGAGCATCACATAATGGCATGTGGCAGGCCCTTTCATGTGAATTTCAGCAAGTTATTTAATCCTCTAATGTACCTTAAAGTTGGCAGTTGGGTATATTTTGGAACTTTCTTTCCCCTTTCCACTTATGCAAAATTTACTGTTTCTTTTAGAATAAAAATCTATCTTTTGTATTTAGAAAACTATTCTTAAAAACAACAATGTCTGATTACATATTTTATATTCTATTTCATTAAAACCTCAAATTTCCTTAATTGTTTAATCATGTTTCTTTCTTCATACACAAAAGTTATCATCAATTCTTTTTCTCACTCCCAAGAAGTGCAAAGAAATAATAATAAATAAATAAAAAATCTTTTTTCATCAACTACAAGACTTGTATATTTGCACAAACACATAGCAAAATCCCATTTTGCATATCCTTAATTTGATATGGATGATTTTTGGGATTCACTGTCTATATTTTAGGCTTTATGCTATTTTAAATGAGCTAGAATGCTCTACATATTTGACACCCAACCTTTTTTCTTACATATAATCATGGCTTGATACACGCTTATATAATAAAATGCATCTTATATCTGTTGACATTTCAGACAGGAATATTAAGCAGCATAATGGGGTGTTCTACATTTTAAAACCTTCCCTTCTCAAATAATGAACTCTAATCTAGCTTATGAAAATAAAATTCATCATTTAGACTAAATTTTACTGAATGGATTGGTACTTGAGCGCTGGATCTTTGTTCCTGCATCTTAGATGAGTGAAGATAACATAGCATTTCATGTGTGGTTCTTGTACTAATTATTTGTATTTAAGAAGTTATTGCTAAATGCTAATTTACCAAAGATTTTTTTCCTAAGGTTGGGTATTCAGTCACATGTAACTGATTAAATGATAAAACATCTCTATGAACTTAATCAAAAGTTCCACAATTACCATAACTTTAGGCAGATCATAAAATCAGGGTGGGCTCGAGCATTATTATCATATAATCCTTGGGGCCAACCCAAAGCCATCCTCACAATTTCACCAGGTACATTGTAAACGAGTCTGACTTCACTAATCCTTCTCTCAATTGGACCAACCATTTCCACCTTCTCATTTACCAAAGCCACACATGAGCCTGATTACTAAAAAGCTATAGGGTAACTATTTGTTTGAACCAGAGGCGTATTACAAACACCGTCCATCCAGTCCAGCCAATTTCAGACTTCAGACCACCCATGTCATTGAACAACATTACTGCAAAAACATAAGAGCAATTTAAGAGTTATATACAAGTAAGCTAGATTAGGATAAGGCAAAAGGCAAATGGCCAAATTTGGGTTACTTGCTGGTATTGGATCAATGGGGCATCCACTCTGGCCACTGGCCAACAGCACCACTTGGCCATCTAAGGCCTGGGATTATATTCTGTGTATACTTCACCTACAGTATCATCCATAGAAAAAGAAAGGCCTAAATTGTGCCCAGGGCACATTCTCCAATTGTCATAGTAACATGCTTGCAAACCACATGAATTGCAAATTGCAGTCCAACACACCGCTGGTCCACAAATCCAGAAACACCTCAACCAGTTAACTCAATCCGGAGGTTTTACTTTAAATCCACCAAGTGATTCACATGCCACTCAAAAGGAAACAAAAGTTTAAGCTACAAACAAATATACTTGATGCTGATCTTGTATAAATTATTCATGAAATCTACACCCGTTTTTTTTTTTTTTTCTCTTTTATTATTATAAGTAACTGATATCTAGACATCTGGCGCATCAAATAGTTGAGTAAACTGTTCGATCATCAAAATATATGCAGTATCCAGCAAACAAAGGAATTCAGAGAAGAAAAGGTGTAAAAATTTAAATATAACTGCTGTTTTATGACAAAACAAAGAGACTTGGTCCATAGAGACATTCATAAAGAATGCAACAATTTAGTGCTTCTCAAGAAAAACATTTCCAAGAGATCCGAAAGGAGATGTGGCTATCTGTTGCTGGCAATTTGATGAGCCAACAGAATTCATTGTTTCACATGGTCCATTAAAGCAAAATAGCCATTTAATTTGTTGACATCTCACTTTTTGAGGAAATATCTACACAGTTGATCAGGTGACAAACAAAAAGATAGGGATGATACTCTTATTGCAACCTGAAATGCCTATTTCTTCCCCTTGGGATCTAAATTCATCTCCTGAAGGTTCAGCAACAGATCACTTGAATCAAGGAAAACTTTGTTGGCTGAATTTGAGATAGTATGAGCAATTTCTCTTGCAGCTTCGATCTTCCTTAAAGTGGTAAATGCTGGATTGTTGGCGATAGCTTGACCAATCAGCTGGGCACTCTTGGCTTCACCCTGGTATTGGTAGGAGAAGAAAATTAAGTGAGACATTTGCATCATCCAGAATGCAACACTAAATCCGTAAAAGACACCAATGCTTTTTAATTACAGATTAGCAATGACACTTAATAAAAAAATTACAGATTGGCAATGACATGATTCCTGTTTTTCCCACACTATTTCCCACTGCCATATTTCCAAATTAGTTCTACTAGCAATGATATCATGGGCAAAAATGTTGAGCAGGGAAAACACCAAGTTCTTTCTATAAAAGGTTCATAAACGGTTAAGAGCAAACACAGGTATGCAGTAACATAAATCCAATTTAATATCAGAATCTAAATTTGAGGATTAAGCATTTGTTCTATGCTACCTGAGCTCTAATAATAGCACTTCTCTTGTCTTGTTCAGCCTTCTCCACAATAAATTTAGCCCTCTCAGCTTCTTGTGCAGCTACCTGTTTGGCTTCAATAGCAGCTGTAAACTCCTTCCCGAAAGTTAAACTTGTAATTGACACATCATCCAGTGCAATATTGAATTTGGCTGCTCGAGCTACTAAAACTTCCCGTATTTCCCTACTAACAGCCTAGAAAGAAAAGGTCAGAAGCATCAGGATTAAGCAAATGATCCATATGATAAAAATATGCAAAACAGAACATTTGCACAAACACTTTCCATTGCCCATTGAACTTAATCCTAACCAGGAAGGATGCAAAATGAAGTCCAAACCATTGGTAATTTTCACTACTTTCAGTATTTAAATAAAGAATTGGAGTGCAAAATCAAACTGTGAAAAATTATAGGCCTTGCTGCTAACCTCTCTCTGAGTAATGAGCTGGCTGGCATTATACCTTGCAACCACAGCTTTCAGAGTTTCATGAATAATTGAAGGCAGGACCCTTTCGTTAAAATTCTCACCAAGGGTTCGATAAATTGTAGGTAACTGATTTGGCACAGGACGGGTAAGAACTCGAAGACCGATTTTCACCTATAAAGTGAAACCAAGATACATATTATGTAAAAATCAGAATATGTGACAGATTGTGATCACACAAGTAATAAATTTGAGCACACAAATTTAACCTTGCAGAAACAATATTATGACAGCCATCAGAACATCAACATCCTATATAAACTCTTCAGCCTTAACCATGAAGGCATTTTTGGGCATAGAACTGCTTCAACTGTGTCTGTATGTGAGTACAGAAAACTCCACAAAAAATAGGGAGGAGCTGAGGAGAAGAGGGCACCTCATCTTCTCTCTCTCTCTCTCTTTGGTGGGGGGTGGGGGGAGGGGGAGATCAACAAATTCGTGTTAACTCTTAACTTTTTGAGATTACTGAAGCAGTAAACAAACTACAATACATACAGGGAGGCAAGTCTAGAACCTGCACAGGATTCAAACATCACTAGAAGAATTGATGAGTGTGACAACCAACCCCATAACTTGATACTATCCATAATACATCATTAAGGCAAAGTAAGCATTAACATCCAGAAAAAATCCGTGGAAGAAAGAGAGAGAGAAGAAAAAAACAAACATCAGAACAATCACAAAGGATTAGGAATACAAAAAGTTTCCTAGAGGTACTACAAGAGGTTACATAAAAATTTCAAACTTTTGGGTACATGGTTTTAGACAATGGTATCCACACTCTAAATGGTGAGTCAATGCCTGAAAAAATAACATCATATTAATATAGGCATCTAAGTGCAACATCACCCTCATTTTCCAGTACTGATGAAAAATAATTTCAACGAACTCCTCAAAAGATAATTCACAAAAAGAAAATAAGATCTAGCAAATAAGGGTTCTTAGAATTCAGTACAATATTGGCAATTAACATCTTCTATACAAATAGAGAAATAATCGAAACATGATAAGTAATGAACAAGATTCATCATGACAAAGTCTACAAAAATCACGTAGCATCAATACTGAGACCTTATGAGTGATATCAGTTGCTATATTTAAGTGCTTGATGAAATCACATTTCAAGCTCTATGATATTCCAAAGTGTTCAACCTGTAACCTTTTTTTTTAACTGAAAAGATAGTCATGATATAGTTATTTTCATATTGCAGTGAAGCAAACCTTGTTAGTTCCCATGGTCATTGTTCACTTAGGAAGTTTGTTCTTAACATTATATAAAGCTAAAACAATGCTTATAGCCAATGTCAATTGGATCTCCCAAAGGGGAAAAAACACAGCACACTCAAATAATTGCAGACATTCATACAAAAAATGATAGGCAAAGGGAAACAAAAATCCAATGCGTAGAGAGAGAGAGAGAGAGAGAGGGAGAGAGAGAGAGAGTAAAATCTCAGTGATTCTTTCTTTTACGCCTAAGCTGGAAAGATAAAATGACAGGAGGCACCTCAATACTTAGTTTAAAACAACAAGAATAGAATTCCTGCAGTTTCTCATGACACATAACTAATTCCCCTGGGGTAGATCTACTCCAATGTTTTCAATTTTTTTTTTTTGGATAGGAATGGCTAAAAAAATCCTGAACAATAAAGCATTTATGCCCCAACTTAAATATTTATATGAAATCAAGAAAAATAAAGAAAGAAATTATACAAATGGTTAAGAGAAGAGTGTAAATTATGGAAACCACAGCTGTGAATGCATAACATGAGGGAATTTAATCAACAACAGAGTTGGAGCAATTCTCTGTAACAGAAACAAGAAAGGCATTTACCATCTGGAGGTCACGGCTTCCTGAAGTACTCTCCACTAGATGGGGTCGTGCACGGACATCATAGATGATTGGCCTCTCAAACCATGGAATGATAATGTGTGTCCCTTCAACATAAACCTGCATAATCAGAATTTAAGACCCAGAAGTTTGGAAAAATAAGGGAAAATATACATATACAATGATGAAAGGTATATGAATTTCATGAAGGTAAGAGAACAAAATAGTTTTATCCAGGCTCAACAATCACATTATAAAGCCATCACTATGTTATAGATCATATTTGATTTGACTTGAGCATCCAATTTTATGCTCCAGTGGATGCAAAATTGTCTTGATTCTCAAAAGAAAATTGCTTAAATTAATACAAAATGACTAGCTGACATTGACATATCAAAACATTTTAAGTAAATCAGGTCTGATGTGAATAGTCAATTCCTAGAGTACAAGAAAGCTATTGCAACATATTGACCTGATCTTTGACACCACCTATACGGTTGAATACAATTGCTCGATGCCCTCCCTCAACATTATAGAGACTGTTGGCAGCTGCGTACACGCCAACCCCACCAAGAAGTCCCAACTTAAGCAAAGTAGAAGCTGCGCCACCACCTGGAACCTTGGGAACTTTAACGTTGTTGAAATTCATGTTCCTGAAATTTCAGTATAGTTAAAGTCAGAAAATCAAATGAAAGTGTTCAACCAACCCTTCCATCATAAGCAGGAACCAGAAATCCAACTAGAAGCCATATATATAAATGTAAGTATATAAACAATGAACTCAGAAGAATGGAATTCATGTTAACGATAGAAAACCAACAAAACTACAAAAAAGAAACTCGAGACGAACATAATAGAATACACATAGATTACCAAAAAAAAACTTATTTGTTTCCAGTAGACACGAAATGCCCTCATTTTATTAGTCAGGACATGAAGGAAATCCAAATTTTCTTAATCGAACAGGCAACTCTTACTTGTTTTCCCAACTTCATTTTCTACTTAAAAGGATATTTAAAACTCGCACTCATTTCAAGTAGATTACAGATTCACAGTCAGTCATAGAAGCAGATTCTATTCAATTTCAAAATGGTGAAAACCCCATCATTTAGCTGCTCAGAAAAATGATATTTTTTTCTCAGAAAATGAAAAACCCAAGTCAAGAAATATCTAATACATTATAACCCAGAGCCCAAAATGTGTGATTTCGTTCTATTCCCACACTTTCTATGCAACCAAACTGAACACAACATAAACAGAAAATACAAAAAACACAATACAATATAGATTACTTTCTTTTTCCTAAACTTTCTCAGAGACCAGAAAGACGAAAAAATAGGGAGAGAGAGAGAGAGATTCATAGATCTCCATACCTTCTAGTCTTCACCGCTAGATGAGTACAGGAGGGTTTAGGGTTTAAGAGCGAGAAAAATAAACGAAGGGCCACTTAAAAAGAAATGTGGGGATAGAGGTTTTGGGCTTACAGGGCCGGGCATTTATTGGGTCCATAATTGATTTTTAAAATATATATATATATAGGTCCATAATTGATTTTTGAGTTTTTTTTGTTTTTTTTGGGAAAACATGGAAACTTCTTTTATTAAAAAAAACCTAATAAATCGGCTTAAAATACATTGTGTAGTTGTGGTAGAACATCCTCCATTTATACTAAAAAACCTGATATGCCAACAGCATATCTAACCAGACTATAAGTTAAAACATTACATTCACTCTCTGCGTGAGAGTAAAGTAATTCATCAAAAAAGTGATACAAATTTTTTGCATCCTCAATTAGCAAACCCGTTGGTACCAGCAGCCTCTCTTCCTCCATTAAACCTTTGATAACATTCAAAGAATCTCCCTCCAATACGGCCCTCTTCACTCCTTGTCTCCAAGGCAAAAGCTAGAGCCCACCCCACAGTTGTGGCTTCAATATCAGCACTGCATACTTCCTAGTGTACCAATTTTGAACATGACGCTATCACTAAGCCTCTATGGTCTCCAATAACAACAGCAATGCCAGAATTTTTCTCATGAGGGAAAACCGCACCGTCAAAGTTGATTTTGAAGAGCTACGAAGGTGGTGGTATCCAGTGCTTTCTGGGGCGCCAATTTTGCTGCACTGGTATATCTGAATTCACCTGCCTGGCGTGGTAATCAGCTAGCCAAACTTTTGAGATGTGAGCTATCTGGTGCACTGAGTCCGCGGGTTGATTGAGGCACACCCGGTTCCACTGGTTCCAGATTTTCCAAACTGTTACTGCAAAGAGCTCAAGATGATGGTTGTTTCGGATCAGCCAAGATAAGAGCTCTTTGAAGTCCACGAACTGAACTACACCTCGGACATTCCATAGCTCTAAATCTGACCACGTTGGATCCAACTCCGGGCAAGACCACAAGGCATGCGAGGAATTCTCCGAGGAGGCGTGGCACCTGACGCAGTGTGGGTCTGTCGATATGGTGCGTCGGAACAAAGCACTCTTTGTAGGCATAGCTTCACGGCAAGCATGCCACAGCAGCGTTTTCACCTTCGGTGGAGCACGCATGGACCACACAGCTTTCCACACTTGAGTATGATCATTTGTAGTCACCTGTGGCTCATCATTCAGCTCCTCCTCCATCTTTAAGAACCTGTATCCAGTCTTGCAGCTATACCTCCCATCACTTGAGTGTGGCCAAAACAAAACATCCTCTTTTGCTTCACGGCTTAAGGGGATTATCTTAATCAGCTCTGCCTCCTCAGTGTTGAATAGACCATCAATCATTTCTAAATTCCATTGCCTCCTTCTTGGGTGTATAAGGATATCCACTGTTGAGCTCTCAAGCTCTACCAATGGATAGGATGACACATATGGAGGATGCTTCCTTGGCAGCCAATGATCCTGCCAAATTCTTATTTTTTTCCATCACCAACTCTCCACCTAGCCCTCCTTTGAATAACATCCCTCTCTATAAGTATATTCCTCCAAGCATAAGAGCCCATTCTTGAATCCTTGGCCTCCATGATGGTTGCATTTGGAAAAAACCGAGCCTTGGAAACTTTATAGAAAAAGGAGTTTTGATTATGCAAAAGGCGCCATGCTTGCTTTGCTAGTAGTGAATCATTGAACTTGGCTAAATCTCTAAAGCCCATGCCACCCACTCCTTTGGACTTTGTCAAGCCATCCCATTTAACTCAATGGATTTTCCTACGATCACTTCTTTATCCCCACCAAAATCTTTTAATCAAAGCCTTAATCTCATTACATAAACCCAATGGAAGTTTGAAACATCCCATGTATATGTGGGAATGGCTTGTATGACAGATTTTATTAACACCTCACTTCCTGCTTGGAAGAGTAACTTCCCTTCCCATCCTTGAAGCTTTCACCACAGCCTCTCCTTAATGTAGTTGAAGCTTGTTTTTTTCCCTTTCCCCACAAATGATGGTAGACCCAAGTATTTCTCATATTTCATAATTTCTTGTACACCACAATCTTCTTTAATTTGGTCCTTGATTTTTGAGTTAAGTTAACTGATGTTTTAAGGATGTTATTTATTTATTTTTTTAAAGAAATTTTTTTTATAAGAAAATGAAAAATCAACTAAATTTTTTTGAAAATATTTAGCTCTTCCATGAAAGTGGTATCAAATTTTTTTAAAATGGTCATTTAACAAATACTTTAAGAGTACTTGTTAATAGGACCCTCAATTTAAAAAAAAAAAAAAAATCTGTGCCCATTCCATGATAATTTGTAATTCTTCTACTTAGAGGTGTTCACCAAACCGCAAAAACTGCACCAAAACTGCTCACAAAATGGTATAATCGCACTGCACTATAAGTAACAATGCACTGCACCATATGGTACAGTGCAATTTGTGATTTTATAAAAGGAAACCGCACAAACCGCACGTCACCCTTTCTATATATTAATATATTTATTTTTTTAATATTAAATATATTATTAATAGTTTAATAACCCTAGTTTAAAAAAAAAAAAAAAAAGAGTTTTATAACCCTAGCAAGTGTTGATTAGAAAAGCCAACCCAAAATAAAGAAAAATAGCTCAATAGTTTAAAACTTAGCCCAACACAAAGGGAAAAAATTAGTTTTGGGTTGGGTAGAAAATGGCCAAAATTTGGAAAATATACCGACTTCAAATCGCATCTTACATATCGTACTGCACCACACATGTGACCACAAAAATGAGATACGATCGGTTATGGTTTTTTGCTAAACTCTAAACCGCGCCACACATGTGACCACAAAAAATGAGGTACAGTGCAGTTATGGTTTTGGCTAAATCGCACCGCAAAGTACGGTACTAAAAATTGCCAAAACCGCACCACACTACACTGCGAACACCCCTACTTCTACCTTATGTCTTCTTTCTTTTTCTTTTTTTTTTTTTTTTTTTTTTTGGATACTGTAGATTTTCAATCTATAAATCCCCTCCATGATAATTGATCTTTATCATTTGACCAAGACACCAATTTACGTTACGTCTAAAGTTTCGTTTGTTTCGACGAAACATATTTACTATCCTTAAGAAAGGAGAAATTAATATATATATATATATATATATATATATACAATTTAAGTATCAAATTAAAAAAGAATTAATTAAATGATACGTCATGGTTTAACCTAAGTTGAATCTTGGTCCGACCTCAAAAATCTTGAACCTCTGATTTTTTTAGTTTTTTGATCGGTCTGGGTTTCAAAATCATGGATAAATCTAGTCAACTTGAAATAAAACTGTTTTTTAGGGCCAACCTTTTGAAGAAAAAAACCATCTTTGAAAAATTCAAAACCTTAACCAATAAGTTCCACTTTTTATACTAACTTCCTCCTATAAGGGAGCATTCTTAGAATTATTATGAACTCGGAAACCTCCTCTGACAAGATTTCATAAACTAAACACATATAGATCTATTTTATGAAACTCACGGCTTGCTACTGCTGGAGGTATAGAGAACCTAAGTTAAATGTTTTTTAAAAATATTGGCCGCACAAGTTCTCTTTTATTATGGCATAATTTTTGGCCCTCAGAGATGAACTCAGTTTAGCATTTAACTTTGAAATTTCCAAAATTAGTGTAGAATTAGATGTCAAAATGTAAATTAGTGTAGAATTAGATGCCAAAGTTGTTGGGGGATCTTCTCACCACCGCATGTACTACTAACTTGGGTTTAAATAGTCCCCCTTACAATATCCTGGATTTTGACCACTAGGTTGCTACTTCGGTTTTTTGTGGAGGCACAATTCTATCACACCCACCATGAAGGAAACCATCTAGCTGATTTGCTAGCCAAAGTGGGAAATAAGAGTTGTGAATCTTCTACTTTTTTTTGTTGTGAGCCAATTATTGGAAGATGCTGAGGCATTTCTTACTCCCAATAGACTATAAATGAACTAAATTGTTTATAAAACCTGAACTTAGTTCAATAAAAAACTTGTTCATGTTTGTTAGTTTATAAACAAACAAAGCTCGAGTCTTAGTTTTAGACTTGCTTAATAAACGAGCCGAGCCCAAGCCTCCCTCAAATAAAGTTCATGAGCAGACTCGTGAATAATATGACTCAATAAAAAGTAAGCTAAGCCTAGACTCATTTATGAACTTGGTAATAAGTTTGCTATGGTTTGACATATAAACTTGTGTCTTACTTTATTTGTTTGGGAACAACTTATTTAGTTTTTCGCTGATTTATTTATTTTTCCTAAAAGTGTGCTAAATTATATTTTTATTCTTTAAAAATGAGATAAAAGAAAAAGAAAAAGTGAGGTTTTAAAAAGTATAAAAAGCAAAAAGTTAGCTTATAAACTATTCCTAAACACGTAATAAGACTTCAATTAATTGAGAATTAGAACCATTTGCAAACCAAATGAGCTTGATAATATATTTGTGTTGGATCTTAAGTTCAAATGTTTGATATTGAGCTCAAGTTTAAGCCTGATATTATGCTTGAACTCGAATATTATTTGTAAAATTGGTTTGAACTCGAGCAGAACTTGAATATTTTACTTTTATTGTCAAGCCAGGTTCAAATATTCATTACTTGACAAAACTCAGCACATTTATTGCCCAAAGTATATTTTTACTTTAGGGAAATGTTGACGAATGCCCTAAGGACATTAATTTAAGAACTATTTTTAAAAATATTTTTATGGGAAAATGATAAAGCAATTAATGTTATTGACAATTTTTTATATCATATCATATACTATATAATAAAAGTTGGGCTTAGAAGCCGTGATTGCGCCAAGTGATTTTACCAAATTGAAGAAATTTTTTAGATTGTTAGAAATATATATAATTTTTATTCTCCTATAATTTCTAAGTTGATAAAGATCTTAATTTGATTACAATCAAAATTATTCATCTAATCCGTCTAATCCCTATTTTTTTTAATTAGTACACATAAAAAGAGCTTAGAAGCCTTGCAGTTAGATAGAAATAATAGTTCTTATCAACTTCTCCTTAGTGTTTTACAAATCATTGCAACCTTTTTTTGTCACACCAAAACTTAATGGTCAATATCATGTTTTTGATAAAAATAACAGTTTAATTGTACTTATCAATAATTTTTATTAATAAAATACGTTTGTGACTAAGAGATAAGAGAAAAAAAAAAAAAAGTCATGTAAACTCTGTTATCATGTAGGGGCCAGGGATCAGTATATTAACCAAACTCTTTATTTTTTCTAAGTGGAAATGTTGAATTAAAAGTCCAACATTGGTTCAAGATCACTAAAGTGCTATTTGATAAAGATTGAAATATAACTCCATGATTTTCTCCTATCATGATTCTCTACTTCTTGAATTAAGTCATAAATTCTAGCTCATCCGTGATTTTTCAGATTTAGACATTACTCTTTGATTATCAATATACGGAATGGATGTTAGAATGAACAAAAATGTTAAATCATGTAAATGAAAATTGATATTAACCTTTTGTTTTCTACACTTTTTTATTCTATCTTTTAGCTTCTTCTTCTTCTTCTCTCTCTCTCACTCTTTTAATGTTTTGTCGCCATAGATCCCCGGATGATCTTAATTTTCCAAGTGTATAAATTCTAGATGATGCTAATCTTCTTCTTTTTTTCACACAATCTTAATCTTCCAAGGAGAAAGAAAGATGATAGATTAAGTTTGGAGTCCAAAAAAGAGAAACTACTTGATTCCCTATCAAAAGGAATTATACTTCTTCTCCACTAATTGGATAACAAATATCCAATATTCCAATCCTATACTCTACTTTAATTTGGAAGATTATAAATTGTAGTTAAGATTTTCTAAACAAATATTGAACAATTCAACTACAAAGCATTAAAAAAAAAAACTACGAAACCGAAAGATCCCAACCCTAAAGACATTTTAATAGTTCAATTGTTTCTCCATACCTTGAGAATTCTATATATATGTTGTTTGTTGAAAGTCCTACTCCATATTATCATTAGTATTTCGTCAGTAATCTTCATCCTTCTCTTTTTTCTTCCTCTCTAAACCTCATGTGTAGACTACATGATTTTTTTAATATTATTTTTAAGTAATTGTTTTGTTTTATCTGCTAATTTATTTACTTTTTTTTTTCTTTTGAGAAACTGCTAATTTATTTACTTAGAATTCAATCTTCTAATTTTTTTGTTTTTACATTATGGTTATAGACAATTGTGGAGAAAAATCATTGAATGAGATTGAGGAAGAAGACAGGCTTCCCTTACAAGCATAACATCAATAATTTTGTAGCAATACTCACACTCGAAAAAAGCCTCAAACTTATCCGGTAAACAAAAACCATTAAATGGATTTGTTTTCAAATATGAATCTCTCTTTGTCTCTATATTTAATCTCGAAATAAGTATTGAATACACCCAAGAAAATATTATTTACACACCACAAGGTTATCAAAGTTTATACTTTATAATGCTTAAACTATCACAATTTTTTTCTCTTTCACAAGGTACGACTTTAATTTCTTTAACCTTATTAAGATAATATGATATACTTTTTTCATGTATAGCCTAAGTTTAGATTTAATCACATCATTGTGATTTTTGAATATATATATATATATATATATATATATATATATATATATATATATATATTCATTTACTCAATATTTCTCAAATTAATTATATGGTATATAAGTTGATGAGTAAAATCATGCAACACACGAGACTTTAACTAGTTTCTTATAAAAATTGTGTTAAAATTTTTTCTTATTAACAATTACCTTTAGCATCCGTCAACATGAACTTTTTCTTTTTCTTTTTTTTTTTTCTGATTTTTTTTTTTTTGGATTGGACATGACCCTTTACTTTAATTATGTCTTAAGATGAGTTTTGGCTTTCCAAATTAAAAAACGGAAAGGAAATGCGGACAAGAAAAAGAAATGGATCATGTGGTGTGAACTGTGAGAGAGTGATTGACGTTGTAACAATCATGGTCTTAAAAAATAATAAGATATGTTTTTTTTTTTAGGTTGATAAAATAATAATGAGATATGTTGACGAATCACGAACAATAATCAATTTATGCGTCTCCAACTGGAAACCCTCTTGGCGACGCACTGACTGACGCGGCTCCACCAATAAACCTTTCGGAGTTCTGCATCTTTCTTTGCCAATTTCGATTAGTTTATTACTATTATTCTCTTTGCTGAGTTTGCTTTGCAAAAACAACACCTTTTTCTCTCTCACATTCACATTTTCATCCAACTGTAATTATTTTGTCTCTGTCTCTGTCTCTCTCTGTTTCTCTCTGTGTTTTTTTTTTTTTTTTTTTTTTGGGTTGGAAATGGACGAAGTGATGACAGCCGCAGATGCGGCTTCGAGAGTCAGATCGGAGCCGTCCATGATCCCCTCCAACCTTCCTCTCCTCACCGCTTTCCTCTCCTGCGCTCTCGCCCAGTTTCTCAAGCTCTTCACCACCTGGTAATGCTGATACCCTCTCTCTCTCTCTCTCTCTCTCCCAATTTTTTTCTGTACAACCATAATTGGGTCCTCAAAAAAGTAATTGAAAAGAAAAAAGGGAAATTGAAAAGAAAAAAAAAACCCATTTTTTTATTATTACTGTAGATTGCTTTGTTTGTGTGTCTTCATGGGTACTTTCTCTTCTGCAGTTTTTGCTGGATTATCTTATATTTTTAGTCAATATTTCGCCTTTCACTGAATTTGGAGCCTCTAGAGGAATAGTTTGGGTCCTCAAAAAATCAAGGGAAAGAAAAAAAAAAAAACCCTTTATTGATTGTTGTTTATTGCTTTGTGTGTGGGTGGGTGTTAATTGGGATTCTTGCTTTTGCTAGATTATATAAAAATTTAGTAAATATTTGGGTTCTCAGTTGTCACTGAAATTTGGTCACTCTCTCTGCAGAGGAATAGTTTGGATCCTAAGAAAGTCAGGGGGAACCTCAGTTTTAATTCTTGTGTATTACATTCTTGGTGGGTGTTAGTGGGAAATCTTTGTTTTCCTGGATTATATAGGAATTTTGGTGAAAACTGATATTTGAACTCTCTGTGGTCCGTTTGGAATAGCTTCTTATCATTGGCTTAGTTTGCTTAAAATATAAGTTGGGTATAAGTACTAGAAAAAGTGAGGCTTTAGGCAGAGGCCAGAGGGCGGTGGACCAAAAATACGGCAGAGTGTGGGGGTTAGTGTTCAAATGGTTTCAAGGGCCGAATGTGGTGAGCCTCACACAATGGCAGGATGGGATAGCTTTTTTTTTATAGGTAGATAGTGGGGGAGGGGGAGGTGAGATTTGAACCACATACATGAGACACTGCAAAGGATACAATTACCCTTGGGTTATCACTTGAACCCTGGCATGATGGGTAGTTTACTAGTTTCAGGGTGGGTGATGGCAAACTTGTAGATTTCTCACATGACTCATGAAGTAGGGGGCAGCTGCTGAGGAAGAGATTCCCAGAATTATTTTGAATAACACATGATACAGAGGCGTAAGTGCTGGACCATTTAATCATTTATGGGGAGACCCATCACTGGGACATCAATTTTGTCAGAGCAATTCAGGATTGGGAGCTGGAATCCGTGGTTACTTTCATGGATCTCATTTATTCCAGTCCAATGAGCCGTAATGGACTTGATACACTTTGTTGGAATTTATCGTCAAGGAATATTTTTGAAGTCAAATCCTTTATAAACTATTAAATCCTTCAATGGTCTTCCTTCCCGTGGAAAAGTTTGTGGAAGCCTAAAGTCCCAACTAAGGTGACATTTTTTCTTTGGACCATGGCTTTGAGGAAAATCCTACTATTGATGGAGGTGGCAGGAGTGTTGCATGTATAAGTCGGCTGGGAAAACTATAAAACATCTGCTTCTTCATTGACTTGTTGCTCAAGTGCTTTGGAGTATGGTCTTCATTTTATTTGGGGTCTTGTGGGTTATGTCAAGGGGTGTGTTGGAGCTTTTAGCAAGTTGGCAAGGCAAGTTTGGTTGTAGTGCAACAATAGTGTGATTTGGATCGCAATCCCTCACCATCTCTTGTGGTGTGAGAGAAATGTTATGACCTTTAAAGGATGTGAAAAGTCTGTAATAGATCTCAACCTTTCCTTCCTCAAATCTTTATTTGGGTGGATGAATCATTCCTCTTTACACTTTTGCTAATATGTTTGAGATGCTTGATAGTTGTTCATTTTGTGCTTAATGTTGGCGTATTTTATTATGTACACATCCTGTTTACACATGTACCATTTTAATTGATAATAATTAATAAATGAAATGCTGTTTGTGAATTTTAATATGTACTCGTTTTTTCTTTTTTTGCTTATTTCCCCATATCATGAATAAATTTTTGTTTAATCTTTCAAGGTATCATCCTAGATGTGCAGGTACAAAGAAAAGAGATGGGATTCTCGAAGGATGCTTGGGTCAGGTGGAATGCCCTCGTCACATTCAGCAACTGTAACATCTCTTGCAGTTGCTATTGGCTTGCAAGAAGGAATGGGAGGACCAGCATTTGCTGTTGCGGTGGTCTTGGCATGCGTTGTATGTACTTGTTAACCAGGTCTTGTTCATTCTTTTGTTTGTGTCGGCATGCTCACTTATGATTACTTTAGTCTTTGCCCATGTGTACAAAAAGCTTGCAGTGAAAGTAAGGCAGTTTACTATTACTGTTTGTAATTTATTTTTTGTTATTAGTATGTCAGAGTTTACTGCTGGTACCATGAATGAAGAACTTCTATTAGGTTCTTGGGTTATTGAAGTCCTTTTTATGGAGCATCTATCAAGTATTTCACAAAAGGATTTATTTATGGTACTAGGTTCAATGCTAAACTTGTGAAGTGGTTGCTTTTACTTGCATAAGGGACTTACATCATTTAGGTGTCACTGATTAGCCTCATATAAAAATTGAATGGTTGCCTTTTGTTCTTCAAGAACATTTATTAGCTATCGTGTGGACTCCTTGGGACTGGAGCTTCTGATTATTTTGTCCATTTAGTCATTGTATAACACCATTCCTTGTTTTAGTTTGTATCCCTATTTTATTATCAATGTCTATAAACTTACATGGGATTGGGCTGCCTAGATTAATATTGATGTCTCCTTGCAGGTAATGTACGATGCTACTGGAGTTAGACTTCATGCTGGTCGCCAAGCTGAAGTAAGATCATATATTGCTAGCAGCATACTTTGTTACTTGCATATAGTCTATATTGCCTTAGCAATAAATAAAGAGGAATTTGTTACATATTGTTAGATACCTTTGGATTATATCAACATCAGTCATTTTATCATTGGCTCTATATACCCTGTTTCTTTTGGTTTGCATCATGGCATTTGGCGCTAGTTTTTGTTATGGAACCTTGCTAATTTTATTTTGTATGTTGCTTATTTCAGTTACTAAATCAAATTGTGTGTGAGCTGCCTCCTGAACACCCTGTCTCTAATGTTAGACCTTTACGAGATTCACTTGGTCATACCCCGCTTCAGGTCTGTTGCTCTTCTTTGGTCTATATTTAATTATTTATACAGATATAATTGTTTCTGTTGTCCTCTTGTCAAATACATAGGCTTGAATGCTTGATCAAATGATCAGTATATTATTAGCATATGGATTGAAATTTATATAATGAAAAACAAAAAGGGGCGGGAAAAAGGTTTGAAGTTTGTCTATTCTAAAGAGGGAAGTCCACCTTTGGTGGTGCAAATGCTAAGACTCATTACACTTTGTATTCTATAACACAGAAAGATCTTGTATTCTATGCTTCTCCATTGAACAAAATACCGTTAAAGAAAGATCTTATTATGATGTTCTATACTTCTCAAGGCATGGAGATCTTACCTATTTAATTTCTTTGACATAATTGACATAACTTACCATTGACGGTAATGTATTAATACCTTAGGTGAAAATAATTTTAAAAAAAATTGTTTTGTTCCCTCTTTTTTTTTTATTATAAATTTTCTCATTGGACGAAAATCTATTTATTTACTCCTGCGGCTATTGATCTATTTTTTTTCTTGAAGCAGTTACTTAAATTATAACTATATTCGTGGTAGGAAGCTACTTTGACAAACAATGTTTTGCCTTGCAAAGTATATTGATCTCAAGAGTTGTCTATTTTATGTCCATTCTAATGGAAACAAGTGAAGCTGATAATTTAGTTCTCATGCCAACAAGATGGCCTGTTTTAACCTCTTTATAGCTGTAGCTGGTAGCCTGGTACTTGTTCCTTTTATGTCCATAGTGCAATTGCATTTTTTTGTTGAAGACAAAAAGGTTGCCGGAATTCCTTTTGATAATCAAGGCATAAATGTTCTATTTGAAGTCATTCATCCTTAAAGTTGATCATATACACACCATTCACCATTCACCATTCACCATTCACCATGCTCAAGCTCATGGTTTGAAACATGAGACTTGAGAGTGAATGATTTGTTTTGTGCGATTTTTTTTCCTTGATCAAAATGATTAAAAACTTGTTATACTAATGATATGACTAAGAGAATATTGTTCCGTTGGTATTTCTGTAGGTTGTTGCAGGTGCTATATTGGGATGTGTGGTAGCGCTCCTCATGAGAGGTTCTAGTTAAGGGGATGATATAGTGAATGCCTATATTTTGGTCATTCTAGTCAACAATTACCAAGCTGGCAAGCTTTCAATGTTGTCAGAAGCTTTTCTGCATGGAGATTTGGATTTGGAAAGAGAAGTTTCAGAGTTGAGACTATAGTGAGTCTTAATTTGATGTATGCATACTAGTCTTCATACGAGTGGCGTAATGTTAGATGTAATTAATTCCTTGTTATTGGTCTAAAATGTTCAACTATCTTCTTTAATGGTCCTGGATTAACAATTCTTACCAAAAGCTCCGCAGTTTTTATTTTCTTTATAATTGGGGGAAGGAGATTTGTTCTTTTCCAGGGGAGAGTTGGACAATGCTACTAAGCAATAACTCTATAAGGCTCTTGGTAAAAGCTCCACATGTTTGTTCTTCTAAAGTACTAATATGAAATATCTGTTTCTGATGAATCTTTAAGATGGGCTGCGCCGTTTTTACTCAATTCTCACAACAGTTTTGAGTTCGCAAGAAAGATTAAAAAAAAAAAAAATTTATTAATTACTTTTTTAATGAGAGGTACAATAAATAGACTGTATCATAAGACTAGGACACTAATTAGTTTTTGGTGAAGATGAGGTTTGAATTTCAATTTTTTATTCAAATGACAAGAAACTTTACCGGTTAAGTTAAATGATCTCATAGAGGAGAATGAATTCTAGTAGTAATCAAACTAAATTCTAATGGAACTTTTTTAAATCAATGAAGATAGTATTGAACAAGTGAGATTGAGTTTTTAATTCAACAGGTTGATTAAAAAATTAGAAGCATGCTATTTAACTCAACAATTAAAGTCTTGATATTGTGTTATTTAATTTTATTCAATGTGTATACGTCTTGGGAAATAGTTTATGTCAATCCTGATATCACAAATGAATCTGACTTTCCTCAAAAAAAAAAAGAAAAAAAAAAAAGAATCTGACTTGAATTCCATCTGTATCCTTTTTTTTTTTTTAATTGTATTTTATTTTTATGCGGCCGAGTAGGTGGGATCAGTTCTAAAGTTGTTGAGGAGAAGAGCCTAGAGGAGTAGTAAATGCATTAACACCCTTACACCCATCAACTGTCTCTACATTAAAAAATGTGGGTGGGTGGGTGGAATGCTTTAAATTGAGGCAAATGAAGGTCTCTGATTGTTTGTAGTCGCAGTCAACAAAGAATAACAAAGGAAAGGATCCAGACTTCTCTTCTGTGTCTTGCCTAAAAATAACATTAAAAGTAGGTCAGTAGCCTCGTGGGACAGGTGTATCTTGGCTTATAACAATATGAAAGTTCTTTTATTTATTATTTATTTTTCTTTCTTTTGTAGCTAATTTCTTTGAACCCTACAAAATAGCATCAATTAGATATAAATAAATAAATAAATAAATAAAATCTAAGGCTTGCATGATGCATCATGAATTTGTCCAACCCAAGATCCAACCCCATCCCTTACCATTAAATAAATAGATAAATAAAACTTGTTTTTAGACATAAATTCAAAATTGAAGACTTTTGCTATATTTTGGGAGGGGAAATAGTACCTAATGTTGAGAAGCTCATGTTTCCTAGGCAAGATTGTTAAATGTTACCTCGCATCCACTTGGGGTAGGAAAAGAAAATTCCAACTCATATAAGCATTCATTTAAGGTCTGTTTGGATACCATTTATTGTTGAAAATTGAAAATTTATTGCAGAAAACATTGTAGTAAAATAATTTTTAAATGTATGAATAGTACTGTAAGACCCAAATTTACCTAGAAATCTGTGTTTTGCTGAGTTTGGTGGTTCATGAACAGTGCTGTGGGACTCCCAAAAAAGCAAAACACAGCTTAACAATAATTTCAATACTGGGCAAACACACACTTAGTAAATAGAAAATCCCAACTTGGAGTACTATTGAAGAATACATTAGTTTCATACATCCCAACTCAAATAATGATTGAATAAAAAAAAAACTTACTTTTCAGTCATGGATAGGGTATTAAAGAATCCTTTGTAATTTTGGGTTGGGAAGTGTACGAAATAATTTGGGAAGATCTTGTACTAGTAGTGATCTTCTTGGAGGTTTTGGTTGTAGAAAGTTGTGACACAGACATGTATTTGTTGGATATATATATATATATATATATATATATATATATATATATATATATAGGGCTTTAGGGTTGTGGGTGTATGCTATAAATAATGTATTGTGTTACTTGTGTGTGTTGCATTTGGTTGGTTTGATACTTTGATTTATGTCCAACTCAAAAATTAGCCCATATTGGCCTAGCTAGCCACTAGGTACATGTACAATGTATGCTACTATTATGCTTGTCTAAATTTTTTTTTCCAACCCAACAATATAGCCCAATTAGCCCATATTGGGCTAGCCTAGGTAAAATGCATGCTAGCTATTATGCTTGTCTATATCTTATTAGCCTTCCCAGTTTTTGAGGGTCAAGTTAACCCAATATATACAATTTTTTTTTCCACATGCCAAAAAACAAAAAAAAGAAAAAGAAAAAGAAAAGAAAAGAAGAAGAAGAAACTTGATTATATTCTGTTTGTCTTCTTTTCAATATTTAAGAGAACAAATAAGCTCATTTATTAGCAGTGTAGTGCGTACTTAATTTGTTATTTTGAGTTGGATTTAGATTTCATCAGTACATTTAAGTACCACACATTTTGTGGGTTTCAGTTAGCTCAACTGGTAAAATCTCTGATAGTTGTATAAGAGATCTGAGGTTCAATCCCCACCTATACCAAAAACTGATTAATGTCTTGATCTGATGATAAAGAGTAATCATTAGGAGCAGACGTCATAAGTTGAAATTCTCTCTCTCAAAAAAAAAAAGTACCACACATTTTCACATTTACTTTATCTCAACTATCCAAAATGGTAGAAAAGAAAACGTTACAAACTTGCGGTTTGATATTAAGTATTAACTATTTTAACTTTAAAGTTTCAGCCTTGCAAGAATCAGTAAACACCCATTATATTAGAAGCACACCAGCAATAAGAAAAAGTAGAATGAAATAAAATCAACACACGAGAATCATAATACAGAACGACACATGATCATTAACCCAAAAAAAAAAAAAAAATCAAAAGAAGGAATATGAACACACTGTTCTAATTTTCATTAAAAAAAAAATAAAGAATAAAACTTCTAGTAGTTTGAGAGAAGAGGGTCTTTTTGACCAACATTCCTCTTTCACAGTTGACATTAAAAAAAAAAAAAAAATCCAAAATATATCAATAAATAAAAAGATTTACCATGTTGCATAAAGAAAAATAGCTATATATGTGAATGTCATTTCTTAAATCTAAAACATATATGGAAGATCTTGCTTTGGTTGTAAATTGTTGAGACAGGTATTGATGGGAATTACGGCGGCCTTTGCCATCATTGCAAACAAATTCTGACCTGATCAAGAGCACCTCAAACTGCACCAGGTAGGGGGGTAGCAAAGCTCAAGAAAAAAAAATCACTAGAAGAAAGATGCTACATATTTGTCGTGAATTGTGTTTGAGAAAGTTGGATATATATATATATATATATATATAGAGAGAGAGAGAGAGAGAGAGAGCTTTAGGGTTGTGGTGTATTGTGTTATTTGTGCGTGTCCTTGATCTCTCTCATGTGGACTATTTAAGTGATGAGTTCAAATTAAAACCAATAACAATTTACTACTTAAAATTTGTAGTGAAAATGTTGTAGACATGACACTTCTCATATGTCTGTGTAGAAAGTATATATAAATATATGCCTGTTTGAGAGACAGAGTTATTGGAATCAAAACCAATTGAAGGCAAAAGAAACCTGTATATGCAGTGCAGACTTTGCAGTGATTAAGAAACAAGTTATTTTAAGTTTGTTTGGTTTTTGATGGATACACATATAGCTTGGATTGGAGTCGTGCCAGTGTGCACAAATGGGTGAAAATTTCTCTATCAAATTTACTAGCTAGTCACAAATTATTTGTGACTAGCTAGTAAATTTTATGTCGATAATTATAGCCAGTAGGATAATTTATTGCTAGTTTTGTACTTAAACAATTAATGGTCTCTAGTGTTCGTAGATATTAGTTGTTTAAATTATTAATATGTTCCCTTAATTATTAATTAATTGTGGCAATTTAGTCTCTTAACTTTCAAAATCAAATCAATTTCATCATATGATCTTCTCTTTGTTAAATTTTAAGTTTTAACATAAGTACATAAATATATTGTTATTTTTAGCATTACCAATACTAAAAATCATGCTGCAATGATGGAGGGAAAGCCAAAAAATTTGGCTGTTGAGTAACTCAAAGATGGCTGTGCACAATAGCTAAGGAGGTAAAAAAAATCAATATTTTATTAAAAGTCATATTATTTTATTGTTTTGGTGGTAGTGGTTGTTGTTTATTGTAGTAAAATAAATTATTTTATTACGTTGAATGTTAAAATAAAACTACTTATCTTGAACGTTTTATAAAGTAAAGTGATAAAATAAATAAAATAGCTTTCTGTGGTGTCAAATTGCTAAAATTTTGACACCACTAATACTGATGCTCTAATAGTTGAAATTGACTAAATTATGAAAATTTCACACTTTTCATAATAACATAACATAATTAATTTCATTAAACTTAAATGGAAGTGAGATTTAAGGATGAGACTGGGCAAATTTTGAAAGTTAGGGGTTAGATTAACACAATTAATAGTTGAGAGACTAGACTGTATTTAATTATTTATTATCCCATAATTGGAAGATCAAATTAGTTTATAACCCATTATCGTTTATTATTTTTATTTTTCAAACGACGTCGTTGTGGATCCCTTTCTTCTATTCATTCATTTTCCATTTCTCACAGCCGAGAGGAAAGTAACCACTTCTCTCTCTCTCTCTCTACTTTTTCAAAATTTCCCTCTCTCTCACACAGAGAAAGTGAGAAAACAACAATGGCTGTGGAACCGTTAAGCCCTAAGCCAACAGCGCAGAGAGGTACAACCGCCAACCGTCTCCAATCACCGACCAGCCCGTTATTTCTGGGCTCCAACGACGACCAACTCGAACGCGCCCAGGCACGCGCTGCACGCGCCGCCGCCAATCGCCGCGTTGCCCCTTCCACCACCTCTGCCGCCACAAACACCACAACCGACCCTTACCTTAGCAAAGAACAGATCGTCGACTTGTTCCACAATTGCATTAAGCTCGCCAGCGAAAATGTCAGTATTCTCTCCCTCTCTAAAGTGTTGTTTATTTATGAGTAATTTAAGCCTAATTTAATTCATGAGGGTTTACGTTACATTGTTGTTGATTGATGAGTAATTACACTCTAATTTGTCATATATATATATATATATATATGTATATATTTATACATGATTGAAAATCTACTCTAGTTTAATCTAAGTTTATATAGGCGGGAAATTCTCTCGTGGAGACTTGAACTTCTTGGACCCCACTCATAAGAACTTTGTATTTGTGAAGTGACCATCAACCCAAAGGTGTGCGGTGGTAATTTGTCATTTCTCAAAAGTAAACAAATGATTAGAACCATCATAGACTTTATTGTAAACTTGTGACTTCAGGTCATGATTTTTATGTGCATTTGTGTATGTGTCTGAAAGTGTGTATAAAAGGGTTTGTGAACTAGTTTTTACTCTTATTACATTTATTGTTAAATGAGTGGTTTAGATTTTGTTATTTTGTCCATATTTATGTAAAAACAGTATTTTGGGTACCTATTTAAGTTATTGATAACTTGGCAAAATTGCTCTGGACATTAGAATAAACTACTTAACCCATCAGGAGTTAGCGGGGTCAATTGCCCGTAGGCTTTACTCCTTACGTTATCAAAAGAAAAAATTGATGACTTGACAAAATCTAATGTTGTCATTTATTTAAGAATGGATAAGATTTGAAGAACTTAGAATTTATAGCTCGCACCCTCGTACCAATACATACACAAATATACACCTCTTTCTAATTCTAAATTGTTCAAAGTTTTGGCTATAGTTAATGCTGAGTTGTTGAGCACTTTTTTTTTTTTTTTTTAATCAACAATCATTTTGTGACTTTCTTGTTTTGTTTTATTATCCTTGTAATGTAGAAAATAAACCAGAAGAACACTTGGGAGCTGAAGCTTATTGATCATCTTAGTGAGATTATCAAAGTTGAATCTGAAAATGATACGGAGACTAATTTTCAAAAGGTTCGAAAATCGAAAACACTTTTGTGAAAATTGATTGGTTTTTTTGTTAAGTTTTTTATGGTTGGGATTTTGGGTTTATGGATTCTGAATCGTAGGCAAGCTGCACATTGGAAGCAGGGGTGAAAATTTACTCAGTGAGGGTTGATTCAGTGCACTCGGAAGCATATAAGGTTTTGGGAGGGATCAACAGAGCTGGAATAGAAGATGAACAAGGTTAGGCCTTTACTTAATCTCAGGCTGAGGGCTACAATTGCTTCTATATGGCATTTGTTTTCATAGTGAACTCATGTATAGACTAATAGACGTCACTCGCAGTTATGTACAAGATACTTGGTTATTGAGATTGGTGAATTTAATTTTGCTGAACTATGTGATAAATTTGTACTCATTGACATCTCTCAGAATGTGCTTAAAAGTGGCATGTCATTGTAATCTGTGTCTTTTAATGGCCAAGTTATGGAAACTGGAACTGCTACTGGTTCATGAAACCAAGAAGGCTGACATCTGTCAAGAAGAGATAGTAGAACCAAAATATTTATTTTAGGCAAGTTTACTTTGCACATTTTATACTTTACTTGAAAAAGCTGATGCCTTAGACCCTTGTGCTTCAAAAGGCCCTCATGAGTCTGTTGTTGTATATACACAGATACATGCCACGTTCATTGCCATATGTGTAACTTCTATTTCCAACATGTATTTCTTCCATAACTTGCAATTTTTATCTCTTAATTTTTAGCATTTTCTTGCAGTGGGAGATCTTTACTTCTGCACTTTGGTCTATTCCCTAATATAATGCTTTGGTGACAGAAACTATTATAGATGGTGACAATGGGCAGGACACGGCTCACTCTAAGAAAGAGACTGCAAGGAAGGTATGGTTTGTTTCTGATTAGATGGCATTAGTGAGTTAATCTGCAATTGCAAACTGATGCAAGTGGTTGTGCAGATTTCACCACTGTCAACATTGGAATCCTCTTTTGAAGCTCTTAATGTAAAGAAATTTGATGGTAACTTCGTATCCTACTTCTATCCCTTCCAGTTATTGATCTCTTTTCCTTTTTGAATTTCTAATTTGTATATATATATATTTTTTGTTTTATTTAGTTGCATTTTCAGTTGATCCGCTATATCATCAGACATCTGCACAATTTGATGAAGGTGGAGCCAAAGGTCTTCTACTAAATAACCTTGGAGTGTATGGAGGATGTCGGGTACTTTTTGATTCTTTTGAAGTACCAGGGAAGTGCAAATCATGTTCATCCCAAAATGATACTTCTGATATGGTTGATCTCTCTTTTGCCAAAGGTATGAAATTGCCATTATGATCTCTCTAGTTCACGTTCACATACAAATGCACAAATATTTTACGTTTTCCTTTTCTTTTCTTGTTTTAGCTATTTGCTTATTTTCTTTGTAGAGTCCATTGAGCAGATGGTGGTGAACATGCGTGCAACAAATGAAATTTCTCCCACTCTCAAGGAGATTATCTCTCAGTTTGATAACGATAATCAAAGGCCATCGCAAACATTCAATGTCGGTCAGCAATCAGATGCGACTGCTGATGTATATGATGCTAATGAAGTTGATTTTGATTCTAATTTATTTGGGAATAATGATGCATGGACCTTTGATCATGAGGCTGAGACAAGTTCTGTTAACCAGAGCTCCAGTTTTGGAGATCCTAGTTTTCAAAGTCATGAGGTATTTGCTACATCCTGTGTGTGAGAGGTTACTTATAACATATTCTTTTCCTTCCGTGTCTCTCTCTACTCCCATGGATCTGGTGGTGAATGTGGAGATTTTTCCTTGAATAGGCCAGCTCATTATTAAGAATTTGGTGGTGGGGCTGCTCTTATTTTGTTAGATTCTTTAACCAAATAAGCACAGATATATAAAAAATTTCCAACCTGTGGGGGTCTGGGCCTTCACTACCTCTATTTCATTTCCCTCCTAAATTTGCCATGACATGGAGCCTCACTGAAATGAAACAAATATACGAAAGGTTACTTCCATAATTTTGTCATATTTCTGCAGGAGAGTGATCCCTATACAATGTGTGAACCTGATGTGGGTGACAGATTCGAGAAAGTTTCCATGTTTCTGTTTCAAGGGCTTGGAATCACTTCAAAACAAAATGCATGGGCAGGTCCTGATCATTGGAAGTATCGGAGGTCTAAGGGTAGGTAACAGTTGAAAATTATGTTGTCAGTTTTTGTAACCTATGTTGTGTGTGTCCATTTAATATACCGTATATGGTATCTATTTTGTAGGTTCAGAGGATACTCCTGCCCCAGAAAGTGGATCAACAGTCACAAATAAGAGAACGAAGAAGAAAATCCTCACTGAAGTTGACATTGACTTCACAAATTCCTTGGACAAGGAAGTGGATGATATCTTTCTTCCCCCCAAAAATCCAAAGTCCTTACTTTTACCCGCAAATAGAGCACCAACTAGTAACAGACTTCCAGATGATTGCCATTATCAACCTCAGAATCTTGTCAAATTGTTTCTTCTTCCCAATGTTCTGGTATTGTAGCTTAATCCCTAACCATAAATAACTTTACTATATGGTTTCCAGCAATTTAGCTTAAAATTTGATTAGGTACTTAGGCAAACTATTTGAGGTCAACTTGATCTCAGCCTTTTTTTTTTGTGTGTGATAGGGAGGCACCAATCCAGCATATTAAATTATGTAAGCATTGGACTGAGTTTGTAATGGATGGAATACACACACACACACACACACACACATTTATAGCCCACAGAAGTATTTTAAATAGTACTTTGCTACTAATAAAGAAAGTACAATTGATAATTTGTACTTTGAATTTTATAGTCTAAAATATCTTATATAATTCTCTGTAATGTTGAGAAGAATTTGTATTTGAAAAATCATGTGTCTGCCCTGATTTGGAATTAATTCTTTAGGCCTTCTATTGTTTGTTGTGGTTGATAAGGGTATGTTTATTTTGATTGTAGTGCCTTGGGAAGAGAACACGGAAATTTTCAGGTACAGGCCCTTCTTCCTTTCTCACAATTTTCTAAAGTTGCAACTGAACTGTTTGTCATACTGAATTTGAGTGCAAAACACATATACGGGGATATATTCTAGGGATGTACATAATACTTATTTTTCCTTTATATTTTATGGTATCTATCTGATGATGTGAGGCAGAGAATTCAGCATAGAGGATCTATCTTCAATAAATTAGGCATAATATATTGAGTGTGCCATATTTGCTTCTTAACTTCTCATTAAATAATCATTTTTCACTTTTCAAAGAGTACAGCAATATTGCTTCCTTCTTCTTGTGATATTTTAGTAAGCATTTCCAAAATGAATTGGGGAGGAGTGGTAATGACCTCTAGCTCAAATGGCACCTCCTTCCCTTGTAAGAGCAAGTTGAAGGGGTGAGGTTGTTGTGGGTTGAAAACAACTTACCAATAAAAAGATGGAATTCAGAGAATTATTTCCAAAAAGAAAGGGAAGTGTATATTAACCATCATCTCACAAGGTTTTAGTGTTTTTGTCTCATCAATGATAAATAATCATTTTTCACTTTTCATAGAGCAGGGAAATATTGTTTCTTTCTTCTCTCTTGTGATAGCATAGGAAGTATCTTCAAGAAAAATTGGGAGAAGTGTCAATGATCTCTAGCTCAAATGGCACCTCCTAACCCTGTAAGAGCAAAGTGAGGTTTTGGGTTGAAAACCCATTGGTTGTGTGTCTAATGTGTCTAACTTACCATTAAAAAAATAAAGAATTGGGAGAGGTATTTCCAAAAAGAGTTGGGGACTGTATGCTAATTGCATTGAATGATGATTACCTTCCTTTTATTTTCTCCAGATGCTAACTCATGGCAAGGAAACGATGATTTTGATGAAGCTTTGCCATCATGGGATAATGGGAGTGTGCTTAGTGATCAATATGATGATGGATGTGTTCATAATGATGTGGAGGACTTAGATGGACTTGTCTCTCAACCTCGCCGGGTTTGTTTTTATTCTAATTTCCATTGTTTTCTTTTGAAAGATTCAAGTCAATCATGTTATTCTCTTGAGTCAGGTCTATAGGTGTTTCCGACAGATTGGAATTTGGATGTACATTATTCATTAATTTACAATGAAGAAAATTTTGAGCCTGGTGAAGTTTGTAATATAATTTGTTGGTTGAAGATTACTTGTTAAAATAAATAATTTCTTAGAATTGTACTAATCATTATTACCCAGAATTTTGTGTGTGTGTGTTTCTTTTTGTCCTGGCTCATGATTGCTAATGTTTCAGGTAAACAAAATTGAAGTTCAATATGACAAAACTTCAAAACAAGTTGATGTACATGCATTGAAGGAAACTCTTTGGGGTCAGATTCAAGAATCTACTGAAGTTCCTGAGCCAGTGAGCCTCTTCTTTTCACTTGTTGTAGATTCATTTCTGACACAAGTGTGTGTGTGTTTGTATTATCATTCATTGTTCAAAATTTTCCATTGGACTTAGCATTTTTAGTTCATTACACAGAAAAGTTAAGTTCAAAGAGCTGATCAATTCAGAAGTTTGATATATTTAAGTTATCCACCACTCGGAAGGACCTCATAATTATTGGAACTCTTAAGCTTATTTACAGAAATTCAAAAAATTCAAAACTTTTGAATTTATCTGCAGTTTATTTGCAATTTGATGTGTAAAGAGATGCCATTATTGATGCGAATACAATTCATGTAAAGTTCATGATCATGAATGTTTTGAACTCTTAAGCTTATTTACAGAAATTCAAAAAATTCAAAACTTTTGAATTTATCTGCAGTTTATTTGCAATTTGATGTGTAAAGAGATGCCATTATGATGTGAATACAATTCATTTAAAGTTCATGATCATGAATGTTTTGGAAAGTGAACTACTTTTCCTATCAGCACTAATGCATTACTCAAAGCTTATTGATTTTGCTGCAGCCTGCCTGTTCGTAGCATCTTGCAAGTTCTTTTACATCATAATTCTAGGCCTAGAAATGAACTGAGTTGTTTGTGAATTGCTAGGACTTGGCTTGAGAAAAGATTTTTTTATGTTCATTTATTTAGCAAATGAATCAAGCTCATGCTTAAATTTAGGCTGTACTATTAAACAAGTTGAACTCAAACATAATAACGTGTTCGTGAAGAAGCTCATGAGTATGATGCTCAATTTAAGTAATATAATACTAGATGTTTATATGTATACATGTATAAAAATACAATTATATAGACTTGAGATTAGATTGTTTAAGTTTGTTAATAAGTTTATAAGAATATCAAATTATTATTTGTATGTATTGATAATATAAATAGTCCATTTTATATATAATTTTTAACAATACATGGTTGGTAAATCTAATTTATATGTATATAAATAAAAATTTTATCTAATTAAATTAAATAATATAAATTCAACTATAATTTATTAATTAACTATTAGCATAGATTTGGGAAGGGGGAAACAATTTTAGTAGTACCGTTTACTATAAACCAGAAAATGATGAGTAAATCAAGTCGCTCATTGACAGGCTTGAGTTTGTTCAACAAGAAAATGAACACTACATAAATATATCCACACACATGCACACACTTTGCTAACTCGTTATCAGGTTTCTGTTTTTGGCTGTTTTCCATTTGCATTATTTACCTTGAAAAGTATGTTTCTTATTATGAATTATGTGCTTCTTGTCAAAAGGTGTGCGAAGACACAATTTCTTTCAGACATCTTTTGTCCACCTTTCCTGCCGAATGCCAAGCTGCCGCTCCAGAGGATATCTCTCCCCATTTGTGTTTCATCTGCCTATTGCATTTGGCCAATGAGCATGGTTTAAGCATCCATGATTGCCCCACTCTAGATGATCTCAGAATATGTCTTCCGTCTTCTTTCTGAAACTCAGATGGAGTAGTTCAGGTTTCATCCTAACCATGATGCCACTTGATTTTTGTATTACAAAAATTGGGAAAATAGCATGTATCTCTCTCTCTCTCTCTCTTTGGGTGGAAATAGCTTGTATCTCTTATATGCCTAGTTCTTGCAACCAATCAAGCACTAGAAATCAGAATTCTTCTATAAAAAAAAAAAAAAAAGAAGAAGAAATCAGAATTGTAACAATTAGCAGTATTTTCTGGTCTTTGTTGTATGATGATGTCTTAATTTTGTGTATAGATGGGTTTTATTGTTTTCAGCATATCTGGCTTTGTATATGCTGCTATATGTGCACGAGTATATAGTGTTATTTGGAATCTTATCTTCACTTCCTCTGTCATCACTGTGTTCAATTGGTTGTTAAAAACAGCTTGTTTTGTTTTAGAAGTTTTGCTTTAGAGAGGTTTCGCGTTTTGTCCATGGTACACATTGGATTTCTATTCCTGTTAAATTAAGATTCCATTGCTGGATGAATGGGATAAGATAGATCTGTGTCAGGATGAAATGAACATGCTATGTGAAGGATTGTCTAACACAAGTGGTGACAGCAAAAGTAAAAGAAAAAGGCAACTTAATCTGTTTGATGAACTTGAAAAGAATCTATTGTGGTTGTGGTCATTGTATATCTATGACTTGAGATCCAAACGAAAATGACATCCATTTGTGCATTTTGCTACACTAAGGTTTGGATAACTCTTAAGTATATGTTTGGATAGGGCTGAAAATTTATTGCATCTACGTTTCACCTTTTTTTTTTGGAAGCACATTCCAGCACTTTTGAGAGATTCCAGTGGGTCCCGTGTACTATTTATGGGACTCAAAAACATTTTTTTTTTAACAAAACTTTCATTAAAAATGAGTTACATGGTACTATTTACACATTTAAAAATTATTTTACTGTTCAGTTTTCAATTTTTAGTAAAATAAATTGTATTCAAATGGACCCTGAATAAATTAATTGAAAATGTGACATTTAATATTGACGTAACGAGATAGCTGCATATACAAAGCAGGGTGGGTGGTAGAGTTCAATTCTTTTTTTTTTTTTTTTTTTTTTTTATGATTTGTAGAGTTCAATTCTTAGTCAAACAAAAAAGAAAAGAAGGAAGATGTTAATAACTAAGGGTACGTTTGGTACACTGAACGTAGATTACATTAGGAATAATAATCTTTATTACTAGGAATAGAAAATATTGTAATGGAATAACTATTACTATTCATAAGTTTGGATGTTACATATGGAAACCTTGTAAATTATAATATATAAGAAAACTTTATATTTTTGGAAATATATTAATTTTAAAACCTATTATATGTACTAAGGAATAGCTATTACATTCATTTTAAAGAGGAATGACTATTCTTCAATTTAAAGAATAGTTATTCGAATGTAATAACTAATCTATGTAATAAAGATGCAACCAAATGGCCAAATTGCTATTACACATGAATAACTATTCCATTACAGGAGTTATTATAGCATACCAAACGTACCATAAATTTCAATGTAATTATTGAGTACTTTGGAATAATACTCTCTTCTCTTATAATAGTTTTACTAATTAATTCATGATATTTCTTACCATTTATGTCATCACATGAGAGAAGAAAATATTGCTCTTGAAGTATTGAGTAAATATAATTTGAAGTAGGGATGACAGTAGCATAGGGTGTGCCTTGTCCCTATCTCGGTGAGGGATCAATTGGGGGTGATCGTGGAGAAATTATAAAATCTACATGGTGGACAAATGACATGATCCACCATTCTACTAAAAACTGCCACTTGTTTAAAATTGTTAGTTAGAAAATTTTTTAAAACATAAATTAATTACTGACTCATCAATTTTAAATAAGTGGAAGTTTTTTAGTGGAATGGTGGACAAATGACATAGTCCACCAGATGACTCTATAATTTCTCGTGATAGTGGGCTAGAGGGATTTTTTCCGTCCTTAATTACGTGGTTTTGTCACTAGTGAGAGATGAGAAAGAAAAAAAAGAGGTGGCAACAAGAGAAAGAGACAGACCAAGTGTGCTCATGACAAGATAATAGAATATGTATAAAAAAAAGGTATGTATAAAATAAATTAAATCATATATATAACTAATATAAATATATATTAAATAAAAAGTATCTATATACACTTGGAGAGAGCGGGAAGAGATAGGGTGAGGCAAGCAAAACTTGTCCCCATCATGTCTCTTTTCAAAGACTGAAAAAACCTATGCAAACAAAGTGGGTTGAATATGATGAAATTTTTTTATCATCCATAATTTTTGGTAGTTCACAATGGAAAGCGATTTAAGCCTCTTTTGTTATTATTTCCTTACAAGGATCAAGCTCTCTTTAACTCATATGTATTTTGCCGTCAGCATAAACTAAATCTAGTGTATCTGCATTTTCAGCTAAAGTTCACCAAAAGAAAGTTTGGATTAGTTGGCACCTAGTTGGTGAAAGGAATCTCTAATTTGCTGCCACATTTTTTAACATATATTTATTAAAAAAAAATTGATGCAGTGCATAATGTTGTCTTTTGGAGATTGATATTTCAGATCTTAAATCAGTTTAAAGGAGAAATTTGAATTTGAATTCTCTAGTAATATGATAGGAAATATACGCGGTGAACATAACTTGATAAAAGAACAATGCATCTATATCTTCTAAATCAATACAGTGAAATCCATAAGATTGTGTCACATTAATCTTAATAAAAATTCTATCCTTCACTAGAGAAGAGAGATTGTCTAGTAGGGCCCTAGAGATTTTATATTTGTATGCCGTATAATTGACTACACAGTCTACACTTGCTTTTTAACTTTGTTGCATCCATTTTGATTTATATATACCCTTTCAAGCTTAGAGAATAAAAGTGAAAAACTGCTTTTGACAACTTATGGATAAACTCAAAGCAGAAATGGCAGAGGATTGCTATATCTTATTCTTCGTTACAAATGAGCAACTTGGAAAGTGGCAAATAACAGAATCATGTTTCAAATTCCCTTTTTTTGATCCACTTTTTATTGGAGGCTTTTTGTTATTTTCAAAAACTATTAGGACTTATAGGCGATAAGCGTGCATGTGGAAAAAGAACAAAGGGAGAGAAGAGTTGGGCCGACCATGCAGGTCATTAAAAAAAAAAAAAAAAATTTCCATAAATTTTAATTAATTTATAATTTATGCTTGGATTTAAATTATTTAAATTTTAAATCTTTGTTCTTAAATAAAAAATTTAGGATCGAATCCTCCTACCCAAAAAAAGAAATCCTATTTTGATTTGATGATGATAAACAATTATCATGAGCATTATCTTCCGAGATTGTAACAAAATGTTCTATTTTACCATCATAAAAGCTAATTTATCTATTGGAAAAATTACAATTTACCCACCTGTAGTTTGCCCGAAAAATACTTTGCCTACCTGGGTTTTAAAATTGGCACTTTACCCACCTGAGGTAGTTCCGTTTGTCTCCCGTTATCCACTGCAATTAAAAATATAGATAAATTTATATTTTTGTTACCCCTTTATGTCTCTCTCCTCTTAAAATATTAAAAAAAAAAAAAAACTAAAAAAATCAAGGGGAAAGAAGATCTAAAAGCTAGGTTTTGTAAAAATTAAAACTTAACTTTTAGGTCTTTCTTTCCTCTTCTTTTCAAATCATTGGGCCACGTACATCTTGTTGGTCATGAATGAAAAATTAATAAATATAAACTAATTTAAGTATCAAATATATTAAAAAAATTTAAATAACACATTAAGGTTTGGCCTCGGTTGAAGCTTGGTCCGACTTCAAAAATCTTAAATCTTTCCATTTTTCAATTCATTAAACTGTCTGAGTTTCAAAACTATAATCCTCACTGCTCAACCTTGGTCAACAATTTGTTGACTAGCCAATAGCCAGGGCAGCATAGGCACCACATGAAAAGCCAATCGTAATTATTTCGCATTCTTTTTGGTAATTATGGTTTTTTTCCTTTTATAACTCAATTATATTCGATAATCACTTTTTAACGGACATTCTAAATATAAAAATATTAAAAATAACAAAAGTGCAAAAGCTTCTCCACCACAGAACAAGGCATATCTTGTTGGAACAGTTTTCCTTTTTCTCTTTTCTATTTTTTCCTAATAAGAAAATTCATTCCAAAAGAAGAAAAGCTAAGAGAAAGAGAATTACTGGACGGGTTTTTTTGGCTGAGACCGAAGTTGATGAAAAAGGCACTGACGGTGGAGAAAAAGACACCAAGTCCAATGGCACGAAAACCTTTAATAAATTAACATAATGATAAAATTTTAGTAGACATGAAAAGAAAACATAAAAGTTATACATGAAAAGAATATGTAAATGTTAGGTTTTAATTTTTACAAAACCTAACTTTTAGATCTTCTTTTTTCTTTATTTTTTAATTTTTTATGTTTTGATAGGAGAGAGATATAAAATGATAACAAAAATACAAGCTTATCCTTGTTTTTAACAGAGATGGATAACGGAAGACAAACAGAGTTAATTTCAGGTGGATAAAGTGTTAATTTTTAAACCACAAGTAGACAAAGTGTTACAGGTAGGTAAAGTGTAATTTTCTCTTATCTATTATACTATCTCACTTTATAATATACTCAATATCTCAATTTTTATTTTACTATATAACACATTAAAATAATGTATTTACACAATAAAATAATATAACCCAAAAGAAGTGAGAGACAATAACGAGAGAGAAGAGAAAAGAAGAATTAGAAATAATATAAAAGAGATGAGAGACAATAACAAATTATTTTAAAAAATACATTATCTTGTTGTAAGATGCTGTAGCTGAGTTGTAAAATATTTTAAAAATAGTCTTTTGGGTAAGGACTCATTTTTGTGGTTTGATAGTATAAAATAGCAATTTGGGGATTTACAACCCAATGCTAACGCTAAATCTGTAAAACAAAATTGTAATTCATGCACACTTTATTTTGTATTTTTCTTAGGTGACGCATCTAATTTCCAAAAGCTTTTGGGGGTCAAAATTTTCGGTTAATTTTGTGATAAGGTTTCAATGTCCCCCAGCTAAATCGCTGAAAGCCCGGCCCAAGTAAACGACCAATGAGGCAAGTGGGCCTTAAAAGTGAGAGGTTTGCGGGTCCACATTAAAAGTGAGAGGGGCATTATTACGAGTGGGACTGTGGGAATTGGCGGGGAAGATTCTCTTGGGGTCCAAATTTCCGAAATCAGAGATACTATTGCCCTAGGTTAAGGTCCTAGCTTTGTGGGATCCACACTAGAGGTCCATTGTGGGACCCATTGAGATCCTAGCCTAGCTTACTGCTAAAAACTCATTTTCCTGTGGAAAGGAAGAGGCCTATAGCTAAATGACTTTTCTTCTTAAAAATCAGAAAATAATCAAACATACATTTTTCTTTTTTGGCTAAAAATTTAGAAAACATACAAAAGTAAAAAGGCAATGAGGAATATATGCTTTCACCGACCTTATCTAGGCGCTATCCAATTATATTCAAATCTCTTTACCTCTTGCATGTTCTCTTGTCTCTACTCCAATTGCTTGTTTGCTTGTTTGCTACTTTTTTTTTTTTTTTTTTTTTGGTTTTCCATAGTGTTTTCTCAAAACTTTTAATTAAAGACTAATCACTATACACGACGGGTGGACTTATAGCGGGTGCAGAGAGTTTTTTCAAAATGCTGGTACCTAGACTTGAACTTGAGAGCTCCTAATCAAACCCAAGATAATCACTTTGAGACCGAGTGCCCAATCACTCAACCAACCCCACTGGGTTGTTTGCTAAACTTTTCTTACCATGTATTATCCCTCTTTCCTTGTACATGCTAAATGACAACCTTAGCATTTCAAAGCTCTTTCATGAACTTTAGATGGGGCTTGAGAAAATAATATGATCATATTTGATTATCTTTAACAAGAACCATATTCAAATTATGTTAATGATTAATAAAGATTACTCGACATAATACGGTTAAAATGGTGAGACTCCATCCGGGTTATATTTTGATTTTGATATAATGGTAATCTATCCCATATATAATAATAAAAGTAGGCGTAAATGCTCTTTTCGTCCCTATATTTTGGGGTCATTTCTATTTTGGTCCCTACATTTCTATTTTACCACTTTTAGTCCCTAATCTAATTAACGCTTGTTATTTTAGTCCTTTCCGTCACTCAACTAACAGAAAAAGCTGACGTGGCAAACAGAGTGCACTGTTGACACAATAAATGCTGACGTGGTGAATAAAATAATAAAAAAAATTATTTATTGTTTAATAAATGCCAAATCAGCATAAAATAATAAAAAAATAATAATAAATGCCATGTCAATTTAGAATTTTAAATTTTAATTGATCAATTTAAAAAAAATAAAAAACAGAATTAAAAATAAAAAACACATGAATTTAGATCTAACATCCTCTTCATCAAGAACACAGAAGAACACAACCCAGAAAAAATCATATAAACCCAGAAACTCAAACACAAACAACACAAGAAAATCTAACATTTCCATTCATTTTCCACCTCCCAAAGCAAGCCATAACCTTTCTTCAAAAAAAAAAAGCTGTAACCAATCTATTTCTCAGCCAATAATCATTCGAGCTCCTCCTTCACCGCTGCAAGTCGGAAAGATCTCCAATCCAACCATACTGGCGAGGGTCTCCGGCGAATTTTCATGTGCCTCGTCAACTCCACTTCGAGCCAGCTATGTTCGCTGAGTGCGTTGAGGTAGCCCTTTCACTTTCACTTCCACTCCCGGCGAAAATTCTTAACAGTTTCGCCTGAATTTCGGTTTTCTACGGAAAAAGTTTCGAACTTTGCAAGATGAATTGTTGCATGGAGGTGAGTATGCGGATATTTTTTTTTTTCCGTGGGTTTTTCATGCATGGATTGGTCTAAAGGTTGTGTTTTTATGTGGGTTTTATTGTAAAGGCGGGGTTTTTCTTGAATTGGGTGTTTGGTTGCTAAGAAAACATGGGAAAATGATAGAGAAACTTGTAAATGTACGTGCAATTCAACTGCCAAACTTCTATACGATTTCAAAATTTATTATTATTTTTTGTTAGATATTTTAATGAGTCAAATGGATCTTCATTTGTTTTTGTTAATCTGATTTTCACTCTGAATTTCGTTATTTTTTGCCTTTTTTGGGGTTAAGTTGTGTTTGTTCAAAGTTCAGGTTTTGATGGGTTCGATCTGAGATTCTGGTGGGTTTTATATAATTCAGAAGAAAATTTGATAGAATAAATTAAAATTATTTTTTGGAAATGATCCAGAATTATATTTCAGTTGTTTTTGGCTAAAATTGTTAAGACTGTTTCTTCAAGATCGGTCTTTTACGAGGGTTTTAGATCTCTTAAAATTCTATTTGGTTTGATTTTCTGGGTTTATATGATTTTTTCTGGGTTGTGTTCTTCAGTCTTCTTGATGAAGAGGATGTTAGATCTAAATTCATGTGTTTTTTATTTTTAATTCTGTTTTTTATTTTTTGTAAATTGATCGATTAAAATTAAAATTCTAAATTGACATGGCATATATTATTATTTTATGCTGATTTGGCATTTATTAAATAATAAATAAATTTTTTATTATTATTTTATTCGTCACGTCAATATTTACTGTGTCAACAGTGCATTCCATTTGCCACGTCAGCTTTTTCTGTTAGTTGAGTGACGGAAAGGACTAAAATAACAAGCGTTAATTAGATTAGGGACTAAAAATGGTAAAATAGAAATGTAGGGACCAAAATAGAAATGACCCCAAAATATAGGGACGAAAAGAGCATTTACACCATAAAAGTATTGTATTTGATATTCCAAGTTCCTATATCACATCAACATTTTTTTTTCTTTCTTTTTTGGTTTTGTTTTTGTTTCCAAATTCATTTCCTTTGCTTTATTCATTTCTCTCATTTTTGTCTTCTTATATTCTACTGTTACATTTTGTTTAGCTTTCCTCTCCTCACTTTTTACTCCTCTTGTTCTTTCATAATTTCTTACTCTAACCTTATTCTTCTTTCAATCCTTTCTCTTCCATCTTATTTTCTAAATAAATTTCTTTAGTATTCCCTTTGCACCTCTTTCCTTAATCTATTCCACATTCTACCGACAACAAAAAAAAAAAAAAAAGTCAATACTTTCTTCTAACTTGTTTCTCTTTTGGCGGATTTTTATTTATTTATTGTTCTTCAATTTTTTTCACTAATGATACTTTTTGTTAATATTTATTTAATTTCCGCTTCAAGTTTGCATGTTTCGATATAGTGTTATCAAAGTATTATCAATTTTATTAGGTTATTCAATCTAATTCTATTTTGGGTTGATGTATTTTGCACTATTTGGCAAATTTGTATTGGTGTATGCATTTTGCATACAATAACAGATGATGGCACCATTATTTTCATGAATATATTATGCATCATTCCGGTTTGCAACTAATTATATTATTATTATTATTTGCTTTTGCTACTTCCTTGGGTACCTTGTATTTATAATAAGGGTGTAGAGTTTGATGACAAAAATATCCTCTCCATTAATTTAATTGAATTTATTTCACGGTTTAGATTAAAAATTCCAAAATTGTATTTAATTTAATGTTATATAGAATTTTAAATGGTGGAACACTCTATATATTGTTATATATGAAAAATAAAATTTTAAGTGCAAAATGTTAAAAAATGACTAAGGGGGAGAACTTGATATGGAATATGCATGGATGGCATATATAACAAGAAATATGATATTTTGTAGTGAAATAAAAAGACAAAAAAGTGATGGTGCATAGTAGTTGGGATAAGGATTAATATATCTATTTGTATAGGGCATTATAACCTAATTACTAAAGCAAATCACACTATTGGCTAAGGAATTTGTGGTGACAACAACTCCTAATATTCAACAACAACTTGTGTTTTTATGGACTGAAAAATTACACACATATGCAATTCTCACCCTTGATACATGACAGTATATATCAATCTATCAACCTCTCTCTACACTCCCCCACCCTCCAAGCCCCTATATATATGTTCAAAATCTCTTATTTGGTCTTTACTAATTACTAGTACAACTACAAACTTCCCTAAAGTATTTTCACTCATTCATCAATTCCCTCATCACCCCATTTCACCTTTTTCACTCACTTGAGAACAAAAACCATGAACAAATTCAAGAGATCTCAAGTTGTAATGCTCTTCCTTCTAGCTGTTCTTCTCATTATCACACCTCTCTTGTCCTCTTCACTAAGGCCTACTCACCTCTACTTTATAATTAACATACTCATTATCGCCCTCGGGGCTGAGGCAGGCCTTCTTTCATCCTTCTCCAAGCCTTCTGAGGACAGAAAGCAGACTGTTTGGGCTGTACCAAAACCTTTGGCATCCTCAGAAGTCTCTCCTGATAATGGTGTTGTTAGGACCACTAATGACAAAGTAGTTGCGCCTGCAAGTACTGAAAAGAAGGCTAAGGTTGTCGAGAAATCTGCCTCTGAGAAATTTGTCCGCTCTGTGAAAATTGGTAAGGTTACAAAGTGTCCCTCCATGCCAAGCCTTTTCTTCATAGGAGGTGGAGAGAGTGAAGCTGAAGATGTGGCTGAGGAAGCCTGTGCTGAAGAAGAAGTAAAAGGAGAAGAAAAAGATGGGGAGGAGGAGGTCAGTGGGCAAGAGCTGTTTACTAAAGCCGAGACTTTTATTGGGAACTTCTACAAGCAGTTGAAGATGCAGAGAGAGGATTCGTGGAAGAGGATTCATGGGTTCTATCAGAAGGCCTTTTGAGTTTTGAGCATTAATGCTATATCATAATATTTTGCCATTCTAGGCTATACCATTGGTTTTAGGGTAATCATGGTTGGATAGAGGAGAACCACATTATTCTTTCATGGTTCCTACTTTCACTTTTTTGTACAAAATATTTTGGTTGCTACTGATAGTGGTCATGCTTGTTTTCCGTTTTTTTCTTCATATATCATTCCTGTTGATATAACAGGTGATTGGTCTGGCCACACTGCATAAAATTTGAGATGGAAGTTCCATGTAAGATATTAATTGGTTTGGGTATTGATGATTTGAGATCTCAATATAGATATATGGCTTATGTTATTTCTTCTTGGATCTGCACAATGAATAATTTTCAATTTGATGTATGCTTTAGAGTGATTTTCTAAGGAAATGTCATGGTCCATGGATTATTAATGCATCATGAGGCAATTATTTAGTGCTAGAAACTTTAGTAGTTTGTCAGAATTATTTTTTACTAGAATGGGCTATCAACTTTTGGATTCTATTTTGGACAAAAGAATATGAATCCATTCAGGATTGTTGTCTTTCAAACACAGATCCCTCGATCCTAACTCTATTTAACTAGAGTAACTTCTAAGACATGTCCACACCTTTTATTGAAACAGTCTGTGTTCTGTCCTCTCCGGGAAAGATCATAGACATGGTTAACTCCTACACAGAGAAGGCTACATAGAGGATTCTCAAAGATACTTTTTTGGTGCTTTGCAGAACTCTTTTTTATGCACAAAGCCTAAAATTATTAGAGGATTCTCAATGATACTTTTTTGGTGCTTTGCAGAACTCTTTTTTATGCACGAAGTCTAAAAAAGTATTGAGGCTCTACGCGGATCATGTAAGAATAATGGTTAAATTATTAAACTCACAATGGCCTAATAGATAAAGCTTAATCTTTTGTGATAATGGTACTTTATCATGTATCAAACCAAGTGATCTAGTTATTAAGGGAAAATTTGGGTACACATGTGTGGGGTGTTAGAATAATGATTAAATTCCTTATAAAATATTCATAAGATTCTGGGTTCGAACTCTTGCCAATACCTTGGGGCCACTCCCAAGGAATTCCTCCTTGTAATAACTCGATGTGTGTGGGATTGGGGGATTGCACATGCCTAAGGAAATAGTTAGATACTCGAAGAGATCTGAATAACTTTGTTTATATAAAAAATTATAATTAAATTCACTATTTTCGAATTGTTTTAAGTTTTTGGGACAAATAGTAATTTATCATATCACACATGATTTTTCGGTCCTAATATCTTCTGAATTGGCTGATGAGCAATTTAGCCTATAATTTTTCTCCCTCCTGTAACAGAGTCTATTGCTATTGCCTCCTTAGGTTGGTCCTAACATGTTGGCATATATGTCATTAGTGCAGCAAATATTGATTAAGAGATTCGATTGTTCCCCCTTGTACAGGTTGGATGCATGTATAGGTAACTGAGTTTGATGTTACTATCTGGTTGCTGTCGAAATATGGTGTCATGACATCACGAAGGCAGCCTTCATAACTTTGGTGAAGAAAGTCATGTAAAAATCCCAAGTGCACCAATAAAGAAGCATCCTCCAACAAAACAAGATTAACTTCTATAACATTACCAATACGTTTTTATTAATTGTTTTAATATTAATGAATATGCTGAAGTTTTAACTTCCAAATCCACTGTTCACTACTCTAGCAAAAGGCCATACAGGACAATAGAAATAATCAACAAGAGAGATATGAACATATAAAATCCATTTAATTTGTACCACCTCCCATGCCATAGTGTTTTGGTGATGGAAAAGTCCATTGCATTTTAATTGGAGATTGAACTTTTAGCCACCCATATTTCTGGTTTTTCTTTTCTATTGGCTTATTTGTCATTGATGGGTCAACTTAGATTTTTTAGAACCTAGTTGTGAACAAATCACTAATGGATAGGAGCTTGGTATGGAGTAAGTTTTAAGTTTAAATATTTAAAGGCAACAGCATGATGTCAAGTTATGACTCAGCTCATTTGAAAAAGTAATTGTGGTATGCATGATGCATCTATTATGTTCACACATTGCAATTCCTTACATTTTTTTTTTATAGGATTTCATTAAGAGCATCTATTAATATATTATTTTAAGAAATTTTTTATAAAAATATGGAAAAATGATTGATTTTTTTGACAGTTTTTTCAATTTTTCAATTTTTTTTTTCTAAAATAGATATTTAATAAGTTAACTAAACCCTTTTTAATATATAAAAGATTTTTTATAAATAATTTCCCTTGAAAAAGAAAAAGAAAAAAAGAAAGTTGTTTCAAGATTCACATATAGTTGATGACAACCAAAAAATTCTAAAGTGCATTTTTTCCTTTCTATCAAATAGATTGCTAAAATAGTCTTTAAAAACTTGACGGCATGTCTTATCTCTCTAAAGAAAGGTGCTCCACGTACGGTTCCACCTGCTCTTGGTGTTATGCGTGGGGTCAGCTTCCTGGAATGTTCTTGCTATATTAATTTCTTGTCCAAGATTTTTCTTATTGTTGCATGTTTTACCTTTTTGCCATAAAGTTGAACCCCTTTTCCTCTTTTAATCTGTGTGGTGTGTGAGCGTATCCATGATAAGGAATAGGAACATTCTTTCCTTTCTTTCAAACTTCAAATTCCCTTTGTGTTTGTCTGTGGCCTCTTGAGGGGTCCATGAAGAGGCTGCTTGCATAGAGCCTTATCTTACTTTTGATTTTCTTATCGGTGTATCATATACAGACAGAATGGAACCCAACCTTCAAAACATTTCCATCGTATTTGCCTAAACCTTTGAGAGATTTGATGTATATAATAAATCAGAGTAACATGTTAAACCTTTGTGTCAGCATGATTAGTGTGATTTGTCATAGTCCCCAACTGCTAACCCCCGGATATGTACCAATAATGATAACTACACTCATCTGTCTCTCTCTCTCTGTTGCAAATATCTTACTGACTTCAAGACGTATCACTTTTTAAAATAATAATGAAGTATTATATTATGTCCATGACTTTGGAAATTACATTGTGAAAGTTTTTTTGACCTTGCTTAAAAATATTGACAATCAACCTAAGGTTCAAATTCACACTCAACTTAAATTGACTGAACAATCAACAAACCCTTATCAGAATCTTTTAGAATTGAATGCATGAACCATTTTCCATTTTGGAAGGATTTGCGCAAGAGATTACCTCATGTAGCTACCTAACATGAAAGACTCATCCTTTGAGATTTGAGACCAAACCATGTCATGTTAAGGCTTTAAACATGGCAAATTCTGAGTTTGGAGTTGTTCAATAATGTATATTGACATATTTCAAGATAACTACCATTGACAGAAACAAAGACCCATTATTATGCTTCTCTGGTTCATCCAACATATTATGCACAAGTTGTGCAAAGCATTTAGCAGCACAACTTAGTAGTTAGGAGTATGGCCTTGTTGCATGGAAGTATATATGTTGTATTACTGTCTTATATTAACAACCTAGACAATTATGCAGGAAAACCCTCTATTATTTTCTTTTACTTATCCAAGTAGGATGTAGCCTGTTAAGTATGTGTTTAACATGTATTTGGTAAGGCTTATGTTTTGGCAGCTATTTAGTTAAAGTCATTTTCGTCCTCAGATTTAAACAAATAAGCTACCTAAACATAAGTTAACCAACTGTGTCTTTTAACTATAATGGATAGATTGTATTTTTTTTTTTTTTTGGGTAAAGATGGATAGATTGTATTGGAACTTCATAAAGGGTAATCTGGCTATTATGTATTTTCACTTGTATTTATAGGTCTAAGTATGGTTCATGACTCGATTGACCTAGCTTACAGATATGTACCCAACTGTACAGAAAAGGACACAAAGAAAGTTGTTGTAAAAGACACCTTAACTGCCAATAATTGTATTCATAGCTCAAATGTGGGATAAGTTGAGTTGATGCCAGCTTTGTTTGTGAAACAATGCTAAAAATAAATTAATAAAGTAATAACTACCCATTCTGACAAGTAAATGTTGCCAAATTTATCCTAAATGAAATTGTTTTTCATTGGCCCAAATCGACTTCTACTTTTCCACGGTAAGTAAATAGCTGTGAGCTTATTCAAGTTTGGGCTTACAAACTACTTATAATTTAAAACGTGATTGGGCTTGGTCCTGAATCCTAATGGCTAAGAAATCTATGCAGTGGGCTTTATATCTATTTTGTTCAGTCCTCATAGAGAAATGCAAGATGGAGGTCTTGGGCTTGTATTTAGGCCACAATGAGTTGGGAAGGATTTGGAAACTCGTTTGTTCATCATTTGCCATAACTTAATAAAGAAAGAATAAAAAAATGAAATAATATATATATATATATATATATATAAAATATAATAGAGTAATTAAAAAAAAAAGAAAGAGTGTGAGACATAGAGTGTATTTTCAAAATAAAAAAATAAAAAATAAAAAAAAAAGAGTGTGAGACATAGTGTATTTTAAAATTAAGTAATTAAAAAAAAAAAAAACTCTTTTACACAAAATTTAGCCGAAGTATGTAAAAATTCTGGTGCTCTAAAATAAGGGGCAGCGTTAGCAAGAATATATATATATATATATATATATATATATATATATATATATATATATATATATATATATATATATATATATTTTTTTTTTTTTACCCTCTAAAATAAAAATAAAAATTGAACACCTGACTTAAATCTCTTTTAAGTCCAACTAAAATAAACTTGAATATAACTTTCTTAACAATCTATTCTTGCAAATAAAGTTACAGTTAAATTATAAATTTGACCAAATCTGTGAGTATAGTAGTTAATTTTGAATGTTTTTTATTTGTTATTTGTTAAGTAGAGATTGGGGGCATAGCAAGTCGCTAAGTCAGTTAGTAGTTAGCAAATGTTAACATTAAAAGACAATTAAAAAATTAGATAAGGGGTGATTTTAAAAAAATTAGACAAAGAATTTGGGATAGGGAAGTGATTGAGTAAAGAAAAAAATGTTAAGACAACAAAAAAATTCTTAATACAATTACAAAGACCAATAGCTGTCAAAGTTGAGTTGAATTGTTAAATAAAAGAATTGTATAGACTAAAGACATAAACTAATTGATAAAAATATGCTAAGCAATAATAATTACAGTTCACTTGAAAACAATAATTAACATCTTTATTATATTTTTTATTTTGAGATAAAAATTATATTTTAACATAATCTAAATATATGTGTGTGAAACTCGTTCATAAAAAATTGAACCCTCGACCCTTACTTTCACACTATGGTATTGTATCTAGAAATAAAATATTTTCAAGATTTAATCTTAGCAACCATAATTAGTATGTTTATTATATTAAAAGAAATAATATACCAATGAAATTATAATTTATATTTTATTCTCTTCATGGTACTATGGGCAAATTTGTAATAAAGAAACCATATAAACTGCAAGATTCATCTCCTACATTCATCTTCTTACCGATCCCCTTGAAAAAATCTTAAAAGTCACCACTATCTAAAATTGTAATAGTTTGGGAATGCTAGGGGAGATTGGTTGTTAGGCCATCTTTGTTGCAAGAAATCATTGACAGAGACAGTGGAACGCATGACTTAAATCCCTTATACCAAATAAGCACGTGAGAACTAAAAATGTGAAAAATATCTTCTTTTTTTTTGAAGCTGAATGAATCAAGCAATAGAAAACGAAGCACTAACAACCAATAGACCCATGAATAGACTACTTAAATAAATGAATGATTCAGCATAAGCTACCAAAATTATTCAACTATCCAGCTCAAGTTACTCTATTCAATATGGTCGAATATATTGGAACTAGCATAAATTAAACAAAATATATACTGTATATGATGACAGACACAGTCAACAGTAAGTACCGGAAAAACAAAACTGCAAAGCCTATGAAAACACTTCAACTATAGATGCTAGAGTCTTTGAAAGAAAAAATTTCTGATTGATCAGGATGGGGAAGGAATCCAGCAGATTAGTGCTTGGTGCAACTTCAGTAGTATTATTGCTCGTTATTTTCTTGCTTTATGCTGCATATTTCACATCCGATGTTAACCCATTTGATTCATGTAATTCCTTTTTTATGGTAGCTTTTCATGAATAATCATAAGTTTTTGGCACTCTGCTATTTTGGTTTTAACATCTTCTTCTTCCTCTCCCCACAATTGACTATGCTAATTTGAGTTGTCTGATAATGCAGGGAAGGACCATCTATCAAATTGGAATGGTAGTCCCTACAGAAGAAATGTTGATAAAGGCGTAGAAGTTGTTGAACCTCTAGAATTTACTATGAGAAGATTAGTGAGAGGTTACCTCTTTATCTTTAGCTAGTTATGATTTGCTTCTTAACTTAATTTCAAATTACAACATAAGCTATTATCTGTATAGGTACCAATACACTCAATACAACTACAAGATTGCCCTTTAATTTTCTAATTCATGTAAACTGAAAAGTCTTATTTTTGCATACAGGTGAAGATCGAGTTCAGCTTGAAACTACTGGTTTTTCTTGCCACTCTGACCTTCACTCAGAAGTATGTGTCGCAAAAAAACCAGTTATAATTGACAACAATGCATTAACTGCTTACCTACAATCCTCTCAAGTCCAAGTTAATCACACGGTTAGACCATATGCTCGGAAAGAGGATGAGACGGCTATGGAACAAGTCTCATCTGTGCAAATACTTAATGGAAATGCTAGCTTACCTGCTTGTCAATTCACTCATGATGTCCCAGCTGTTGTGTTCTCCTCTGGTGGCTACACAGGCAACCTATTTCATGAGTTTAATGAGCTCATCATCCCCTTATTCATCACATGTTACCACTTTAAATCCCACCTACAATTTGTCATCACAGATTTTAAGCCTTGGTGGGTCACAAAATACAATCAGATTCTAACCCACTTGTCAAAATTTGAGGTGATAAATGCAGCAAAAGATGGAGGTGTTCACTGCTTTCCTGGAGCAGTTATAGGGTTAAAGTACCATGACAATCTAGCCTTAAGTCCTACAGAAATTCCTGGAGGGTATTCCATGTTTGACTTCAAGCATTTCCTAAGAGAAACATATAACCTGAAGATAAAGAATGTTTCTGAAATAGAAAAGCCAAAGCTACTTCTCATATCTCGTCCTAAAACAAGAAAGTTTATGAATGAAGATGAAATGGTGGATATGATGGAGGAACTTGGTTTTGAAGTTGTTGTGGCAACACCTAATAGGATGTCAAACTTGGACAAGTTTGCAGAGGTACTCAACTCGTGTAGTGTCATGGTTGGAGCACACGGTGCTGGAGTTACAAATACTGTGTTCTTGCCTGCCGGGGCAGTAATGGTCCAAGTGGTGCCACTGGGGTTGGATTGGGCTTCAACAGCTTACTTTGGTGGACCAGCAAAAGAGATGGGGATGCATTATTTGGAGTACAAGATTGAGCCAACGGAGAGTTCGCTTTTCAAAGAGTATGGTCCAGACCACCCAGTAATTTCTGATCCCATGTCTATATTCTTGAAGGGCTACAATGCTGCAAGAGCTACATATGTTGACAGGCAGAACATAATGATAAACTTGGTAAGGTTTAGGGAGACCCTTGAGAAAGCAAAGAAGTTTCTTGGACGCTAAATTGCTTTATTTTGGGATAATAGATTTGGGGTATATGTCATTATCCTGTGAAATAAGAACTAAAAAAATGCATATAGATTTTTTATTTATTTATTTTTTTTGGGTCTTGTATAGATTCATTCAATCATGTTTTTTACATATTGTTTGAGAAACAAGGGTATCCATGAAAGTTTATTTTCAATGCTTTAAAACTTCCAAAATAAACGTGATGCATTTATTTCATTGTTTTAACGTCATACATTTAAACCATTTAAGTACTGATCTGATCAGACACAGATATTATGGAATCTCGGTAATATCAACAAATTTAGCTCTAGATAAAGATGCTAGCTGTGCAAAAGAATGATTAACCTTTTCAATATAACTGTGTTTTAAGTATACAAGGCTCATATGATGCACATAAAGTACCTTCCTTAATCAGTATAGGGAACAATGAGTGGGTGATACATAAAGAATACAAGCAGCTTTAGCAATAAAATACAGAGCAAGCAATCAACTGGGTTGCATACAACGAGTGGCTGACACATACGGAACTTTCACTTTATACTGTAAATGTTAATGTTAATTGTAACTGTTAAATAGGTACATTTTAGTTAAAATCTACTGGCACAAACTAATCATGCCCAAGCAATCAAGTGAACATAATTCATTTAAACCCCACATCACACGGGTCTACTTGCAAGACCATAAAGTATTCCATGTATTTTTGCTGTAGCCATTAACCTAACCATTCTTACTGTTCTTCACTGATATTCTTCTAAACTAAACCTAACCATTCTAACTGTTCTTCACTGATATTCTTCTAAAAAAGGAGCACTATCATAGATAATTAGATTCTTGTAAGGCACGGATAATCCAGGAAGCTGCAGAATTTTGTGCTTCCTTTACTCTGGACTTTTCCTCTCCCTCAATATATAAAACACCATCTACTGTTGGTATTTGAACTGATGAAATATATTTCTTGTCATGTGGTGGACCCTCATCCTTCTCAAGGCTGCAAGTTATAGCAAAAGTACATTTAGATTCAATATCTTATGATATAGATATGAAAGTGAGAATTTAAAAAAAAAAGTGAATATTTCAAACAGTGAATACTTGAGAAGAAGAAAGGCATGAAAATTTTATATCCAACATAGGTGGTGGTTTGACAGTACACACATGGAGGAGATAAAAAAAAAAGCATTTCATTGCAAGATTAAAAATTGCAATGAATGAGTGCCCACAAGCCAATAGAACAAACTACAAAGCCTAATAGTTTATGTTCATTTGACATGCCATAGAGATAAGTATTCCTGGTTCCAGTCATTGTGAACCCAGTAATCTAGCTCTTCAAAACATTCCATGCCATCCTTATGAAATTCTAAATCATAAACTATGGGAGAGAGAGGAGGGAAGAAGGTGAAGAGAGAATACAGAAGGCTTAATTGCGGTTCACTCACAAAACTAACGGGCTCATTGTCGAATAATTCAGAACCCACACACACATACTTTCTATTGCTTCACTGCTCATAATAAAGAAGCTCATACCTGTAAATAGGCTTAGGCCACTTTTTCTTGCCACAAAGCTCATGTAACTTCTGCTTTGCTCCATCAATCTCAAATGACTTATTGAGCCCAAAAGAAAAATCTAACCTCCCAAAGTTAGTGGGCATAGATTCCGATAACTTGAGCAAAGCTTGCTTTGCTGCATTAAGCTTTGCAGTTTCTTTCTTCTCAGAAGAACCTGAGGCAATAAACTTACCATCAACATATACAGTCGCAATATTCTTTTCACCATTCTTCCAATACTTAACGTCAACTTGCTTCCCTTGCTTCTGACACAACTCAAACAACATCGTGACAGGCTGTGGTTGTTTTTGCAAGTCTTCAAGCGTGACAATAGGTTCCAAGAGAGCCCTAAAGATCTTCAAATATAAAACAACCAAAGATGAATTCTATATCAACATAGAGATAGACACTAAAAGTCCAAAACAAGAAAATAAAAAAGACAAATCATTTCTGCCAAATAAGAAAAGATGAGTTAAATACACACCACCCATAATTGTTGCAGGTCGAGATTGAGATCAACATATATAGCTGCTGCCACAGACTCTACAATGTCAGCCAGAATCTTTGGGGCTTTTACTAATCCGCCATATACAACTGTATCGTCCTCCTGACTGACTGCATCAGCAAACTCTTTAACCTATAGAAATAACACAAAACCATTTGCATAGAACAAATCAAGAACCAATCTTCGCTCAAATTCTAAACAAATTTTAACCAAAAATAAATCCAAAAAATACGGATCCTCATCAGAAAATTCACTTATAGACTCTTAAAGTGTCGTACACACTATTTATTCACATTCAAAGGGTACCTTCAATTCATTGCTTTTTTATTAGAAAAATATAAGCATCCACTGTCATAGTCATAAAACATTTAGTTATTTACACCAAACGAATAAGAGACAATATCTGTCAGCATTCCCAAACTAAAAAAAAAAAAAACACTTTGCTTAAGACAAATTCTGCCATAAAAAAAGCTCACTAAAAACTCATTACTCAAAACCTAAAATTTCTAGTGATAACAAAGACAAGAAGTTTACAAACACAAGCATCCTCTCCCACATCTAGAAAATTGTTTAATCGAATACGTATAGTTTATTAAATAACACATCACATACAAAAAACTGCAATTCCATCCTCTTTTTTTAGTATTGATTCTGTAATTCCATCATTTTGCTCATAAATTTATTCTACAATGCCTCAATCTTTCAATGTGCCACTTTTTAAACACTATGCAACTTAAATGACATGTGAATAAATTGAAAGGGAAGACTAGTACTTTTTTTTTTTTTTAAGCCAATGACCTCTAGATCAAGTTGCACTTCCTTCTCCCACAAAAATTGTAGTTTTTTTTTTTTTTTTCCAAATAAAATTTAAACATATGAAAGGTCTGCTGATGTGGCTTGTTGTGATTGGTACATACATACACATATACAAAATTTATCTCTCTCTCTCTAGCCTTTTATTTATTTATTTCAGTTAAAGTAAAAACTGTAGCATTAACCAATAAATTTAACCATTGTAGTAGACAATAAATTCATAAAAACGTACGAAAAATAATTAATCCTAATAAAAAAAATAAAAGATAATATAAACAAACTAATAAAGAAATAAACTAAAAATAAAAAAAAATAAAAAAAAAGCAAAGAAAAGTTGGAAGCATTGTTTTGACCTTATGATGAAGAGGGGCGGCATGGTGTCTGATAAAGCGGTGGAGGCCGTGGCGGACGGCGACTCGGGCGAGTTTCTCGGTGCTGATATTGGCGGCGCGTAGAGACGAGAGCATTCCAGGCTCGAGGTTAGGGTAAGCCAAGAAGACGTAATTGCTGAGAGCGAGCCCGAGCACGGCGTCGCCGACGAACTCGAGGCGTTGGTAGGACTTGAGCGACTGGCCGTTGTTGTAAGAGGAGTGAGTGAGTGCTTCTATTAGTAGCGACTTGTCTTTGAACCTGTAGGAGAGGATTTCTTCCACGGATCTTATGGAAGATGCCATGTCATCAGATGTGGATGGTGGTGATGAGGAAGAGGAGGAGGAGGAGAGTGAGGTGGCAGTGGCGGTGGGGATTGTGTAGAGGAAAGGTGAGACTGAGGGCATAGGGAGATTGTACAGATCGGTGCACCAGGGTGTGAGGATATCTAGCTGAGGATCCAAATCCATTGCATTCATCGTTATTGGCTTTTTGGTTTTGCTCTTCGGGCTTTGGCAGTGAAGAGGTTTTTACTTTTATATGAAAAAGGACTCTCTGTATCTGTATATATATCTATATCTATTAGTTTCTACTTTCTAGAATTTCAGGAGTCCTTGCTGAGGTATGGTAAGTTTAAAGGACTAAAAGCGCGTGACATCGACGCGTGTTTTGTTGCGTGAGGTGGTGATTCTTTTAAATAATTTACTCAGGTTTGGGGTTTGGTTTGGACAAGGATGTCGGAACACAGGACATGATCCCAAGATCATAAATAGTTGTTGTTCAGTAAGTTGTTGAGTCTGATTACAATCTGGTAGTTTAGAGCCTGTTTGGTTTAACTGTTTCCGTAACTCATAACTCAAAAATGGTGGGACCCATAGTAAAAAGGTTGTTTGGCCAAACGATAACTCTGTTTCCATAACTCTGTTTCCATCACTCAATTCTCTGATTTTTGAGTTATGAGTTATGGAAACTGAAAACAACAAAAGGCTGTTTTCAGTTTCCATAACTCATAACTCAATGGCATTTTCGTAAATAAACACACATGAGGGACCCACAGCCGCAACTTTTGACCACCTTTTGACTTTTTTTTTTTTTTTTCTGGGTTGGCGTTGGCTGTTTGTTCCTTTTTTTTTTTTTTTTTTAACTGGTTCGTCTGTTCTGTTCTATTCTCTTTTTTTTTTTTTCTTTTTTCTTTAGTACCTAGACTCACCAAACTTAGTGAAAAAAAAAAAAAAACCCAGACCGAACAGCCAACCCAGGAGGGAAAAAAAAAAAAAAAGCTGCTAGTGGAAAAAAAAAAAAAAAGCTGCACTATGACAGGCGTGGGGCCCCTAAATAGTGTGAAAAATAGTGAGTGATGGAAACTGAGTGATGGTACCAAACAACATTGGTATTTAGAGTGATGAGTGATGAGTGATGAGTGATGAGTGATGAAAATTGAGTGATGAGAGATGAGTGATGAGTGATGGAAATTGAGTGATCAAAAAAATTGAACCAAACAGGCCCTAAATTTCACTAAAATACTGTAGTTTCATTAGCACCTGAAATATTATAAGTGTAATAAAACGAGACTCTAATGCTATTAGAGCATTTGAATAAAATTATTAAAATATTAATAGAGTAAACTAGATTACGAGTCTTTCTTTCGCGGTTTTGTAATATGATTGTTGTAAAAATTTTGTACGTTTGAAAAAATGGGCTGTGTAAACATGTTACAATATTACATATATTTTTACATTTTTTTATCTTGATGTATTTTTAAAAAAACTAAAAATTATTGATTAAACAAGAAATATGACTGTTAGGGGATTTGAAAAATATAGGGGTAGTTTGGTATGAGATTTTAAGTAACAATTTTTAGTTTTTAAACAATATTACACGTATTTTCACATTTTTTTATCTACACGTATTTCTAAAAAATATAAATATCACTAGAACAACGTTACTTAAACGGGCCCATAGCTATTGTAAAATTTGACAAGGAAATATGTTTTAAAAATGAAAAAGATATGTTCACAATATTTTCACAACAAATTATAGATGATTAGTTGTTATTGTTTGGGTAAAAAAATAACCTCAATAGTAGATTCAAATTTAAACTAATAACAACTAACCATCTGTAATTTGTTATGAAAATATTATAGACGTAGTATTTCTTAATAACTATTAGGAATGGACAAAAAGATTAAAAACACAATATTTAAATGGGATAGAAATAAGAGATAAAGAATTCATTATAAAGTATATTTCACATTGGAAATAAATAGAAAAGTAAATTTAACTCTCCAATTTAGTAAGAAAATGCTTCACATTCTCTACTCCTTATTGAGTTTTGGATTTATTTGAAGAATTAAAAATATACCTTTTTTTTTTAAGAAGTATAAAAAATACCATTTAAAAAAAATATCTAAGAGCATTCAAGTAACTGTTTCAAATTGCCAATATGTTATTTCTAACAATCTACCCAACAAATTAAAGCAATGTTGATAGTACTATTCCTAAATTTTTTAGCAATTGAGTTAAGAGTAAACTACCATGTATGATAGTCTACTGTAACTTAAGTTTGATAATAAATAATTCTTTTTTATTCTATCATCAAATTAAAAAATATTTCTCTTACTTTTCACACTCTCTTTTTTCTTTCTTTTTTTTTTTTTTTGCTTTTTGGTAGAATCTTTTTTCTTTCTTCCGTCTCCTCTCTCTCATTTCTTTTTTCTTTCTTCTCTAGTGCTTCTCCTTTCTTTTCCTTTTTTCTTTTTTTTCTTCACCTCTCTCTCTCTCTCTCTCTCTCTCTCCATCTATGTTCTTTCTTTTTTCCTTCTCTCATCTTTTTTGTCTATCTCTCTATCTATGTGGGTTTGGTGGTAGTGGTTGATTTTAGGTGTGGTTTTGTGGATTTTGGCTATGGTGGTGTGGTGATTTATTTTGGTTGTGGCTGAGTTTTGTGAGTTTGGTTGTGGTGATTGATTTTGCCATCTTGGGTGTGGGTTTCTAGGATTTTAGTAGTGCTAGTGGTGGTTAAGTTTGGGTGTGGGTTTTGTTGATTTTGGCTGATGCACTATCTCTAAGTGCTCTAAGCGTTGTCCATTCATTACTTCATATATTGATAGGTAAGAACATTTTTGCAAATGTTTTTCATAACTTGTTAAGAATTTAAGATCACAAATTCTAATTGATGTATAATCTTTTTCACATAAACCAGCTATTACCACTACTTTTTTATTATATACCAATCATAATATATAAACATGTCACCTCAGAGAGAGAGAGAGAGAGAAAGAGAGAGAGAGATGTAAATAGTTACCTTTTTTTTTTTTTTTGATAGGTATAAATAGTTACTTATTTCGCATTAGGGAAGAGCAATTGCAAAAATCTCAATAAACCTAGTACTCAATTGGATACAGCAGCCAGCGTCTACTTTTTTTTTTATTTTTTTGTTTGAGAAGAACTTTTCACGTGATTATGCACTGTTTAGTGGGTTCCATGCATTATTCATATGACCCACAAAACTCTTTTTTCAGCAAAACTTTCATTAAAAATGGGTTCTATGGCATTATTCACACATTTAAAAATTATTTTACTATAATATTTTCAGTTTTCAGCAAAATAAACGATATCCAAAAATATCCTTAATGGAATGAAACATTCTTGCTCCAAGTTGTCCAACCCCTTGAATTATTTTGTTCGGGGTGAAGGAGAATGGCAGGAAAGGCTGAAGGCTGAAGGCTGATACCTGACAAGCAGGTTGGGAGATATAAAAGACAAGGCCTTTGTAGAGTTTATAATCCACAACCCAACCAGCAGAACTTTGTTAAGAGAGACTGTATGTCTTGCTTATAAATTAACAGCCGAAATTTTATTTCCGAAACATTCATTAAGAACCACATAGAAGACACATAATTTGCTTATTACAGACTACCAAAGATAATCAAATCAGATTCTGTTTCTGAATGCAGAAACATTGACCACCTTTTTTTTTCTTTAAAGGTAAAAAGAAAGATAACATATTTACTCCCCATGTCTATGACAAAAGGTGTTACCATGTCCATTCAAAACATGATAATTTCGTTTGGGTTCACAATCATAGCTACAAATAAAGCTTAATTGAAAATCATACAAGGCTAAAAACTAACCTTCTCCACAAGACTCTCAAGAAAATTTCACAAAATAACAAAACCTACTTTAGGAATGAAATCAGTGAGAGGGGTTTGGGGGGGGGGGGGGGGGGGGGTGGTGGGGGACTTACACGGAGGCAACTACTGAAGGTAGCATCTCTTAACATGTCCGGAAGGCAACTTCTAAATGCATCACAAGCCCTGCAACATAAAAATCAAAGAACGTTTCCCTTAGAAAAAAAATTGAGAAAGAAGAAACCTACGCAGGAGAAGGATGTGGGAGCATAATTTGAGAACTGGAATTGCAATCTTTTTAACCAACCTTGGATTGTCAGACAAACGAAGATAGCATCGAATAATATGTTTCAAAAGACGGGACAAGGGTTGTTCAGCAAGGGCTGCAACCATGTTCCCCAAAACTCTACCTACAACAAAAAACCGTTCCGCTGTGGTACAGATATAATCCAAGCCCACATCATCCAACAGAATTTTTTGAACTATAAATATTGCAACCTGCCATCAAAAAACCTTTGTCAGTCATTTAAGAACCTTAAAATATGATAACAAGTACTTTGGACATGGCCTTGTTAAATAGGCAAAAGATGACAAGATGACAAGTTGAATGACCAACTTAAACAGTTAGAAATGTTGATGAGCAAGAAACGTGTGTCCATTTCTGGCATATATTTCATCACTTAAAAAGTTTCATAGGTAATCCTAAACATGTGCCTCCTATGCAGTTTTGCAGCAACACCCATTAGAGACAAGGTTAATGTAGAAATAATAACTTAAAATGAAAAAAATAATAAAAAAATAAAAGGGAACAAATTTTGGGCTTCATTGATTTTCAATATGCCATATGTACAATAATGATCTGATCAGGCAAAAATATTATGGAATCATAATAATATCAACAAATGTAGGTCTTGATAAAGATGCAAAACTGTGTGCAACTGTGCAAAAGAATGATCAACCTTTTCAATATAACTGTGTTTTAAGTATACAAAGCTCATCCGATGCATATAAAGTACCTTCCCAAAAATTTCCTCAAAAAAAAAAAAAAAAAAAGTACCTTCCCAAATTAGTACAGGGAGAACAAAGCAACCATAGAGAATACAAGCAGCTTTGGCTTTAAAAGACAGCAAGCAAGCAATCAACTAGGTTGCATACAACAATGAGATTGGCTGATACATATGGAACTTTCACTTTATACTGTAATGTTAATATTAATTGTTAAACAGTTAAATAGGTACATTCTAGTTAAAAATCTGCTGGCACAAACTAATCATGCCTATGCAATCAAGTGAACATAATTCATTTAACCCCTACATCACATGGGTCTACTTGCAATACCATAAAGTATTCCATGATTCCATCTCATATTGATGAATAAGCCCCAAAGCCATGATCCAAAATATAAATAAGAAAAAAGCCCCTCCAATCCATGTATTTTAGCTGTAGCCATTAACCTAACCATTCTTACAGTTCTTCACTGATATTCTTCTAAATTAAACCTAACCATCCTAACTGTTCTTCACTGATATTCTTCTAAAAAAGGAGCCGCATCATAGGTAATTAGATTCTTGTAAGGCACGGATAATCAAGGAAGCAGCAGAATTTTGTGCTTCCTTTACTCTGGACTTTTCCTCTCCCTCAATATATAAAACACCATCTACTGTTGGTATTTGAACTGATGAAACATATTTCTTGTCGTGTGGTGGACCCTCATCCTTCTCAAGGCTGCAAGTTATAGCAAAGGTACATTTAGATTCAATATCTTACAATATAGATATGAAAGTGAGAATTTAAAAACAGGGAATACTCGAGAACAAGAAAGGCAATGAAAAATTTTATATCCAAAATAGGTGGTGGTTTGATAGTATGCACATGGAGGAGATTAAAAAAAGCATTTCATTGCAAAATTAAACACTGCAATGAAGGTGTGAGTGCCCACAAGCCAATAGAACAAACTACAAAGCCTACTAGTTTATATTCATTTGACATGCCATAGAGATCAGTATTCCTGGTTCCAGTCACTGTAAACCCAGTAATCTAGCTCTTCAAAACATTCCATACCATCCTTATGAAATTCTAACTCATAAATTATGGGAGAGAAAGGAGGGAGAGAGGGGGAGAGAGAATGCAGAAGGCTTAATTGTGGTTCAACTCACAAAATAAACAGGCTTGTCATCAAATAATTCAGAACACACTCACACACACTGGAGGCACACACACAAATATATATATACATATACTCTCTAATTCGTCACTGCTCATAATAAAGAAGCTCATACCTGTAAATAGGCTTAGGCCACTTTTTCTTGCCACAAAACTCATGTAACTTTTGCTTTGCTCCATTGATCTCAAATGACTTATTGAGCCCAAAAGAAAAATCTAACCTCCCAACGTTAGTGGGCATAGATTCCAATAACTTGAGCAAAGCTTGCCTTGCTGCATTAAGCTTTGCAGTTTCCTTCTTCTCAGAAGAACCTGAGGCAATAAACTTACCGCCGACATATACAGTCGCAACGTTCTTTGCCCCAGTCTTCCTGAACTTAATGTCAACTTGCTTCCCTTGCTTCTGACACAACTCAAACAACATTGTGACAGGCTGTGGTTGTTGTTGCAAGTCTTCAAGTGTGACAATAGGTTCCAAGAGAGCCCTAAAGATCTTCAAATATAAAACAACCAAAGAAGAATTCTATATCAACATAGAGATAGACACTAAAAGTCCAAAACAAGATAATAAAAAAGACAAATCATTTTTGCCAAATTAGAAAAGATGAGTTAAATACACACCACCCATAATTGTTGTAGGTCAAGATTGAGATCAACATATATAGCTGCTGCCACAGACTCCACAATGTCAGCAAGAATCTTTGGGGCTTTTACTGATCCGCCATATACAACTGTATCGTCCTCCTGACTGACTGAATCAGCAAACTCTTTAACCTATAGAAATAACAAAAAACCATTTGCATAGAACAAATCAAGAACCAATCTTTGCTCAATTTCTAAAAAAAATTTAACCAAAAACAAATCCAAAATATTCGGATCCTCATCATAAAATTCACTTATAAACTCTTAAAGAGTCATACAGACTGTTTATTCACATTCAAAGGATGCCTTCAATTCATTGCTTTTTTATTAGAAAAATATAAGCATCCACTGCCATAGTCATAAAATATTTAGTTATTTGCACCAAACAAATTAGAGACAATATCTGTCATGATTCCCCCCAAAAAAAAAAAAACACTTTCCTTAAGAAAAATTCTGCCATAAAAAAAGCTCACTAAAAACTCATTACTCAAAACCTAAAATTTCTAGTGACAAAGAAGACAAAAAGTTTACGAACACAAGCATCCTCTCCCACATCTAGAAAATTGTTTAATTGGATACATATAGTTTAAAATACACTTTCCTCATACCCCCGCATTCAAAAATTACAATTCCATCCTAAATTTTTTTAATGAAAGTATTGATTGTGTACTTCCATCATTTTGCTCATAAATTTATTCTACAACGCCTCAATATTTCAATGTGCCACTTTTTAAACACCATATGCAACTTTAAACTACGTGTGGAAAAATGGAAACAGGAGACTGGTACTTTTTAAAATTTTTTAAAGCCAATGACCTCTATAGCTCAAGTTGCACTTCCTTCTCCCACAAAAATTGGTATAGTTTTTTTTTCCCCAAATAAAATTGAATCAATAAATCTAGAAAGACAATTTTTGTTTTTCACAATTGCTGATGTAGGTTGTTGTGATTGGTGTATAAATAGAATGATGTGAGCGGTAGATCCATGTAAAGGCAGAGTTACTCCAATCTCAACTTACCATTTTAATAAATTGTAAAGAAAAAGGTTTTGAAAAAATAAAATTGTCTCTAGCATTGATTTTTTTTTAAAATTACGACCCGAGTGACTTGAACTTGGACCAAAATTCAAGAACAAAAATTAATACATACATACATACATACATACAAACAAACACATATACAAAATTTCTATCAGTTAAGTAAAAACTGTAATATTAAACGCTAGCTAACCAATGAATTTAAGCATTGTAGTAGACAATAAATTCGGATTAACGTACGAAGAATAACTAATCCTAATAAATAAATAAATTTAAAAAGAAAAAAAGAAAAAAAAAAGTTGGAAGCTTTGTTTTGACCTTATCATGAAGAGAGGCAGCATTGTGTCTGATAAAGCGGTGGAGTCCATGGCGGACGGCGACGCGGGCGAGTTTCTCGGTGCTGATATTGGCGGCGCGTAGAGACGAGAGCTGTCCAGGCTCGAGGTTAGGGTAAGCCAGGAAGACGTAATTGCTGATAGCGAGCCCGAGCACGGCGTCGCCGACGAACTCGAGGCGCTGGTAGGACTTAAACGACTCGCCGTTGTTGTAAGAATTGTGAGTGAGTGCTTCTTTTAGTAGCGACTTGTCTTTGAACCTGTAAGAGAGGATTTCTTCCACGGATCTTATAGAAGATGCCATGTCATCACCGGATGTGGACGGTGGTGATGAGGAGGAGGAGGAGAGTGAGGTGGCAGTGGCGGTGGGGATTGTGTAGAGGAAAGGTGAGACTGAGGGCATAGGGAGATTGTAGAGATCGGTGCACCAGTGTGTGAGGATATCTGGCTGAGGATCCAAATCCATTGCGTTCATCGTTATTGGCTTTTTGCTTTTATGGAAAAAGGGACCCCTGTATACCTATATATATATAGTTTCTTTCTTAATTCTTTCAACTTCCTACAATTTCAGGAGTCCTAGCTGAGGTATGAATATGAACAGTTATAGGAATAGGATTAACAGCGCGTGGTGAGACGCGCGTTTTGTTGCGTGAGTCGGTGACTCTTTACTTAACTCATGCAAGAAACAGGCACGTGGCAGAGAGAGAATGTCTGAGGCGTGCTTTCTTTTTGAGTTTGAAGTCAAGGACACAGGACATTAAATTGTTGTTCAGTGAGTTTGATACAATTCCACGGCTGTTATAAATCTGGTACAATTCTTTCTTTCGCGGTTTTGTTATAAGACTGTTGTAAAAAATTTGAACATTTAAAAAAATATATGAACATGAGACAAAATAATTATATAAAATAAAATAAAAAGTTAAAATGTAAAATTGATCCTATAAATTTTACCAAAATTTATTTTAGTAATTTAACTTTGTCTTCTGTCAATTTAGTCTTCTAAGTTTCAAAAGTTTTCAATTCAAGCCTCCCACTAACTTCCGTTAATGCTCTGCTGTTAAATGTATTTTTTATTTAAGTTTTTTAAATTAAAAAAATACAAAAAACTAATTTAATTAAAAAACAAAATTAATAAATTCCAGAAATACAACAAACCCACACGCGAACAAACAAAAAATGTCTTTACATTGATTACAACCAAAAATGGCATCTGTAGGGACTGGATTTGAACACTATTTCTAAGAGATGAGTGAATTCAAGCCCAATATAATAAATTTGTAGAGAATTGGTAGAAAAACTGGGCTTTAATGAATGTAAAAACAGTTAGGGATGATTTAAATAATGAATAAGTAAAGCAAATATGAGCTTGAGTAAGAAACTCAATCCTCGACACTAGTCTGAGGAGCTTCAACTTATTATTTCTTGAGTGACAGTGAAGATGGTTACAAAGTTAGCTCAGATTGCTACAGTGTTTTTTCTCATAAAATCCCCCATCCATTTCTCAGAGCTCATTCTTCCTTATATACTACTTTCCTCATTCATCTCCACCATACACGTGCAAGTCAGATCCGTCGTTGTTGGTCTTTGTCACATCAACCTCCCCCCAAAACTCTTAGGTAGTAGCTGTGAGTCTAAAAAGTCACTACTCAGGCATTATTTCCACATTAATGTGACCAGAGTGTTAGTTGTGGAGCATTTAATGTGGAGGCAGCAGCTTTTCTTGGAATTGCTCTACCGTCATGCTCCAGTGTGTTCATTTGCTGTACTTGTCTTTGAAGTGCTTTGGAAGACTGTCTTTGACGGTAAATCACTGTTCTTCCACCTTGGCCTTGGCTAGCCGAGGATAGGGTTGCCTTTGGGCGCTCTCTTCGGCTTGCCTCTGGGCGCTTTCTAGGGTTGAGTCCACACTCCTCCTCGCTTTCTCCTCCTCCTCCAACTTGTTCCTCAGGTCCTGGGTTGATTGGTTTGCGATTTTAAAGGCTTCTACAACTGCAACCCGCCTATTCTTCTCGTCTTCCAATTACCTGTTGTAGCTGTTGGCCATCTCCTCTACCCTGAACGTGGCCTGAATAGCCTAAAAAAGAGAACAAACACAAGGTACTAAAAATAAATTAAAAAAAAAAAAAAAAAAAAAAGACTAACTAACTAAACTAAGTAAGTTGGAAATCTTACCATGCCCAAGTACCTCTTGAGGCTGAGGAAGACCTCCTGCCTCCTGAAGGATCGTAGCTCGGCCATATCCGAGGGTAGTAGCAAAGTCATCTCCAAAGCATCAGCCATATGGCTGCCGGTGCCTCCTTGGAAATCCCTGATGGAAGCATTGTCCATCAAGGGGGCTCAATTGAGTATTGGAGCCGGGAGCCAAGCCTGGGGCTCAGGCAAAGGATCAACCCTCTTCTCAGGTCCCCTGTGCCCAACCTTTTGTTGCTTGGCAGCTCGCTGGGCCTCCTCTCCCTTGTGTCTCCCTTCTTGGTTGGGACTCTATCAAGTCCAGCAGGCTTGATTTTTTCTTCCTCTATATACCCATGTCTTCTTCAAGAGGAGTTTCTGAGAAGGAGAAGTTTGCTTCAGTACAGTTTAGGTCGCCGAGATCACTAAAAGGGCCCTTAGATGACTAAGCTCGGTTGAAAACCTCAAATTCATTCTTGGACGAACCTAACTCAACGACCTTTTCTTCTTTCTCTATTTTTTCATCCTCTTCCTCTACCATGGGACGGGAAGAAAAAGAACCAACCAATGGTACGCCCTCCGGAATTGAAGCACCCTCAGGGAGCAGGAAACCCTCAACTGCGACACAGATCCTTTAGAGATGAGGATCGTGGGCCTTAATGACGCACTTTAGTGCTTGGAAAGCGTGAGAAATTGGCGTATATCACAGTATCAAGTGGGCCACCCTTAGCTGATTATCGTTCTCGTTCACAAACACCTCAACCTTGAGGATATTGTCCAAGCTCGCCCCATTGACCAAATTGAAGTTTGGTTCAATGGCGCGTTTGTCTGCAGAACCATGAAAAGCAAAGGGTTAGAAGCCGAACAACATAAATCACGATAAGGCAAAGGAAAAGTCCTAATTCTATCTCTAGAGCCCCACCTAGTTGCCCCTTTTTTGTCGGGCAAGGGATGCCATTATGCCACTCCCCGGACACGATCAGAAAATCCTTGTTTAGCCCCTTGCTAGACTCGGGAAGGCATTGTATGAGCCTGACTTCAAGCTGCCTTGTTTTCAAATAGTACTCCTTCCCCTTCGGATGGTGAAGGCTGTAGACCTAATTTACATCATAATGGGTCAACTGTACCCCCATTTTCTCGTTTAAGGCATCTACACATCCTAATATTCTGAAGACGTTTGGAACGTACTGAGTGGGGGTTAGCCTAACAAACCTAAGGTAATTCCTCATCATCGGCCCCATAGGGATTCTCACGCCACCTTCTATGAAGGCGATCATGGGAATCACCACCTCACCCTCTTGCCTTAGGAAATGTCATTCGCCTTCCTTACAATATCTCAGGCCCACGTTGGGTGGGATCCTATAGTCAGTCTTGAATTTTTCCAACCCTTCCTTAGACTCTACTAGACTCTTAAATCTACCCATTCCCAGTAAAGACTCAGAAAAGCTAAAAAGAGTCGGGAAAAAAGGGTGAAGGAAGAAAGACACAAAGAAAGGAAAGTAAAGAAAATTTGAAAAGTTTGGAGAAACTTACAAGAATGAGGAAAGTGTCCTCGGACAAGCTTTTGAAGAGACACGAGAGAGTGAGAAAAATTGGCAGATTCAACGTATGTGCGCAGGAGCTCTTGAATGCAAAGGTAATTTGGGCAAATTAATTTAAATGGGTATTTATACCTAAATCGAAGTAGCAGCGAGAGTTTTCCCGCTCGTGAGCTGGCAAAAATCTCCACCATTGGATTGCCATTGCATCGTAGAACGTGGGAGGCAACCAGCCACAGGAATTTAATGAGGGCGCGCCCTAGATACCGAAGCATCAGGAACACGCCTTGGGCAGTTAAAAAGGCACTGACGTCGGCAGAAGACAAGATGTGATAAGCCTAAGGTACGCCCGAGAACATCAAAATCCTCCTTTCTGTCCGAGGTGCCAGACAGCAGAATTTTGAGAGGCTATTGTGGGGTCATAAAGCCCACTGATCTACATCCACCTTTTGTATTGGGCCTAAGGCCAATGCCAAGGCCCATAATTGCATATGAAGAGGTCAGTGGTGATCATGACAACCCAAGAAGCCGTGCCAAGGACATGATCACCCTGTCCTCGACATGGCTTCCTGGGTTGTCATGATCACCACTGCCTTCTTCATATGCAATTATGGGCCTTGGCATGAGCCTCAGACCCAGTACAAAAGGTGGATGTAGATTGCTGGGCTTTATGACCTCACAACATCCAAATACAAAATTTCAGTACACAAATTCAGAAAAAAAGCACATCAAACTTGAACAAAAGGATCCAACGTCAACAATCAATACCACATACAATTTACAAATTTGCTATTTATTCACCAATGAATCAATTTATCTGGGTTTTACAATTTTGGGGTTCATTTGGTTTTTTCAAACAAAATCATAAATAAGAACAGATTTGACTTAAAACTAAACTTGCAAAACCAAATCAGATCAAAAAGAGAAATAATCCAAGGAGACCCAGATCTCATCGGAGAGATAGCTCACTGGGTTTTTCGCCAAATCCAAAAAATTCTGAATCCAACCAAACACAACAACCTAGTGGTGGGTTGGAACTCCAATGAGGGTTTGACGAGAAAGGAGATTGGCCTAGTCGAATTGAGTTAAGAGAAAGATGGCTGCTGCCAAGTAATAATAGTCGAATAGTGACCAATGAGAAGCGGCGAGCGGTTGAGCTTGGTGGTCGGTGAAGCTTGGAAAGAAGCTCCAAGATCCGACCTAGAGAGAGATATATAGTGTGTGAGAGATTCAAATTATAGAAAGAGAATCGAGAGAGCGATTCAAGTTCTATTTTTAAAACATTTGTTTCTTCAAAATATAATTTTTATGCTAATTTAACTCTTATGGATTTTTTTAAATGGAGAAATTAACAAATTTTTTTATTATTATATATAAATGAAACTAACAATGCAGTTGACGAAATCGAATGGAAGGCTTGAATTGAAAACTTTTGAAACTTAGAAGATTGAATTAACGGAAAATAAAGTTAAAGGATTGAAATGAATTTTGGTGAAACTTAGAGAGTCAATTTTGTATTTTAGCCAATAAAAAAAGACAGGTGGGAAATATGACTGTTGGGAGATTTGAAAAATATAATTATTTGTAAAATTTGATTGGAAAATATGGAGGAAATTTGTCATTTAACATAATTTTAGAAATTATTTTGTTAGTAAGCATGTTTTTTAATCTATTTACGAAATTGACATCTTGAGCTTTAGGGGCTCGAGTTCTATGAAGAATTTGAGTCTTAGAAACTCAAGTCTTAGAAGAATGAAGCAGAAGAATGACAACACCCATGGGTGTTGTCATTCTTCTGCTTCATTCTTCTCAAGCAACCATCAACACCCATGCCCCACCCACTGCTTCGTTTTTCTTAAGCAACCATCAACACCCATGCTCAGAAGATTGAAGTCTGGGGTTTTTGAGAAGATTGAAGGCAATGATTCTTTGGGTTTTTGAGAAGAATGAAGGCAGTGGCTGGGGTGAAGAACAAAGGTAGTGGTTCTTTGTGTTTCAGAGAAGAACGAATGCAGGAGTTGGGTGAGAGTTTCACGTAGATGGGAAAATTTGTTGGGTTTGATTTTGTTGGTGTGAGGAACTCAAATCTCAAAAATTCAAGTTTCATGTGGATTTTTTCTTCCACGTCAACTTAGAATTCGAGTCTTTAAGACTCGAGTTTCTTCATTGAACTTGAGCCTCTAAGACTTAAGATGCTAGTTTACTAAAATATTTCAAAAAATTGTTAACTAACAAAATAGTTGCTAAAATCATGTTAAATGGCAAACTTCCCTTGGAAATATGACTATTGGGGGAGATTTTAAAAATATAACCATTGAGAATTTATATAGAAATATTAAAAATAAATAAAAATAACAAAGGAAGATTAAAGAAACAATATTTAAATAGGATAGAAAAGATATACAATCTATTAGAAAGTGTAATTAAAAAAACACATACAACATGGAGTAAGTTTAACTCCTGGAAATGCTCTAATCCCTTACCGTATAGTGTCCTACAGTTTTGAATTTATTTGAAGAATGAAAAATATACCATTTAAAAGCTGTATCCAAATATTTCCCAATTCATTACTTAATTCATATATAAATTGCTAATAATGCTTTTGCAACTCTTTTTCTAAAAATTGTTAAGATCACAAGTTTTTATTTTACTTTTTATTTTATTTTATTTTATTTATATATATATATATATATATATATATATATATATATATATATATATGAATAGAAAAAATGAATAGAGGACAATCTAAGTTAGCGTCTTTTACCTAAGTGTAATCATAGTAACAACTTGTAAGTTGGTATCTTTCAATTAGTTAAGGTTATAAGTAATGATTGGTGTAAAATCTTTTTCACATAAACCAACTATCAACACTTTTTTTTTTATTATTATTTATTATATACCAATTACAATTTATAAACATTAACATAATTTGATTGGAAAATATGGATGAAATTTGTCATTTAACATAATTTTAGAAATTATTTAGTTAGTAGGCACATTTTTGAAACTATTTAGGAAATTAGTATCTTTAGCTTTAAAGGCCCAAGTTCCGTAAATAACTTGAGTCTTAGAGACTTGAGAATTGTAATCCACATCGAACTCAAGCCTTAGAGACTCGAGTTCCGTAAAGATGTTGTCATTGTTTTGCTTCATTCTTCTTAAGCAACCATCAACACCTACGCCCTACCCATTGCTTCATTCTTCTTAAGCAACCATCAACATCCATGCCCAGAAGATCAAAGTGTGGGGTTTCTGAGAAGGTCGAAGGTAGTGGTTCTTGAGGTTTTTGAGTAGAACATAGGTAGTGGTTGGGGTGAAGAACGAAGGCAGTGGAACGTGGTGTTTTTGAGAAGAACGAAGGTAGGAGCTGGATGAGAGGTTCCCAGAGATGGAAAATTTATTGATTTTGCTGGTGTGAGGAGACTCGAGTTCCCCGTGGATTTTTTCTTCCACATCAACTTAACTTAAGTCTCTAAGACTCAAAGTTTCTTCACTGAACTCAAGCCTCTAAGGCTGAAATGCTAGTTTACTAAAATATTTCAAAAATCTGCAAACTAATAAAATAGTTGCTAAAATCAAGTTAAATGGCAAATTTCTCTGAGAAATACGACTATTGGGGGAGATTTTAATAATATAACCATTAGGAATTAATATAGAAATATTATATATATATATAATAATAATAAAAATGACAAAGGAAGATTAAAGAAACAATGTTTAAATGGGATAGAAAAGAGCTAGAGCATCTATTAGAAGGTATAATTAAAAAAAACACATACAAAATGGAGCAAGTTTAACTCTCCTGGAAATGCTCTAATCCCTTAACATGTAGTGTCTTAGAGATTTGGATAGGAAGAATGAATAAGAATTTCCCAATTCATTACTTAATTCATATATTAATTGCTAATAATGCTTTTGCAACTCTTTTTCTAAAAATTGTTAAGATCACAGGTTTTTTATTTTATTTTTTTATGAATACAAAAATAGATAGAAAACAACCTAAGTTAGCATCTTTCAACTTGCAACTTGGTGTCTTCCAATTAGTTAAGATCATAGTAATTATTGATGTAAAATCTTTTTCACATAAACCAACTATCAACACTATTTTTTTTTTTATTATATACCCATTACAACATATAAACATTAAACATGCCACTTCATCGGGATAGAAAGAGATGTACAATAGTTATTTTTATTTCCCGTGAGAGGAGCAATTGCAAAATATCTCAATAAACTAAACGGAATGAAGCATTCTTGGTTAGGCCCCTTAAATTATTCTGTTCGGGGTGAAGGAGAATGGCAGGAATGGCTACGCTGATATCTGACAAGCAGTAAGGAGATACAAAAGACAAGGCCTTCGTAGAGTTTATAATCCACAACCCAACCAGCAGAACTTTGTCAAGAGAGACTGTATGTCTTGCTTTTAAATTAACAGCCGAAATTATTTTTTTTCCACAACATTCATTAAGAACTACATAGAAGATACATAATTTGCTTACAGACTAACAAAGATAATCAAACTGGATTCCATTTCACTAATTACAAGATAAAAATCACATAGTTAGAGCATTAAATTAAATTAGAGAGATAAACGGTTATAAAAAAACAAAAGAAAAGATAGATAGGTGACTCCCCCTATGCTACCCAATCTGGAGCAGGGATTTAAAAAACAAAAAAAAAAAAACATATGAGAAGCCGGACAAAACATTGCATAATGTTTATTAGTTCACCATCATATGATCAAATCCTGCTCCAGCCTGTAGTGAAGGAACCCGGTTTACTCCAACATTGTGAAGCAACTGTTGCAGCCACCTCCTTGTTGTGGGATCTTCCTGGAAGCATAAATGAAAATCATGAAATTGGAAAATAGGCAAACAACAGGGAGAAGTAAAATAAAAATAAACATAAGCAGAATTAAGTGATTTGCTTTTGGTCAAGAAACTAGCAACCAGTCAAATTCTCTCAATTGTTTTGCCATCTATGCTTTTTTTCTGAATGCAGGTACACTAACCACCCTTTTTTTCTTTAAAGGTAACAAGAAAGATAACATACTTAATCATTGTCCCTGTGTATAAGACAAAAGGTGTTACCATGTCCATTCAAAACATGATAATTGCGTTTGTGTTCACAATCATAGCTACCAATAAAGCTCAATTGAAAATAATACATACAGGCCTAAAAACTAACCTTCTCCACAAGACTCTCAAGACAACTTCACAAAATAAAAAAACCTACTTTAGGAATGAAATCAGTGAGAGGGGGGTGGGGGGTGGACTTACACGGAGGCAACTACTGAAGGTAGCATCTCTTAACATGTCCGGAAGGCAACTTCTTAATGCATCACAAGCCCTGCAACATAAAAATCAAAGAACATTTCCCTTTAAAAAAAATTTTGAGAAAGAAGAAATCTACGCAGGAGAAGGATGTGGCAGCATAATTTGAGAACTGGAATTGCAATCTATTTAACCAACCTTGGATTGTCAGACAAACGAAGATAGCATCGAATAATATGTTTCAAAAGACGGGACGAGGGTTGTTCAGCAAGGGCTGCAACCATGTTCCCCAAAACTCTACCTACAGCAAAAAACCGTTCCGCTGTGGTACAGATATAATCCAAGCCCACATCATCCAACAGAATTTTTTGAACTATAAATGTTGCAACCTGCCATCAAAAAACTTGTCAGACATTTAAGAACCTTAAAATATGATAACAAGTACTTTGGACATGGCCTTGTTAATTAGGCAAAAGATGACAAGATGACAAGTTGAATGACTGACTTAAACAGTTAGAAATGTTGATGAGCAAGAAATGTGTGTCCATTTTTGGCATATATTTCATCACTTAAAAGTTTCATAGGTAATCCTAAACCTGTGCCTCCTGTGCAGCTTGGCAGCAACACCCATCAGAGAAAAAGATTAATGTAGAAATAATAAATTAAAATGAAAAGAAAAAAAGGGAACAAATTTTGGTTTTCATTGATTTTCAATATGCCACATGTGCAATATGCCAAGACTGTCAGGAACAAATGAGATGCAGTGTTTTTAAACTCTAAAATGCCACCTCATGCTCAAGACTGTCTAGTTAGTGAAGTCTAGAGAAATAAATCAGGAAACTCAACTGTTTTTGATAATTCACTGCCCATTTCCATGGTGCGCAAGCAGAGTGGAATGATTTCTGTTGAGAGGAGGAAACTGATAACTTCTGTATCATCAACCTGGGAAGAGAAAAAGAAAGAGCACTTTAAAAAAAGAGTCAAAGAGTAACAGATATATGAGCAATGGCACAGAAATGCTAGTTACTATGATACACAATATATCAATCTATGTGTGTGTGTGTGTGTGTGTGAGAGAGAGAGAGAGAGAGATGTACACAAAAAGGGGGAGTATGAGCAAAACTGCAACTAGGTATTAATATGAAACTCCCTCTATCCCATATTGGTGGTTTTGTTTGGAAAATTGTACTTTTTTGGGGAACATCATAAAATACATTGCCTTTCAAATAAAAAGTATTCATTTCCAAATCTACACTCATTAATTTAAACTCTAATAAAAAGAGGGATATTGACTTTTTAAAAGTAAATGATAAGAAAGTTATCAATATTTGTACCCATTGACTTTTCAAAGATGGCTATCTTTTGGGACTCCCCAAAATGGAATAGAGAACCAACAATATAGGATAGGGCTAACAATCAATTATATACAAAACATATCTGAATTTTTTTTAGGGCTTAGGGATGAAGAATATCTGAAATAAAATAAATGAAATGGAGCATAATATAGGTTATTCTTTATCAGCTCCATCATAATCACAAGAATCCATCTAAATTGCTTATAGAAAAATCAAATATGTTACCGTTTTGTATAGCCATTTTCTTTGTCTCATTAAATTTTCTCCTAAAATCTACGTCAATCCTGCCCAAGATTAATAAAAACAATGGTTAAATAGTTCCTTTTCTTTTCATCTTTTAATTTGTGGATTAAGCAGAAAATAAATGGATTTCAAACATCAAAGTTACACTAAATTGGCAGTTAAGCGAGCATCCAAGCATTGGGTGCAAGAAATTCATCAATATGGGCCAAGGCATACACTAGGTTACAATATTTTTTATTTTCAGATATAATATTGCATTACGCCTAAGTACTAGCTAAGAATTAGATGTCAATATTCTATTCAGAATTTAATATCTGTTTGAACATGATACGATCATACAACTCCAAAATCACATATCACTATCAACTGAAATAAAACAAGAATGACCATGAGTTCAAACAATGTCAGCAAGCATGAAATACCTTTACTAAGGCACCAATGACACCTAAGCTAGTCAGTCTCAAGTACTCAAATGGCCTTAACTTGCTTGTTGTATTAAGGAAGGGGTACAGATACAATGGTATATGAGCTGCAAAGGAAAAAAGGGTCAGTTGAAAGAATCATTTCTTGAAACCTGTCCATAAATAATCATAACATGTGACTCTTATGAACCTGCCAGCAGATAATCTTTTTATGAATAAAAGGTCAAAATTTTCTCTATTTCTTTAGTTTTTAAGCAATAATGGTGTACATTATTAATTTACTATAAGCAAAATGTTCCATGTACAAGATGTTCAAGTTTTGCAATGTTTTGAGCATAGAGGTACATTGGACTTTGTTGGATCTTTTCTCTTTTTCTCTTCTCTCTCTTTTCTTCTTCTCTTTTTAAAGTTACTGTTCACGGATACTGTTCATACAGCTCTTAAACACCATAAAATTCTCCCCTCTCCTTCTTCCTTACAACCCCAAGTTCAACCCTTTTCTTTTACCTATCAAAACCCTAAATCCCCACTTGCTTTCTTTTACCAAATAGCCATTAAATAACTCATCAAACCACTTTTCATTTCCTAACACAATCCTATAACCCTTCTTTAACAATTTTAAACCTAGATCTACAAGTTCTCCTAACCCTAAGCCCACCACAAACACATCTAAACAAATTCCCCCAATTTTTCCTAAGTCAATCAACCATCAAAGCTAAGAGAAGAATGAAACTCAAATATAGAAGTACAATGAGTAAAACCCCAAACCCAACACCACTCAAAAAAGGCATCACCCACTGGACACCAAACATGATAAAAACTTCACCCCACAAAGCATAAGTAAACTTGCAGTATAGCAATACATGATCCACTGTTTCCCCGCTACACCAACATAAGCAGCACCAGCCTATTAAAGTTAAGGCCTTCTTGATCACATTATCAATAGTGAGAAAATATATAACCTTGTAGCAGTCATTCAGTCACAAACCGTTACACCCTAAAAATTGGACACATGACCTTGGTGGAAGGAATTTTTTTTACATAAGTGGAAGAAAGAAGCTACCAGCAGAATGGAAGAATAAGGGGCTGTTTGGATTCATTTTTTTGATCACTCAATTTCCATCACTCATCACTTATAACTCATCACTCATCACTCAATTTTTCACACCCATTTGGCATCATCACCCAATTTCCATCACTCAATATTTTTCACACTATTCGTGGGCCCATACCTGTTAGTCAGTGCAGCTTTTTCTTTTCTTTTTTTTTTTTTTCTTTTTTTTTTTTTTCTTTTTTTTTTTTTTGTTGTTGTTGTTGTTGTTTTCAATACCCAAACTCACTGAAGCTAAAAAAAAAAAAGAAAAAAAAAAAAAAAAAACCAGAACTGAAGACCGAACCAGTGAAGAAAAAAAAAAAAAAAACCCAAAACAGACCGAACCAATGAAAAAAGAAAAAGAAAAAAAAGAACCGAACAGCCAACCCAAAGAAGAAGGGGAAAAAAAAAAAAGTCAAAAGTGGTCAAAAGGTGCGGCTGGTACTGTTTGTGGATCTCTCATGTGTGTTTAATTACAAAAAAGCCATTGAGTTATAAGTTATGGCTGTTTTCAGTTTTCATAACTCAAAAATCAGAGAATTGAGTGATGAAAACAGAGTTATCGTTTACCAAACAACCTTTTTGCTATGGGTCCCACCATTTTTGAGTTATGAGTTATGGAAACAGAGAATTGAGTTATGAAAATTGGCTATCCAAACAACCCCTAAACTTTTGTTATGGGTTTCATCATAAAAATATTATCTAATAAGACTAACAAAAGAGGTTACGGGCCCCAACTCCCCCCCCCCCCCCCCCCACCCAAAAAAAACCATGGCCCATCCCCCAATCATTTTCCAACCCAACCATCAGCTTAGCTGCACCCCATAATTTAACCATAGTTGATCTCGTTTATAGGGTACACAAGATACTACTGGGATTGGTCATTTTGTATGCAACATGTGGAAAATGCAAATGAAGGAACTTCTATAACACTATTAAAGACTTCCACATAGAAGCAAAACAAATAATTTTGTTCTCACATGTTATGCAATTGCATCAAGAATATAAGACCAGACTGAAGTGGGTAAAAAAGTATTCACATGTTAAAGATATCAATAAATTACCATTGAGGAACAACATCCTTGTGTCAGGGTGAGAGGCTACACACTGTAAGAAAAAAATGAAAAGAACACAAAGCATCAGCATGACCTATATATAAAGATTTAATAATAAACAGCAACAATTGCAATATACATTTTTCGTCTACGAGATTAAGCATGTCCACAGCGAGGGAGGAATGAAAAAAAAAAAAAAAGTGGCATGGCTATCATATCTAATATACAGAAAACCAAAACATATTTTGTCGAAATTCACAGCAATACATGCAGAAGAACTTTACAATTGCACAAGTTGTTCATTGAAGAGGGAGTTTATTATTCTGTAGAATTGTTTGTCAAAATATTAATCATATGGTCTTATGCAATAAGCAACAACAGTTCAACCACCTACAACAATCAGTTACTTCCTCTAACAACTTGTTGGCAAAGTCTTCTCAATCCATTTAAGGTGAGGGGTGAGGACCACATTATGTACACTGACATTTAATCAAGTCAAAGGTGCTTCATCATCACAATTGAACAATCCAACTCAAAAATCAGTATTTAAAGCTCATGTTACATTTGTCAGCTCAAAGAAAATGAAAAATAAAGTCCATACAATACTGACAAACCAAAATTAGTGGAAAACATTTTACCTGAAGAAGTGCAAGAGCATTGCAAACTCTATTCGATTGTGCAGGAGTTAGATTTGGTGGTGACAATACAGGGTATATATAAACTATCTCCTGCAAGTAGAAAAAGGCTCAACATCATGGAAAGGACATCATAATCCCCTGTCAGTAAATCCAATTTTGGATTATTCAACTTCTAGAAAGAAGCAAGCAATATACATAATCACAAGAGCAAATAAATAACTTTGCTTGTTCACTGAAAACATCTATATATAATGACAAACAATATACACAAAATATGTACAAGCAAAATATATAATGACAACATACACAATGAAATATTTTCATTGATAACAAATTGACATGTTAAATCCTTATTAAAGAGGGAAGAAGAGGGGGGGGGGGGGGGGAGGGGGACAATTTGAAACACATTTTTACCCAAATAAATCGATATATACAACCGCAACTGAAGTGACAATAAAGATTGACCATTTAAATCAACTACCCAACTGCAGTATAATCTTAAAACAATAAACATAGATAATTCAGCCTTAGTCCTCTGTCATACCTTCCCACCCCACTTATTGATATTCACCCTTACTTTTGTCAGCTAATGATCGTAAACAGGCAATACAGTAACGGCTTGGCAAAATTATGTATGATAGCAGAAACCATCAAATTTTGCTATCAAACTTGGAAGAAATTTTGAGTTAACTATTTTATAATCCCAAATACATAAGATGCTAAGATAGATGTATTTATGACAACTGCGAAAAACAGGGTGAGAGAGACAGAGAGAGAGAGCAGAAAATAAAACCAATGAGAATAAATTGACAATTATAAAGTGCATACCTGTAACAGTGCAGCAATAGTACCAAAAGAATTCCACAACAATGGAGCCAAATCTTGAAATAATTCTCTCTTCTAAAATAGAAAAAAAAAAGAAAAAAAAAAAAACATAAATTAATTAGGCATACCTGTATAAGTGCAGCAATAGTACCAAAAGAATTCCACAGGGAAGGAGCCAAATCTTGAAATAATTCCTTGTTCTAAAAAATGAAACCAAAGGTAGACAGAAGTTTATAATTACAGCATACAACAGCTTAATTGCATAACCATTCAAAGATAAGAACATGGGCATATTTCATACAAAGACTTCAACAAAACCAGTCATTGCACAAATCCAAGTAGTTTAGTATCTATATTGTTTTTTTAGGCAATAAAGTCCAATTGTTTTCCTTTTATGATAAAGAAATATGAAATCTTCTTGTACAAGCACAAGTACACAGGTAATCTCAATACCAAAACCTCTTGCAGCGTAGTGGTTATGGAAGATCACATGTCTCTAGGCATATTCAAGTTAAGGAGACAAATTTAAAATTTCAAGTTACTGGAGATAACAACGTCCTCTATCTTTTTCAGAATTAAGGGGTGGGGAGTGAAAACTGTGTTTAATGACAACAGAGATGTGCAAGACAGTGTTTGAAAAATAAAACAAACACAAAGAGCTCTAGCTCAAATGGCACCTCCTCATCAACAAAAATAGAATGGAGGTTGGGGTCTTTGTTTCAAAACCCACTTTTTCATTGGGTACAAGAGATAGTTAAAGCTAGCTTGTGACTAATATTTGAGGTAGATATGTTGTGTTGCTTTAACTACCTAGTAGCTTCTAACAACACACTGATTTAACTGCCAATGAAATCAATGTGTTGCTAATCTTTAAGAGTATCTAAGGTTTGAATGAAGCAAACCCAGATGAAAACAACACTGAAACAAGGTTATTAAAAATATCCAAACATTTGATCCTCAAATTTTCCTAATTGAGACACTAATCGCCAACATGATAAAAAATTCTCTCTTGGCCATCGCCCATAGCAATGAAATTTTGACATCAAAGTTTAAATTCAATGCTACTAACTGAAAGTTTAGGATACATTGGCATATATGTTACATTTAAAGGTCGATATAACACACATTTTACTTTAAACTTGAAAACTTAAGAAAATACCTAAACGCCATTTTCTAAACCCTAGTATCCAAAATGAAGAAAATGATACAACCTCTACAGTTGAAGCAAGCTGTTATTGAAGGTACAAGCCCAATGAGTTAGTCAGTTAGGTGATGAATGCAGTCATATTAAACAAACACTATCACAACTGTTTTCTTCTTAAGGTGCATCTAAATGTCAGCATATTCCAACAAGATCTAGCTCAAAAAGTATCCTCTTAGCATAAGAAAGGGTGAAGGGTAAGGTTGTGGGTAAAACCCACTAGGTGCATGTGTAAACTTACCAATCAAAAATATTTTAGATGTTAGCATATTATCTATATTCTTCAATTATAAAGTAGTGTAATGACTCCTACGATAGTTGATCCAAAATATTGTAAACCATCTCCGTCAAGCCTAGAAACCAGCTCAGTTCCCATTCTAGCATCCCACTCCCCAAAATTTTCCAAATCGATACTGCAAATTGCATGCAATGTTGGTTGTCATTTATGTCCTACTCATTTCAAGACCAAATATGAAAACCAATTCAAACCAAGTATGAATGAGACCATCATGCCAATTTAGAGGTTATGGCCCATGTTGTCTACTTGTTTGGTATGTGTTCATGCCATTTATGACAATCTTTATTTCCCAACACGGCTGAAAAATTCAAACCCAAAACCACGATTGCATACATGATACAGCTGTTTGTTTAGACTTTTTTTTTTTTTTTTTCAAAAAACAGAACACCTAACATGCCAAATTTAACATTTCCATCTAAAGCATCCATCAAAAATTCAATCTTTGTCTTAATGGATTGGATAAATATTTGCTCTAAACCAATTTAGAGGGATCTCCTCCTACCCATTACACGACCATTAGATGACCATCTACATGTATTTTAAATAACACAACTCATTAAATGATTTAAACAAGTCGGGTCCAATGACTATCAAATACATGATGTGATTAAGAGTTTAAGTCGATGATCGTTGTATCAGTGCGTGGTTGTTCGGAGGAATTTTTGGATGAAATTTTTTTCCTACCAAATATCTAATTTGGTAACCAAGAAATTATATATATTTTCCTAGAGCAACTTCGATTTGAACTCCCCGCCCTTCTCTTTCTCCCTCAACAGAATAAATCTCCACTCTAAATGCAACTAGCTATCTCAGACGAGGCGATCTTCTCAATCAGAATGAAATTAAAAAAAAAAAATTCAACTTTCTTCTCTTCTCATTAGTTTTCCCCGCAACCAAACACAGGTCAGTCAAAGAAAGCTAACTAACATCAATTCCCCATTTTTTGTTTCCACTCTACTAAACTTTCAAATCCAAAATCCCTATCGAAACAATCAAAAACCCTAACTTCCACATTACCAAACACACAAAACGAACATAAAGACCTAATTTTTAATAAGCAATATATCAGATAAAGCAATCAACTTTGAAAAAAAAAAAAAAAAAACGATAAAAAAAAATCGAAGGGTTTGCGATTTTGGTACCTTAGAGAGTTCAAGGAGAGCGTTCTCTCGAAGATCAGGGTTACTGAGGTCGAGCACCAAGTGCTCGGCCGATGCCATTTTCCGGTCCTTGCTGGGCGGAGCTCCTGCGGCGCCTGGAGCAGACGCGCTCGGACCTCCGAACGGCGCGTTCATGGAGAGCGATTGAGGTAGATTCGCCATCGGCTGCCAAAACCGTGACTTTTTCTCGCACTTTCTATGGTTCTTTTTTTCTTTTTTCTTTTTTTTTTTGAAAATAATATTAAGAATCTAAGATAGTATGGGAGAGAGGGAGAGAGAGAGACAAGTTATGTTTTTTTTTTTTTTTTTTAAATGAATTTTTTTATATGCGTGTCAGTGTTGTCGTTGATGTTTCAAATTTCAATTCAATTCGGAGTGGGGATTTGGTTGTGGATAATCCGATAATGTAATAAGTTGGTCGTGTGTTGTTTACGTGTGACTTAAGGCATTTCTTAATTAACAAATTAATAATTTTAGAAAAAATTTTGGTACAATTATTTTGTATTAACATTTTTTGAAAAATAAATTATTTCTCAAAAAATATTTACTAGAAAACTATCACTAAAAAAAAAAAAAAAAAAGAGTTCGATCTTAAAATGAGTCGAAAAACTGGCTTGAGGCTTTTCTTATTTAGCATTAGATGAGATAGAATTGTTTTCACCAAATTTTAGTGGAAAGTAACACTATCTTCTATCTAAATAAGGGAACTTAAAGAGATAGTTTTTTTTTTTTTTTTTTTTAAATTTTTTTATACTATCAAATACAAGAAAATGTAAAAAATTATCTTCACATAAAATTTTTCATTGAAACAAAAGAAGTGTTATGAGGAATATAAAACCTATCAAAAAATCAATTACTTTTTTTAATTTCTATAAAAAAATACTAAAAATATTTCTTAAATCAATTCCTTTAGAAGTTCCATTAACTTTTTTCTAGTTTAAATAAGGAGATGGTATTTGGTATCAAATAACACCACATCAGCCATATTAAAATCCAATAAATGAGGACAAATGTTGGCTAGTCACTTAAGGAAAATAAATTCTAGGGTTTTTTAACAAAAAAAAAAAAAATCAATTTTAAGAGAAAGCATTAGAATTTATTTTAATTTTAAATGTTATTTTTAGAAAGAAAGTGAAATTATATTCAAAATGATCCCCATGACTTAATTAAGTGACACAAAATGGTCAATTTTGTCTTTTTTTCTTTTCTTTTTTAATATCTTAAGTGAGATTATAATCAAGACTCAAGAGCCTTTTATAATTCATGAGATTCATTCAAATTTATAGAATCATTTTACATTTTGTCCTTCTTTTCTTTTGTTGAAAAAAAAAAAAGGTTAAGGAGAAAAGTTGTCACAATAAATGCACCTGCATGTAGTTGTACCTAAGTAACCTATATATTAAGAGAAATTGATGATCGAAGGATATAAAACCTGTGTTAGGCGGACACCATAAGTTAAAATTATCTTAAAATACATTTTAGTATTCAAGAAAGTGAAATGTAATTTAAAAAAAAAAAAAAAGAGTTCTTTGATAATATTTTTAGGTTTAGTGAAATGCTTAGTATGAATAATATATTTTTCATTTCTCTTTTCTTATAGCCAAAATGAGAAATCCAAAATTGAAGATTTTCATTTTGCATTCTCATTATCATTTTTGTTGAAACTACTTGGAATCCATATTGACACTTCCTTTGATCATTAAGCAACCATGTACTAGAACGTGTGAGCCCGAATACGAAGAGGAACAAAACTCCATAGTTATAGGTTTATTTTTTTATTTATTCAATTTTAAGGGGGGAAAAAACAAAAGAAGTTTCCCTTCAAAGTGGTTAAGCTGCGCCTGCGTACATGTGTAAGGGAGAAGGTTGCGGATAATGTAATAATTTGTTTAGTTTGAAGAGGACACGCATTGACGCATTGTAGAGTCATGTGAGGATCACTTGATCATGTTGATGTGTTCCACTAGATGCATTGAATAACTTCTCTGAAAATAGAGAAGCCTAGGGGGAAAATTCCACAAATAAATTCTAGTTTTTTCTTATTTATTTTTTTTTTTAAAGAAATCATTTTAAGAAGAAGCATCTTTCATTAGATTTTATTTAAACTGAAACTGAAATTTTATTTAAAATGATCCCTCATGCCTAATGAAGTGTCACAAAATGGTCAATTTTGTCTTTTAAATATATCTTAAGAATCAATTACACTAGTTTGAGATAGTATAATGGGATTGAAATTCATCCAATTTAAGAAATATTTTTATTATATTTTTTCATTTTTATTATATATATATATATATATTTTTTTTTTTTTTTGATGAATGAGAAAGGGCTCATATGGCGCGGTATCATTGCTCTAATTTACTTAAACCCAAATTTTATGGCGTGGGATCACTGGAGCTGCTTGGGGCTATCCATATGAGCACAACATTTTAAATTTAACCATCACAACTCGAATCACAACTCTCGGACTTGTAAAGGTGATGGTTTAAGGGACTCCTACCTTAAGGCATTTTTATTTGGACAAAACTTAAGTACAATATCTTAAGTGATGTTCCTTAAGTTCTCATCTTAAAATTCAACCATGTGGTTAATTAACTAAAAAATATACTTTTATCTCATGAGAAGAAATCCACATGACATATTCTTAAAAATGGAATCTAAGAAACAACAGTTAAGTACTGTATCTAAGTCTTGTTTTTTTTTTTAATTGAATAAAAAGGTTAAAGAACTAGCAATCATAATAGTCATAATACATGCACGTACGTTGCAATCGAAATTCGTGAAGTAACCTATATATTGAGAAGCTAATGAATGAGGAGAGTTAAACTTGCGTTTGGTATTGCAACTCAAAATGCATTTTACAATTTTCAAGGAAGTAAAATTTATTTTACAAAAAATAATTTATTTATTAATATTTTTAGGTTCCATGAAATGCCTTATTATTTCATTTCTAATTTTGCATTCTCATTTTCATTTTTTTGTTGAAATTAATGGAAACCCATATGGACAGAAATTCTGTACAAGAGCGTGAGCGTATAAATGGAGATAGAGGAACAAAACTCCATATTCTAGGTTTTTCTATTCAAATTTAATTAAAAAAAAAAAAAAACCCTTTTGTTAGATTTAATTCAATGATTTTATTAAATTTAGAATGAAAATTTTACTGGATTTTATTAAAATATCACTCAAATAATAAAGTGAGATGTTGTCAATTTTATCATTTATATGTTTCAAGAGTCAGGAACACTAAATTGAGATTATAGAGCCAATTTAATTCATCTAACTTTAGAAATTTTTGCATTTTGTACATCTTTATATTATTGAGTAAAATATTGAGGGTGAGTTCTAATTAACTCAGATGATAATTTCTCTTGTCGTTGAATAAAATATTGAGATTGAGATTTGAGTCTCTATTAATAATTAAAAATAAATAAAAAACGAGCTAAATAATAAATGTAGCTGTATACAATCTTGCACTAATAACCTATGTACTGAGAAATTAATGAATCGGGGGTAGCTTGTGTTTGGTATCTACACTCAAAATGCATTTCACACTTTTCAATAAAGTGAAATGCATATGACAAAAATTGATTTGTTTGGATATTATTTTTAGGATCCATTAAAAAAAAAAACATTTTCTAAAGAATTTATTTTGGACGTGAGCCTGAGCTAACTATAAATTGGTTTAGTGTTGCATACACAATAAAAACTCCAATCTGGCTGTTTCAAATGAATTATTTTGTCCATGTGGCATGATCATTAGCTGTGTAAACTTGGGCAGATATAAGATCAATATCCCATATGATTGTAGCAAAGCTTCCAAGAGTCCCAAGTACTTAACACCAGTCAATTTGTATATTCTATACATCCAGAAATGACCAGAAACAGGTGGAAATTTGGCAGGTAGAGTGCTTCTTTTCTCGTAAGCTGATTCAATTCCCATAATTCCTTTTTTTTTTCCTCAGAGATACAAGCATGTGCGCTCAATGAACAAGAAGTTGTTATAGCCTGGAAATCTGCAGTGCAATTTCCTTTTTAGAGTGAAAATTTGGTCATATTCTTAAGATCCGACTCAATTTGTAAACATGCAACAATGAAAGAATTTAGTAACCTATATAGGTTAAGAAATTAATATAGGTTTTGTTGAGATTTATTTTATTGAATAAAAAGGATAACGAACTGGCAATCATTATAGTCATAATAAATGTACAAACGGGCAATCGTAATTCATAAAGTAACTTATAAATTAAGAAATTAATGAATGAGGAGTTAAACTTGTGTTTGGCATCACTACTCAAAATGCATTTTGACAATTTTCAAGAAAGAGAAATTTATTTTACAAAAAACAATTTCTTTGGTAATATTTTTAGGTTCCAAGAAATGCATTATTATTTCACTTCTAATTTTGCATTCTCATTTTCATTTTTTTTTTTTTTTTTTTTTGCACACAACCAGTGGCGACTCCAAGATTTTGTTCTTGGGGATCAATAAGAAGATATATCTTGGGTAAGAGATGAATCTTGCACTTTATGAAGATTTCTTTTAACAAATTTGTCTATAGTATGTATTAGCAAAAAAATAAAAAAAATAAACTATAAGTTCATTTAACATATTTTTTCTTAATACAATGAACATATTAATTATTTTCATTAAGTGAACTTTAATTATCACTACTTAAAATACTTTTATCTATTAGTTTAGGACAATTATATGTTTACATTGTACTATCAATGTAAGATTTACATTGTAAACTAAACAAATGTGTACTGTGGGTGCCCGAGGACCGAGGACGGGGTTTAAGAGTTGTAGTATTGATATGGGAGTATCACGTGCCTGAGGAGGAAATTTGCCCTAGGAGAGGAGGGGATGAGACAAAGCACTCTAAGGCGCTCCAGGTAGGAAGAATGGTCTGAAGAGAGAGAATCTGTGAGAGTAGGGGAAATTTCTAGTTTGGAGTAGCCTGTTGTCTCTGCATTAAATGGTAGGCAACAGCTTTATCAACTGCATTGATGAGGAAGTGACTTGAATAGTGTAATTCACAACTAAGCAAACTCCTTCTATCACTTTCTTCAGATGTTTAAAGAGACAAGTGTCAGGAGGAGAAATTTGTTAAGTAAAGATGGGAGGTCAAGATGTGAAGGAGGGAGGAGTATATAAGAAAAGTGTGGTTTTCAGAGAAAATGATCAAGACACAAGTATCAGAAATAGAGAAGAAGCAAGAAGAACATTGAGAAAAGAGAGTGAATAATGTAACTTTCTGTGTAATATTGGCCTCCTCGGGTAGGTTTGTACTGAGAAATTTACTCATCTATTCTATAATATTAGCCTTTTCTTCCTTATTTTCATCCTCAGGCAAAGCCCTATCTTGCTGGTTATTTTCCTCTCTAACAAATTTATTGATTTAGGCCAAGGTTGAACTGCACAACTCACTGTTCTAAGTGGGCCTGGGCTACCCGATTGTTTGGTCCTTACATGTACAATATTATACAAATTTGCAAAAAACTGTACAATACACATTTGTTTAAAGACAATATAAATCTTATATTGATAGTACAATGCAAACTAAAAATTTTCTATTAGTTCATTTCAAATTTGTTAAGATCTAACTAGGCTTTTTTTTTTTTTTTTTTTTTTGAGGTTTAAGATGAACAAATTTTTACTTTGTTGTTGGGCTTTTTTTTTTTTTTTATAAATTTTTATAAAAGACCAAGATATTGCTAAGAATATTATATTTAATCTTATTTCAACTTAACTTAAAAAATTTTTAAGATCAGGTTGTTCAAATTTTCATTTTAGGAGAACGAATAAAAAAAAATTATATATAATAAAAAAACATTCTAGCTCAGGGGTTCATTTGAAGACCCTAAACTCTACATTACACCGCCATTGTGCACAACAATTTTGTACAAGAGCATGAGCTTATAGATAGAGAAAGAGGAACAAAACTCCATATTCTAGGTTTTCTATTCAAATTCAATATAAAAAAAAAAAAACCCTTTTGTTAGATTTAATTAAATGATTTTATTAACTTTAGAATGAAGATTTTATTGAATTTTATTAAAATATTACTCAAATAATAGAGTGAGACGAATTGTCAATTTTGTCATTATTTTTTTATGTTTCAAGAGTTAAGAATACTAAATTTAGATTATAGAGTCGATTTAATTCATCTAACTTTAAAAATGTTTGCATTTTGCACATTTTTATATTATTGTGTAATAATGCTAAGGGTGGGTTCTAATTAGCTCCTGTGATAATTTCTCTTATCGTAAGACTTGAGATTTGATTCTCTATCAATAATTAAAAAATAAAAATAAAACATTGATGAACGAGCAATAATAATAAAATAATAAATGTTACTACATTATATCTTACACTAATAAATGAAGGGGTCTAAGCTTGTGTTTGGTATTTACACTTGGAATGCATTTCACACTTTTATATATATATATTCATAGTATATTTAGAGAAAATTTGTGCTTGCTAACATGCATCTGTTCTTTTATAACAATTGCATGTGTCAATTGAGGTACTACATTTTCGAGTTTTCATGCAGAGTTGAGACAAAGTTTCCCATTACAAATTGTAATATTGTTTGAATAGTGAAATGAGGGAAAATAAGGTTATAGATTATTTTGTTTGCTAGCTGCTAGTGCTATCTAAAGATGTGCTTATCTCCTTTACCTTTTCTTTCTTCTTTATTATTTTAATATGATTTTTCTGGCTCTAAAGAATTTTGGTCGTATGCATGAATTGTGGCCACCCTGATAATCATGTTGACAGTGGCTTTGGGCAGGTTGAAAAATTTGTCTATGAGTGCTTGTGGTACTCTTAGGGTTAGGATAATTTGCAGATTAAGGGTTTAGAGCTTTAGGAAGAAGGGTTAGGGTTCAAGAATAACAAGGGTTTTGGTAAGCTATGATTATTATGAAGACTATAAATGTGCCCTCTCTCTCTTTTCTAGTACAAGTGAACTTATGAGATCCCTCAAGTAAATTATAGTGCGGTGATAATATGTTTTTACTTCAATGATGCATGATCCATTTTGAGTGTTTTTTTTTTTTTTAAATGTAAAACAATGTTTATAATGTTTACTTGGAATTGTTTATCAAACTTTTTAAGAAAGAGGGAAGCTTTTGTAAAAGTTAAGTTGGTTATTGTTAATATCAAGTTTAAGCTTGATATTAGCGTGCTGGTCATGGTCACAATTCTAGGTATCAAGTTTGGGGCGTGACAGTTGTGCTCTCACAATAAAGTGAAATGCATATGATAAAAATTTATTTTTTTGGATATTATTTTCAGGATCCGTAAAATACATTTTCTAAAGAATTTATTTTGGCCTTGAGCCTGAGCTAGTTATAAACAAATAATCTTAGTAGAACTAATACTATAAGTCACAAACAATCCTAGTGTTCCATACAAAACAAGAAAAAAGTTTAGCTCCAAATCAGTTTGGAGTTATCTTCCTCCAATCTATCATATGGTAATTGAAGAGATCATCTATATATAGTTTTAGTCACATGACTTTTTTAACAAGTCATACAATTTTTTTAAATAATATACATAAATGGTTTTATAAATCATCACGTATTGAGTTGTAGGGGATTCATTCAAACTTGTATAGAACTAATCTTTGTCCAAACAACAATAAGCCCTACACATGCATCTCCCTCTCTTCTATGCTAGTATATATCATGTTACAATGTTCATACCCATGTCTACCTCTCAAACACTACCTTTGACTTGAAATTTGAATTCAGTCCTACCTAATTTACTATTGCATACACAATAAAAACTCCGATCTGGCTGTTTCAAATGAATTATTTCTCCATATGGCATGATCATTAGTTGTGTAAACTTGGGCAGGTATAAGATCAATATCCCATATCATTGTAGCAAAGCTTCCAAGAGTCCAAAGTAGTCAGCAAATGTCAATTCGTATATTCTATACATCCAAAAATGACCAAAAACAGGTGGAGATTTGACAGGTAGAGTGCTTCTTTTCTCGTAAGCTGATTCATTCCCATAATTCCTTGTTTTTTTCTCAGAGATACAAGTATGTGCGCTCAACGAACAATAAGTTGTTATAGTCAGGAACTCTGCCGTGCAATTACTTTTTAGAGTGAAAATTTGGTCATATTCTTAAGATCCGACTCAATTTGTAAACCTGCAACAATGAAAGAATTTAGTTCCACATCAAATCCAGGTGAAAATGTTAGTTTTAGAAATTATCTGGTGTATCGGAATATAAGGTTGAAACAGTCCGTTATTGAAAAGAAATTTTGCTCTTTCTAGTCCAAGATTTTGAGGCTGGGACATGTAGGGACGTGGATAAGTAGAACACAGAGCAGAAGTGCGAATGACCCAATGCAGAGCATGGAGATCAATTCAGAGCGCCTAAAACATTTCAAACTTTTTCATATTCATTTGCTCATTATACAACTGATATCTTAGAGAATGTAGTGTTTACAATCATCCCCTGACGTTGTGGTTTTACAAAAATGAGTCCTACAGAATAATGAGTATAACCCCTCCCCAATTTGTAGCAAAGAACGCAACCCATCCTAAATTCATGCACACCCAAAAAGAATTTCCCAACATGACAACCGTAAGAAAAAGTACCAACCTGGGCAGTCCTGCTCGGTAGACACACTTCTAAGCAATTTCGGAGGCCATCAACTCTGCAAAGACAGAAACGCCAGATTAAGTAGAAGAAAGTACTACCCTAAGTAGATGTACCAACAAATTGTTGAGGGGAAAATAGGAAAAGATTCAAGAATGTAAATAACTACCTTCGGCTAATGGTTCTTCGAAGATATTGGTTGTCCTTAATAAGCCCTTGACCTCCAAACTTTGTTTCATCAGTATTTAATACAACCTTTGTCATTACAATCACTCTTCCGTCAGTTTGTAGTATATGTGAATGCAAAGGTTGCCACAAAGATTAAAACATTCATAATGGCTGTACCCAGATCATAATGATAAACTAGTGCCTGCTTGGTATGTCTTATTTACATCCTAAAAGAGAATGTACAGCTCTAAAACTTTCACATTTTTCTAGGTCAACTGTATTTTTTCCCAGCTTATTTTCTAATCAAAATAAACAAATAAAAATATGCTATACCAAATGAATGTACAGTTATTAATTAGAAGCTCCATATCTGGCTGATGAAAGAATTATAAAAAGATTACACTTACTTGATACTCTCCAGCTTCCTCTACACCTACATTGTATTGTTCATAAGAATCTGTTGGATGAAAATTGAATATGAAGAGAAGAGGACCTCGCATGTAAGATATTACCTGTAAATTGCAAAGAATGTATCGATTTCTGGAAGGTACCAAATTATCAACAAAATAAATGGGACAACATGCACTGAAAAAAAAATGTGTTTCTGTTGTGTGAGTGTATACAAAAGAACAGGTCGGAGGAAAAAAAATGTTGGACGCTCAGAGGCATAATTCATGAATTGGTTAAGTTAAGGTTAAAGAGAGACACTGACATTAAGAAGCTCAACGACTCGAGGTTATATGGTAATACCAGAACTTACTTCCATAAGAAATACTGAAAGTGGATACGAAACATTTATCAAACCCAAGAAATTAATATAGGTTTTGTTGAGATTTCTGCAATCAATTTATGTTACGCATTTCTAGATTATCCAAAAGGTGATTACACCCACACAACATGCTAAGTGGATTTTCTTAATTCCCGGAAGAAGTCACAATTTTGGCCTTACAGACACATGAAAGCATATAGACATTGCAAACCTTTCCACAAACTGATTCATGGAAGGCATAAATTAGTTAATTGAGCTGAATATGTATCAAGTAATAAATGGAAAGAGCAAGTCAAGAAAGCATACAGACATGCAGACCTTTCCACAAATGATTGGTGGAAGGCATTAATTAGTTAATTTAGCTGAATATGTATCAAGTAATTGAATGGAAAGAGCACGTTGCCATACCATGGTAGTGTCATTAACGTGGTGAATGTTTGGTAAACCTCTTGAAAGAATTCTCTCATTTTCATCCAACTTCATCAAGTCCTAGAAAAGAGGAACAAGTAATCTGATCTGTTAATAAGCTATCAATGTATTTCCTGTTTGCTCACTAAAAGTTATTCATCATAAAAATAAAGGCTGGAGGGCAACATAAACTAGTTAAAGAACCCCGGATGTCTCCTTTGGAAACACTAGGGAGGTGCCAATTAATTGAGCTACAAGGCTCTTGGCAACTAAAGTCGCATCTTGCATGTTTATACAATAAAACCAAGAATAAATTCAACAATATACCATGGTATAAACTGCATCCATGTAATGGGAGAACACAATAACTATAGATCTAATATAAATACTAAACAGTTCAACAATTTTTGACAACAGCTAGTTCAATATCTAGGTCACTTTCCACAGACAGGGAACCGTGAATGTCATATTGTATAAGCATGGTATGATAAAAAAATTAAAATTTTGTAATACAAATCATTATATAGACACCTTATCAAAGGAAAATAAATCACGATGCACGCCTTTCTCCAAAAGATCCCAGCAACGTTTAGCAAGTTGAAATGAGAACTTGTTGCTTGCCATTGGGAACTCAACCCCCTGGAACATGAGAAGATTGTCAGTCACATGAAATAACGCCTATTTTAGTATTACAGGGAAAGTAATCATACCTCTGGATGCCCAAATTCATTACCCATGAAGTTCATATAAGCACGCCCACCAATTGTAAATGTAATCAATTTGATCATCTGCCTCAAGACCCAAAGAAAAATAAATAGTTACAACAAAGAAATGAACAATTAACCAATCAAAATCATGAAAATCTTGACAAAAAATCAAAATATATGCAATGCGTTTCATGCACTGTAAGTGCTTGACAGTCGAAAAGTGCCCCTTTTATGTTGATGCATGTTGTGCATAGATGATATTGGTTTTTCTATGTATTTTTCTGTTATTTCAATTAACATAAAGCCTTTCTTCAATAATGCATTCAATCATAAAATGTAGCCTATATCAAGGCATTTTTTGTGGTGTCCAAATAAGTGGCCTTAGGAAAAATAAAGAAAGCAATATCTATAAATAAGAAAAAAGGAATTCCATAACCTGAAATTTTGAATTTTACATCATTACTACGAAAATGAGTTCATATCATACCTTGTGTAAGGAACACCCTCTAACCAATGATTGCTTCAAACCCTGAGAATCCTCCCTGCTTTCACCAAACAATATTTCTGCAAACGACTTCCCTCCAGATATTGACTGACATGAAAGATTGTAATGGCAGGATTTAGCAATAATAATATACTGCATAAATAAAATCTATATACAAAAATTGTGCTGCTATATTAATAGAATTATAGATGTGTAAGAAGAGATTAGAGTGAATGATTACTTGATTGTGGTTTTCAGCATACACAAGCATCTTATCTGCATGTTGTTTATTGCCCATTAATGTGCTCACAATCTGCATTATATATCTAATTCCGTAAGTACTGGGAATTATAGAATGTAAAATGATATAAGTAAAGAATTAATAATGAAAAAGCATACTCCTATTTGATGCAGAGTGAATTATATGTATCAAACAATACAACCTTACTCATGCTCCATTCATGGTCAGGGACATTCTCAAGAAAAGATGACCACATCTCTGACACAGAAAGATTAACATAATAGTCAAATCCCAATCCACCTTGAGAAGTAGGCTCGCACAATCCAGGATAAAAAGTGGCCTGAACAATAAAATAAAAAGGAAAGAAAATTTCATAAAATGCCAGAAAATACAACTCAGAGAGCTTAATATTCTGCCATAAGGCAAAGGCCTAAAGAAATAAATGAAAAACAATAGGTATATGAGCGGCTAAGGTTTCAACAAAGAATAAAAAGGGACTATTGTTTTAGAAGCTTACTGCTACTCAAATCATGGGCAAACATAATTGAAGCAAGATATTTTCTTGTAGCCAGGAACACTTGTGGGAAAAAATTGTTGTAATCAGGGAAAATAAAACTAGCTCAAGCTAGATTTAAAACATATTGCAACTAAATTTTGTTGGAAGGCTTGTGTAGGTGGATGTTGACATTTCTAATGATGATCCCTCAAGATTCTGGTGACACAAGGCAGAGTTACCAAACATTCCTTTCATTTTTTTTTTTTTTTTGGGGGGGTTCATATTATTTCCTTTTATTACTTTTATTTTTCTTTGATTGAAAAGTTACACATGTACCAAGTGGGTCTTAAAGCAATGATTTTATCCTCCACCTTATTCTTCAGGGGGAGGAGATTCCAACTGAAGGAAAGGTGAAAGACAAAAAGGCTCCTCTTCAACCATTGAAAAGCAAAAACCAAATGGTGCCAAAAGTAATAAAATCTAATTTACTATGGTAAAGAAATTAAACTGTAATCAGTAATAAGAGAATCAAAATATTATCTGTTGCTCAAATCCTAATGTCTTTTGCATGAACTTGCAATTAACAGATGCTGCATGTTTCATTTAAATTCAATCCATACTACTACTTTAAAAGAAAAATAATGAAATTGTCATATATTTTCCAATAGTGAAGAAAAAAGAAAAAGACGATAAAATTTGCTGAGTTTTTGGAGGAAATAGAAGTGAACAACATGAAATACTTACATCTTCAGCAATTGTTACTATATTTGGATGAAGAACATGCAGTATCTCATTTGCCAAAATAAGGTATAATAATGCATCCCTGTCAACATATTGATTACAGTATCTGCAATAGAACAGAGTCTACCATCAAATAAAATGTGAACTAGCCTTAATTATGACTGTATGGGACCAAAGAATGAAACAGGCTTGGATTAAAGAATAATTGTGAGGTTGAGTACATGGTATTAAAGTAAAATCATATAACATCACATTTAGTTAACATTTAAAATCATCATTTTAAATTTTAGTCCTCATTGTCAATACATCTATAAACAATTTAACTATTTTTTTGGTGTTAGTCAATGTAATGTAGACAGCATATGCTAGGAGAACAGATGTATATCTTTTTTTTTTTTTTTTTTTTTGGTCTACATTAAGCAGGACATGTGCCTTGGGGATTCAAACCTTGACTCTCCCTAAGGGGAGGGCTGGAGATACCATTCAAGCTAAGAGGCATGGTGGTAAGTTTATATCTTTGTTAGGTACGTAATATAACAGTAGAAAGCATAAAAATATAGTTTAAAGTTAAACTTAGTTTTTAGAGTTAAAAAAATGACTTAGGTAAGATGTGGATAATGAAAAAGTCTCAACAAAAGCCTTACTCCTCCAAGTCACCAGTAAAAGAAGCAAAACCATTGTGCGTATACATCATTGATGAGAGTGAATGGAACTGGAAGCCATCAATTTGATACTCCACAACCCACCTGTTCAAACACCATTGTGTAAGCAATACCAACCTATCCACCCAAAGGGGCAGGTCAGGACAGAAACTATTATAGTTCCCCAAATATAAACTAACAGCAGATATATAAGCACATACCTATAGGTACAAAAGGAAGAATGGTGCAACCAATCAAGTCCATTAATTTTAAAAATTAAAATATTTAATGACTGTTTCTGCTTTGTAGTTACCAGTTCAGGTTTGAGAGAAGAAAATGCAGCACATCAGGATCACCGTATTTGAACATTCTGGTACCCCAGTATTTGTGATGCCCTCGTTTACCTATTGAAGTAGGAAAAGTTGAATGCAGAGTAAATGTCATGTGAACTAAAGAAAAAAGGTCAATCGACCAGTTTGTAATCTCATTGCACTAAGTTTGACTCTTTCAATTGTACAACAAAAACATTATGAAGGATGCTTGTTTACGATGACGCAAAAAGATGAAAACTGACTCAGATTGATAAATGAAATCCAAACATGTGGTTTGTGAGCACATACTGCATGGGTGACAGTAACAACATGCTCAGATCTTCAAAGCAAATACATTTAAACTTCTTAGGAAGATAATTACAAAAATGAACTCAATGCATGCAAGGTTTTAAACTCTTTATTTCTATTCTTTAAAATGGTTCTGCATATGTAAACTCCTAGTCTCCTACTAACAAAGAAGATGGGTTATCTCATTAACAGGACCAATCCTCTTTTCTCCCGTGGTAAGTTACAAACCAACCTTTCTAGTCCCTACAGACATCTCTCTCTCGCTTTCTCCAGCCAACTGAATATGGATGCATATTATGTTCAAAGCACTCTTTCTTTTAGCTATAAAATTATTTCACAAGGCATCTGCTTCAATAGCTGAAGCTAGAAATGGAATATTGTAGGTTTGACTGCATTTGCTCTTCAGCAAATGAGGCTTTTGCCTAACACGTAATGGACTGGGACAGCCACATTTTGAAAGCCTGATGAATATCATCTCAAATGCATGACAACACATGCCTCAGGAATGTTTTTTAAGAGACTATGTGAAAATTATACAGAATTCAAATCTTCCCCACCTCCCACCACCCCCCCCCCCCCCCCCCCCCCCCCAAAAAAAAAGTTTATGAGATAGGTTACAGACATGCTGATAAAGTAGGGCAGCAAGGCAAGCAGAAAGGACCAACTCAGAGGAGAGACCTCGTGTCTTAGAAAAGTAGGCACAAGGAGTTTGTGCATATACCAGTATGAAAGTAACAGTCATTTGATCCATCAAATAGTGACAGTCCAACCATCTCATCTGCAGCTGAGTAGGAATGGACAATGTCTAAGAAAACCAGCAGTCCTAGTCCTGTAAAATGTAGGATGTAATTAACAATATGTAAATTTTATTATCAGCAACAAATGAAAAACAATAAGCTGAAATTTTTGTTAAGAATACATATTTTTATGTAAAAATAGAAATGCTGTTTATGCATAAATGCTGCTTGATGAGACATTTGGATTTTAAAGACAATTTTTTTTCAAAGAGGTTTATTTAATTCTCATATTACCCAGTGTTAGTTCTGTTTGTGAATTATTTTTCCTTTCATATAAGCAGTGTATGTCCATACATTATAAGCACCTTATTACACTTTTGTTTAATCATCTTTTCCTCAGACCAACCGTAATAATGTTACAATACAAAAAAGAACTATAACGCAAGATGTATTTCTCACATAAGCTATTAAGATGAGCCAAAACTATTTCATCCATATGAAAAGAACCAATGAAATCTTTAATAAAATACTAGCCTCATCACATGCGCTTCGCGCGTGCTATGAGGCTCTTTTTTATTTTTTATTTTTATTTTTAGTGGTTGTAGCAAAAAAAAAAAAAAAAATCTGTTTTTTATTTATTTATTTTATATATATAATTTTTATTTTGAGAATCTAATTTATAAGTGGATAAAAAAATTTGAAAATCAATAGGAGAGTAACCCTATTTTTTAGGCAATGTTTTAGTGGAAGTTAAGATTGTATTTTTACTGGATTGTCTTTTAGTTTTGTCTTTACTTAAATATAGGGATGTAGGGGTATTTTAGAAAAAAAAAAAAAAACAAATCCAAATAAGGGAAGCTCCTTAAATAGTAGTATAGGAAAAGACATCAGATAAAGAATGAAAACCATGTGCTTCATCTACCAAGCGCTTGAAATCATCAGGAGTGCCATATCGGCTGCTAACAGCATAGAAATTAGTAACCTGCATTGTGACAGAGAAGTCTGATTACATTTAAAGGAAGACGTAATAAAATGCACTTAGTAGAAATAATAATGAAAAGAAATTAAGAAAATCCAAATTCTCAAATTGAGACTCTTTCTAGAGATCATTATCAATTAAGTGCTGATAAAAACAAGCGAAAAACATGAAAATAAGCCACCATGCATGTGACATAACTTTTTACAGAAATAACGATAAAAAATAAAACTGAAAAAAATAGAAGTCACTAAAGGAACCAAACATTCAGCGCTGGGCTTTTATCACCCACTTTATAATTTTGTTATTGACATTATTTCTCATTGTCATGTCATATATTAATTTATTTCTTGTCCAATATAAAATGTTAAGGCCGGTTGAGATATTTACCGGATACTACTTATAAAAAATATATATACATACATAAACTGGATACCAGACCAAGTTGCACTTGCACAAATCTTGAAAAGTATGGATCAGACTCTTGTAAACACAGAAACTATATAATTAATTTACCAATCAGAAGCCTCTGCTAATCAACATAAGAAAAAAGACAGCACAAATTCCAATGTCGGCACTTTAGGGAACTCATAGAGATATATGTATTAGCAAAATGTTTATACTTAATAATGGACAGGGAAAGGGGAAAAGAATGTTCAACTCACTCTATAACCAACAGTAAAATAATCTTTGTGCTCAACAATTCCAAACAACTGGATTGCATTGTAGCCAGCTTCTTTTACATGCAGAAGGACCTGTATCGAAAAAGTAGTGCAAAGCTGAAGAAATTGAATATGGTACCACTGTATTGAAGGAATATTTTAAGATAGCAAAAAGCAAGGAGTTACCTTTTCTGTAAAATCATTAAAAGAAGATACTTTTGGCTCTGATCCACTAATTCCAACATGGCATTCATATATGCGCAAGGACTTTGGCACTTTTGGGGGTGTGTTTTTCCACTTGTATGCAGATTCAGGTGGTGGTTCCCAGTGGACCGCAAAACCTTGCTTTCCATCTATATCTGAATGTAACCAACAAAGTTTAGATGAAGTAGATACAATACAACATGTCAAAACTTGTAAAATATTATTGTAAAATAATTGGAAGGAAAATAAAAGTGTAAGATTGCTAGAAAAATACTCCCAAAAAAAGTAGTAGCCACTAGAGTTTCAATGAGGCAGGGTACTGTACGTATGTCCTATGTATGCATTAATCATAGTTACTAGCCCTGTATATGCAAGTGGAGAACCTAAAAGGAATCACACTACTAAAAAAACTCATACCAAAACCTTAAGTGCAATCCATACATAAACATATACATAGATCAGTCCATACATAAATACATAGATGCAAATATACATATCTAAAACGTACATAGATACATACCATATATACTATAGAGAATGTGATGTGGGACAATCAAGAGAAAATAAAAGAACAAGAGATGAACCCGAAGAATCAGCACCTAGGGGTTGCTTGGAATTAGTACCACGCAAGAAACTTAGGCATCAACACCTAAGGCGTTAGGAATCAGCACCCAACATATTGGAAAATCTCCAATCTAAAATTTCATTAATCAATCGTCTATCCAAAAATACAACCATCTAGAAGGAGGGTTTAGGAATAAAAGATGATCATATCTAAAACTGAAACAAATCTCGAGACTAATCCCTATCTAAACTCAAATCTAATCCCTATCTGAATTCAAAAACGAAATTCTACAGTAATCCATTCTCCTATGAGATAAAGAAAAAAAATTCTAAAATAATTTTGGTTTTGGTCATTTGCTCGATGAATATATCTTCATTACTTATGAATTGATGTTTAATTGTACAAGCAAAAGAGACAAGAAATCATGCAAGAGGACCTGTTTCCAACAACAATACAATGAGCAAAAGACTTCTGGCAGATGCTATTACCTGGTTGCACATAAGTAGCCCAAGCAGGCACCCGTTCCAAAGGCCCACTAGGAGTGTTAAAATACACCCTGTATTTGCTGCCATGAGGAATACCTGGAGTGTACTTTTTCAACCATGCCTTCCTTCCTTTACGTGTCTCTAACCAGTATTCCAAGGGAGGCTTCTTAGCAAAAACTTTCTTCACCCATTCAGGACTGCTAACCACATTAAATATGTCATACTCTTTTCCTTGATCAATCACATCATAAGGAGGTAAGTTACTAGGTGGGTCATTTTTATGCTGCTCTTTCCATGCCTTGTATCTTGTTTCTGGATCTGGTATTTCTTCCAGTTCCTCTAAAGTTTGGGGTCCATTAGGACCAAATAGTTGCTCATATAACTTTGCTGGCACCTCAAAACGGTTATTAACAAATCGGTCCTCTCCAGGTTCCCAGTAATCATCATTTGATTTCTTGAAGATCTCATCAATTGAGACACCACTGTCACCTTTATCATAGTCATCAACATAGTTATACTGTTGAAAATAGAGTTCATCTGGTTTTTCTCCCTCCCTCAACTTATCTTCAAGAATAATAAACCAGTATCCAAAATCATCATGGCCAAAAAAACCCTCTCTTGCAGCATTTTCAGTTGGTGACCAGCCATTGAAATCACCAATCAGTGCACAATAGCGAGCACCTGAATTCAAGATGCTTGATAAACAGCATAGAACATAGGACAAATAGGAATGTAGGCAAAATGGAAACCTTTTTTTCTTTTCTTTTAATAAACATACAAAATGGAAGTCAGCTCTAAGGGAAACATTGAGGTAGGAAACTCTCATGTATGGTTGTAATGGAAGGAATACCTGCCTATTCCAACCAGGGAGAACAGGTCATTTGACAGTGAAACCAAATTGATAATTAATGTCCATTGTATCAAGTTCCAATCTTGATCCAAAAAAAGGGTGACTAGTAATAACTACTCATTCTAAATACAGGATTAGGCTAGGAGTTCACATATGTTTCAGGAAGAAGAAAGGAAATCCTAATTCAAGAAGTGAGCTGAAGAAGAGAAAAGTTCAGGGGAGGATTAATGTCAAAACTCTCAACCATCTTTTTTTTTTACCATATAATTAGGTATGTAATTTGAAAATCAGGTAAAAGAGGGAAAAAAGGAAAAATAAAAAAGAGATACCAAAATAAATAAAAAAACTAAAATCCTGTAATAGTGAGGGACTCCATTTAGGTCAGAATTAGGCACATATTGGGGCTAGAAGTTTGCAGAAAGTTAATTAAACATTTGAGAACCCTGTCAAGCGGGAGAAGAAACATTTGAGCATAGAGTCAAACCTGGAGCCCATTCCATATAATCCACCCGATGTTCGAAGTGACGATGCATGCCCAATATTTCAAATCTAGACAACAAAACCAAGAACAACCAAACTCAGCTAAAGAAAACCTCAATCCCCACCAAAAGCATAATCAGCATATGAATCCCTTATAACCCAAAAGATACAAACTATAACATCAACATTTTCACAAAAATATTCAGCATGATGGTTGAGCCATTCCAAATACTGATCCTCTTCAATAATAAGCTTAGAATTTCAATAAGCTATAAGTCCTACCCATCAAACTCAAACTAGAACTCACAATCAGGAAACTGATAAAAAATTGAAGTCGAATTCGATAGGACTAACCCAGAAGCCATGTCCCTGAGATTGATGTGACGGTTGAAAATTTCATCTTTAAGGTCCTTCAACGCTTTATGTCTGCATAGTTCAATTAAAACATGTAATGCAATATAATCACAATATAACAAACAAAATGACTTATAAAAAAAAAAAAAAAAAAAAATCCCTACATTTCTTTCCCACACTTTCCCATCAACCAAACACACCATCTCACTTTATACTTATTCTCAATCTCTTCTATTTCTACATACTTCAAATGAAACAGCATGTAACACACTATAATCACAATATAAAAACAAAATTATGACTTAAAAAAATCCCAACTTTATTTCTCATTCCCTCACTTTCTCATCAACCAAACACACCCATCTCGCTTTCTACTTATTCTCATTCTCTTCTATTTCTACATACTTCAATTAAAACAACATGTAACATACTAAAATCATAATATAAAAACAAAATTATGACTTAAAAAAAAAAATCCCAACTTTCTTTCTCCTTCACATACTTCCTCACCAACCAAACGCACCCATCTCACTTTCTACTTATTCTCATTCTCTTCTATTTCTACATACTTCAATTAATGCAACATACTATAATCATAATTAAAAAAACGAAATTATGACTTAAAAAAAAAATCCCAACTTTCTTTCCCCTTCACATACTTTCTCTTCAACCAAACACTCCATTTCACTTTCTACTTTTTTTTTCTTAAAAAAAAAAAAAAAAAAAAAAAAAACAGTATTTGTACCTTTCACGGAGGAAAATAGCAAATGCTTTATGGGAAATGCCGTGTTTGGTGAGGAACCCAACTGGGTCAACTCCTTTCTCGCTTTCTGTCTCATTCTTCTTCTTTTTCTTCTTGGGTTGTTGTTGTTGTGGTTGTGGTTGTGGTTGTGGTTGTGGTTGCTCTGTGGCTGAGCATATGATCTTTATGTTTCTGGGAAAAGTGAGTCTCTGGGGAGGTCTGTGTTGGGATTGGAATTGGATGGAAGGGCTATTTGGGTAGAGGAAAATTTTGGTTGGGAGAGAAAGTGAAGTCATTGGATAAGAGTAGGAGTGTTAGTTGTAGTTGTTGAAGCTCTCAGAGAGTAAGAGAGAGAGAGAGAGTGAGTGAAAGGGGAGGGGTTTTAGGATAAGAAGGCGGGTACAATGTCTAAAAAGAATGCTTTGAAGTGTGAGGTTTATGAGTTGACTCGGTGAAAGAAACGAATCAAACAATCGCTGACTCGTTTGCAACTGTACGAATTATTTTTTTGAATTTTAAACTGTTCCTATATCTATTTACAGTAATTTTTATTGGACGGATAATTTTGAAAATTAAATTATCAAACTATTGAATTGCATATTATTATCAAGTTTGTTAATTTTGGTTTAAATTGAATGTTTATTATTATTAATTTTGGTTTAAATTGAATGTTGATTATTATTCGATAATATTTTAACATGTTTTTTTTTTCCTTAAAAATTTTATAAGTATGAAGAATATAATAAGAAGATGCAATTCGATAATTAATTTCTTAAAATTTAAATTCAATAAAAAAATATACGAAGATTTTAAAGAGTTTCTTTGGAGAGAAATATTTTCTAGAAGAATTTTTTTTTTTTTTTTTTAGATACATGTAGGTTATAACTTATAAGTATACATTCTTGCTTTAGTTAAAAACCTGAAAAAAAAAAAAAAAAAAAAACAAAATATTTTCATTTTTATATTTTCTAAACCATATGAGTAAACCGACATCTGAGTTAAGGGGCATTAAATTTTTCTGTTTAATTACAAATGTGAAACAAAACTTTTTATCTTTTTTTCGAGAAACAAATGTGAATGAATCATTTTAAAAGAGTTCATGGATGGCATTTTTCAATCGGCAATGAACAAAATAATTAAAATAAAAGTCCTGTCAAAGTTAATTAAATAATTGATGTGCAAGACACTGGCTTAATCATTATTATTATTTTTTGGTAAATAACTTAATCATGATATCAAAGAGTCAATGAGCCAAAAATATAAGAAGTTGGATAGGTAATCACTTTGATTTACATAAAAAATGACATACAGGTAAAAGGTACAATTCTTTTTCTTTTTCTTTTTGTGCTGGACCAACAAATTTGAATACATAATTACATAAAGCAAGAGCATGAATTCCCATTTTTGTCCTGAAGCAACAGTATGCATCTTGAAGATGCTAATTTGGTTGTTTCTTGGCAGACTCCCTCGGGCCAAATATGGTTGATCCGACTCTCACGTTGGTACTGCCCATTTCAATCTGCAGGTATCAGAAAGCCCCATTATCAACTGCAAGATCTCTTTAGTCATGCTCCTTCCTTGATAAGGATATGAGCTAAGGCATAAAAAAAATAAAAAATAAAAAAAATAAAAAAATAAAAAAAATCTACAAGATGCAATAAGAAGTTAAGAACAAGAAATACATTATTACATTGTTACAAGAGTTTGAGAATTATGTAAATTCGATTGTATAGGTACTATAATTGCCCCTCTTTTTTAGAGACAATCCCTGATCATTTTTTACTCCCTAGCAATTCTGAAGTGCTTTGCTAGTGTTTTCAAAACAATTACTATAAAAAGCCCGCAGCTTAATCCCTCCTTGTAAACCCATTTCTTACCAACACATTATCCATCCAGCCAGTGATAAAATTTCTAGCTAACCACAGTACAGTCCAGTGATGGTTTTGGACAGCATTATGCTTAAGGATTAAAATGTTCAGGAATTACTGTCATAATAGCTCGCAATCCAACAATAAAGAAAATTGAAGTTTATTGCTATACTTTATTAAGAATTCATTTGACAACAGCACAAGGTAGCCCTTACCGCTAGCTCAAAGTCACCTGACATGCCCATTGACAACTCACATTGCTCCTCTGCTATTCCAAGTGCCTTGCAAACCTCAATTCTACAGTTTGATAGCGTCTAATGCATCACAACACAAAAACTAATGCCTCAGTATATTAACTTAAAATAAAAAACTCAGAGAAAAGAAAAGTAGAAAAAGAATAAAGAAAATTTCTAAGATAGTAATGTGGCAACATTACATGAAAAAAGAAAAAAAGAAATCTTATAAGAGAAACATGGTGGGGTGGAGAAGAAGACAAATGTCTGGTTTCATAGCAATTGAAAATTAAGTCAAATATATAAATGAAACAACATTAACATCAGCTGATTAATAACAAATGGATGATTTTTTTTTTTTTTTTTTTAATTTGAAAAAGAATTGAAGTTCATGAATATAAAAAGTATTGTGAGACAAACTAAAACTAGTAATCAAATTCTGCATAAAGATATGGTAAATTCAATCTTTTTTTTGATAAGTAGATATGGTAAATTCAATCTTATGCAGTTTCACTTCACTGTTAAACACAGAATCATCACCCTAAAATTTTCTGGAGTCGATGAATAGTCTGGCATCCCAATTGTCATTAAGCCAGAGAACTCTAGATTTGGGCACTGCAACTTAACGTGTTTTGCAAGTTCGACACAGCCAGAAGGATCAATGCCAGATTTTGCTGCAAGAATATCACAAAAATCCATGAACTAACCAGTCAATGAAAATATGGGAAGAAAGGAGAACGCAAATAAATACCAAAATAACGTCACAGAGAAGCCAACAATTATTAAGACGAAGGTGCTATTTTGTGCATGCAGCCGCATGTAAATAACACTGGAGTGTTAATATTTAGTGCTACGGCAGTCAAGTCAAAATAGTAAATGTAAAGAAATGAAGACATGATCTTCATTGTAAATATTGTATCCTTTTCAAAATATTATGATTTCTGTGTTCTTATACAACTATGTTTTCTGATCATTTGTGTAGTCATGTAACCTTGGCTAAACATTGTCAATTTGGATAGTATGTGCTGTAGAGCTACAAAAGCCCATAGGTTTAAGGATAAGCATATGATGCTAAAAGGGGCAGGGGGGGGGGGGGGGTGTGAGAGAGGTTCAGGAAGTTCCAGAGCTAATAAAGTCATTATTATGCCCAACTAAATAACAGGCAGAACATCTGTGAAAAGAAGAAATGACTTTCGGTTTTACTCACAAGCTTCTCCACTGGTATTCACTTGGACCAAAACCTTCAAAGGATTTCTTCCAAGGCTTGAAACTGCCCGGTCAAGATGATTTGCAACCTGAAGATCAATAATGTATAGTAATGCAATGTCATGTGAGTGACATTCCACGTGAATCAATTAGAACATGAGCTTGTTTTCATTGAAGGCTACTAAAATTACAATTTGAAACTCAAACAGGGCCACATAAGTACCGTAACATGAATGAACTATTAATGTATGTTAATTCATATTACAGTACAATGTTCAGTTTTTTTCTTCTCTTAGTTTAGTCTCTTGATTGTTTTCTGTTGTGTTCTGTTTTGTGCTTTGCTGTGTTCATTCTCATGAACACATTGTATGTTTTTTTCAATTTTCATCAATAATAATTCTTATATTACCTATAAAAAAAAACATTAATGTCAAAAACATTTGGAAAGCATCAGACAACTAGTAAGCAACTGAAGTCATGAAGGTTTCTACAGCACATTTTTAATTGTAAGAAATAAAAATTACATAGTTGAGCACAATCCAAGATCAATGATATGAATTCTCTTCATATCATAAACAGAAATGAGAAAATAAGTTCTTACTGACAACAAACATACAACAGATATGAGGCTAAGTCTTTACCTTTGCATTATCTACACCCTCAACCATTGCCAGATTCGGGACTCCAGCTGCGTATCGAAATTAAAACCTTAACATTCACCATACTCCTCTCCCACATACTTAAAAAGAAGACACAGAATAAGATAAGTAGATAATGCACACACTGTCACCATGATCATCAAGTGGGTGATTTCTGAATCACTGTGTTATGCACAAGACACACATCCAACTCTCCATATGGCAAACAAAAATCTACCAGATTATTCAAAACCCCATTTGCAAATAGTTCTTCATGTGCCCTCAAAATCCACCAAACGTGAGAACAAAAGGTAATCATATAATCACTATCGGTAATTAGCCGATTGAGATCTCCTAGCATTCCTAAAATAACTCCACTATAAAGTTCTCAAAATCCTAACTCGACATTATTAAATAAATGGTTTCAATTTTGTCACATCATAACCTTTTCAACAAACATATATCAATACTATTCTGGAATTTATTTAACTCGATACTTCACATCCTAGCATATGTACCCAAAGTATGCCACACCCCACAGCAGGTTTTTTTTTTTTTTTTCACCACTTGTTGAGGTAGCCTGTTATAATTGGTGCACTATAAAAATGATGTCAGTGGTGAAAATAAATGTTGCTTGGATCACAATTTGCTGAGGTGGCCAATTTTGAAAAATGTTATGTATGTCTCTAGCATTCCTCAATTGAAAATTAGATTTTAAAGCTAAAGCAAACAGACCCAGATTGTCAATTCGAAAACTTTTAAGGTTTATATTCCAACGAGGAAAATGGGATTTTATAAGAAAAAGAAAGGGCAAAGAATCATACTGAGTAGCGATTTGACTTTGTTGCTTTGCAAATGCCCAATAAAATGCCAGTCTATGTCTCGAGGAAGCTACAAACACAAACACAAACAAAATCATAAATAAACAACCTCAATTTTTAAACCTTAAATAGTTAAATGAAAGACATAGAGAGAAAGAGACTTGAGGGGCTTTTTCGATGAGTTCTTGTGCGTAGTTCTCGCCAAAGCAACGGTAACCAGAGTCGTAGACTTGGCGGATGAGGGAGACCGGTTTGGTTTTCGAAACGGCCACGACCCGGACCAGGTCGGGTTTCCGACCAGACCGCTCCGCAGCCTGCCGGACTCGGAACATGACCGCCCGGAGCGATGCCACGGCTGTGCCTTCCACGGCGGGAGCAGCCATGAGGTTTTTAGAGAGGTTGAAATTGAATGAACAAGAATATGCGCAGTTCTGTGAGTGAGAGAGAGAGACTGTGCGGTGTTGGCGAGCTGAGGACCTGATGCGAAGGATTTTTTTTTTTGGTTGGTAAAAAAAATGATTGAATATATATATATATATATATATATATTTTTTTTTTTTGAATTTTTATCACTTCTATATTTATTTTAGAGAACTACTATTTTTATAATAATTTTACTAAAAATCTTAGATGGTAGGTTCTTACACTTGCTGGTTTTAATTTGAACCTTATTATTTAAATTACTTTCTTATCTACTGACAATAGCAAATAGCAATATGCAAATTAGGATTTGTTGTTAAAATATTGTAGAGATAATATTTTTCTTTATCTTAAGGATATGATATATGTTGCTTATTCATTCATGTTACATACATAATAAGATAGTAGTAATTAATGAGATAATTACTTACTAAAAATGTTAAAAATGTAATGTACATAACATTTTCACAATAAATCTTTAATGACAGGTTGATACTAATGGAGTTTTCTTGGTTAAGTCGGGTTATCGTCTTTTGATGGAACAAGACGAACCAGAGTCGATAGACACATCTAATGGTGGGGAAAACTCAAATGTTTGGAAACCTATTTGGCGTATGCGTGTTTCAAATCGGGTTAAATCTCTTGTATGGCGAGCTGAGACCAATTCTCTGCCTACACGGGTGAACTTGGTTTGAAGGCAAATCTTGACTGAAGCTGTGTGTCAGGAATGCAAGGTACAGCCAGAGGACACGTTGCATGCCCTTTGGTCTTGCTCGAATCTAAAGGATACTTGGAAAGTGCATTTTGGCAAGCTAATGATAGAAACAAGTACCTGCTCCAGTTTCTTAGAGATTCTTGAATGTGCTTCGGCAGAAAGGTCCTCATTTGATCTTTTTGCTATGATGATCTTTGAAGTTTGGTAGCGTTGAAACAAGGTCCGAGTAGGTGAGACTGCGTTGCCACTTAATCAGATTCCTCCTAAGGCGTATGGTGCTCTCCAAGAATTTCAGCAACTACGCCCCATTCATATTGAAATTCCAAGGACAGCCCGTGTAGTAAAATGGAGGCCTCCTAGTGCGCCATGTGTGAAGGCAAACTTCGACAACGCAATTTTCTCACAAGACGGACTAGCTGGCATTGGTGTGATAATCTGGAATGAACAGGGATTAGTTATGGCTGCTCTTTCACAACAAATTCCATCACCTGCTTTAGTGGAGATGGTGGAAGTGTTAGCGGCTCGTCGGGATTTGGTGTTTGCTAAGGAACTCGGGTTTGACAAGGTGGTTGTGGAAGGTGACTCTGAAATAGTTATTACTGCTATTCTTGGTGACTACATGGACTACTCTTATATGGACCATGCACTGAAAGATATCAAGTTTAGGTTTTCTAGCTTTTCCTTTTAGTTAAGCACATTCATAGAGAAGGGAACTATGTTGCCCATAAACTTGCTAGAAGGGCTGCTAGAAGTCCTTTTCTTGTCTAGATGGAGTTTGTTCCTCCAGATGTTCTTGATATTTACCAGCTTGATCTTTTAAGGCTGTAATAATATGCTCTTTACCCTGTTGGGGATTTTTCTCCAAAAAAAAAAAAAAAAAAAAAATTAGAACTAATAATAACTTACCACTTAAAATTTGTTATAAAAATATTGTGAGCGTAACACTTCTCATTACATATTATCTACTTGAGGTTATGTTGTCTAACTTCACCCTTTCACGCACTTAAAAAAATGTCACTTATCCACTAAAATTAGCTCCATTGAACAACCGTATCCTAACTCACTCGTTTTGTTCGAAAAAACATATTTTAAGACAAAATCATAAAAGAAATGAATGCAAAATCAATTTAGTGGAATAGAGGCTATTGTTGATGTCTACAATACTTAGGACAAAATGGGGATATACCATTTTCAACAAAAAGTTCCAACAAAATGCCAAATTTCTGAAACTATATAGGGACATGCCCTTCTTTTAAAACTCGATTTTATCAAAATCGAGTTTCAGTGTAGAACTTGAGTTCATGGAACTTGAGTTCCACAATTTTTTTTTTAAAGTTTAATTTGCTTATAACTTGAATTTCTAAAAATCGAGTTTTACGTTGAAACTCGATTTTTAGAAAATCGAGTTTCAAAACAAGGACATATTCCTAAATAGTTTCAAAAATTAGGTATTTTACTAGAACTTTTCGCCGAAAGGGGTATATCCCCATTTTGGCCACAGTACTTAACATGCTTAGATGATGGAATAGTTTTGTGTGATCTAATTTGCTGAAAAAAAAATGATATGAAATGCAAATACATGATCCATGTGCTAATTTTGAAGGGGCAGACATTAGACTTGCACATTGTATATCGTCTTAATTTCTTCGTTAATGGATGCAACAAAACATGGGAGGGTATAACAATTTTTGTTCAATTTTAAAATTCTAGTATGGGGTAGCTCCCTTTTAAAATTTTATTTTACCGGAGGTAATAATTCCTTTTTTCTTTTTCTAATGGGAAAATGAGATGAATTGGGGTCATAAAGTTGTGATAAAAAATTGTATACAAATATTCTACTCATGTATCAATAATAGACTAATAATATTCTTAGAAAATTGAGCATCATTGTCTGAAAAATCAGAACGATTATTATGAGTATTATTTTTTGAGAAATGTTAATGAATAATCAACCATTAATTCAACCCCTACCCCCAGGCCCAAAAAAAAAGGCAAAAGAGTCGTTCGAAGTTCGAACATTGTGATGGTCCTTATGGACAAGACTACTGGTTATTCAAAATTTCGAAGTGAGAGAGAAAAAAAAAAAAATCAAATATTTAGGAATTTCCAAATTACAACTTTGAGTAAAATTTGACACAACATTATTAATGCGTTTATTGCTACACTCCGAACAAAGTACGCACAATTTTCCAATGGAAACTTAAAAATACAACAAAAGGGAAGACCAAAAGATAGAAAATCCTCCAACAATGTTCATGTGTGTTGTTTTATTTTGGAGTTTGAGATGATTCGGTCTTATAGTCTCTCATCCTAAGCTTGTTAGGTTACTTCGGTGGCGGTTCTGCACTTTGTTTTTCTTGATTCTTATTTTTATTTTTAATATCTCTTTTGAATTTTATCCATGTGTAAATCTCAAACGCAATTGTAACGGCTCCAAAGGCTCCAAGAATCGCTATGTAAGCCCATTTCCAAGTGTAAACCGGCTTTAAAATTGCAATCCCTTGAAATATGTTCACAGAAATCGTAGCCAGCAGTGCATAGCCAAGAAAATGATGGTACATGTTCCAATGCTTGCGGTAGTCGTCGGTTTCTTTTGGCTTTAAACGAAAGGCTAACATCTGAGAAACCAAAATTGACATTATTAATCGGTAAAAAAAATACAAAAGAGAAAAAGTTTACTTCCAAACAACGTGACAATTGATTAAACCATTCACATTATGCGACTTGTTTAAATACGTAACCATGTAAAAAAATTAATACAATTACACAAAATTAATGAGAGATAGAGAGAGAGAGAGAGTTACTTGTAATGTAGCAAATGTAAATATGAATATAGCAAGAATCCGGTGAGTGCGAAAGGTGTAGTATTTTGAAGCGTGTCCAAGCCATAAACCAATGCCCCAGCCAATGGTGCCTAGAACATAACCAACACTCTGAAAGGAGACATGAAGATAGAACCACAAGCTCTTTTTCTTCCGAATTTCAAATGGATGCACCCTGAAGTACCTAGCGATAATCACACCGATGGGTAAGAGTATTCCCCACCCCAAAATGTTCAGAATTCCATGCACCTACAAAGTGTGCACAAACCATTATATCAACTTAGCAAGTTAAGGCAGTTAAAGGGGGGAAAATTAAACTGTCTTATCATTTATCATATTCATACATTTTTAAAGTTTTTCATAATCTCCAACATTCTTTCATGAATTAAAGCACTTGAAACAAACTATTCTGATCGTAGTGATCGAGTACCATGCCAAGGTAACCATGGTCCATGAAATCCTCTGTTGCACAAGTCAGAATATGAGCTATATATCCATTCATTATATACATATCCTGTGTATTTTTAGCACAGAGTGTTAATTGGTAAGACCGCTATTGCACACAATGATTGATTATTAGTAGATATATTATGACCAAAGTGGCCAAAATCAATTGTAGGCCCATGTACTTGTAAAATAAGCAACTTAACTTTGGGTTAGTCTAAAATTAGTAAAATATTCTCTACTATATAAACCCTATTTTAAGTTCATTGTAATATAAGTGCTTCATATAATATGTAGCTGTCAAGGATTTTCTCTCTATGAACATATACCCTTTCATGCTTCTGCTTATAATTCAATCATCGAACACAATCACACAACAACTTAAACAATCATATTCAAATTTTAAGAACATATGCAGGCGTTAATTACCCTGTAGCTGGTAGCGACTATAAATCTTGAAGGCCAACATAGAGGTCACATTAAATTCATATACCCAGTAGAAAAAAACAATCATAATACTTCAATCATATAAATCACAAAAGTAACATGAAATGAACTTTCTCCGTTTCCAGTGAATTGCGGAGGATGTTGTTCCCTATGACACTAGATATATGGTGGACTGTTTCAGATTTCACTGGTTCATAATATATCAAAATTAATGCACTATATACATTCAATTCTGTAAAGGGTGTGTAAAGTCATATATTATTCTTACCGTTCTAAGGTGGCGACGGCGATGTCCAATGTTAACACAAGTCCCAGTATCCAAGTCTAAAGTCTCAGTGCTATCTACATTCTGAAGAGTTGTGGCATGCATCAATGGCTGCACATCATTGGCAGACTGCCCAACTTGCCAAACATGGTTCAACTTTGAAAATGAATAGTCCTTCTGAGGAAGAATTAGTGAGGCATGTATAGTCATGTACCTTCTTGTTGCTAAGTAATTTACTTGTGTATTTGAAACGTTTACATCGCTGATCTCTGAAGGCAGGAGTGGGCAACCAATCTTTGTATATTGTGTGATGTTATAGGTTTTGATTACTGAGGTTCCATTGAGGTATCTAATGCCTATGATAGCTCTGGTTCCAACCATCTGCGGCCTCTGTCCTGGATTGACACCCCAAGCCAGCCATCCCATTGCATTGTGCAGGCTTGCACCGAGAATTATGTCAATCTGCAACTGTTGGGTGTGGTTGTCGACGTTGTATTTCCAGCCAAATTCAGCTCCTAATGTTGTCAATTTCTTGCACTTTGTGATGTTCCTTGCACTGGCCAAGTTAAAGAATTCATCACTAGATTCACTACAATCAGTCTGAGCATTGATGTTAAGGATAAGGGATAAAAAGGCCAAAGTGATGAGAATTATTACAAGTTCGGTAGAAGAAGACATGTTCTTCAACCGTTTCCTAAGTTTTGCTTACTTCTGGTATGTGTCTTTTGAGACAGTTTTAAAGTAGCTTAGGTAAAATAGCATATAGAAGTGTGAAACTTTATTCTGTAGTTTGGATAAAAGTAGGGAAAGAAGTTATGCGGAGCTTCTCATTGGCGGAAACCTTTTAGGACCATTTAGCCTACCCCATTACTAATGCTTTCACAGAGCGTAACAAAGGTGTTGTGGGTGTCATTACTCAATAACTTTATTCCCCTATTAAATTGGATTGATTTACTGTATTGTTGCTTGATTGTTAAAAGTTTGAAGAAGTGTTACAGGCCTCATGGGCGGCGCCATGTATAGTTCAGGGGTTCAAATCAGCCAGCAATTTTTTTTGTTTTTTGTTTTTAAATTATATATATATATATTTTGTTTTTTTTATTTGACCCTCCTAAATAAAAATTTGAACACACCGTCTCTAAATTTTTTTAAGACCCACTTGAAATAAGTTTAATTATGATTATCTTAACAATATTTTGATCTTTTTAAATACAAAAAACGTCTAACAACAATCCAATTTTATCTAAAATCTGGGAGAAATAGTAAACCAACAATAAAGTATTTTTTTTTCATCTAAAATTGTTTTAAAAAGCCCATTTAGATCTTAATAAATTTGAAATAAACTAATGGAAAATTCATAGTTTACATTATACTATCATTGTAATATTTACATTGTTTCTAAACAAATGTGTATAAGAGCATCCACAGTAGTGGAGCTAAAAATATAGCAATTTAGCTTCATCAAAAGTTACTTTATCTATTTTACCTATACACATGCCACAGCAGTGGATCTATTTTAGTTTTTAATACAATAAAATAATATAAACACCACAATAAAATAATATAACCACTACAATAAAATAATATATCCCACTATCCAAAAAATTTTCACAACACCAACCACAACCACTTCTACCATCAGCCGTCGCCGCCGCCACCACCACCACCACCACCAGTCCACAGCAGGAAAAAAAAAAAAAAAAAAACCGATATCTCCAATCTTTTTTCTCTACCAGACCAAACAAATTCACCGATCACAAACAAAATAAAAAATCACAAATCACAAACAAGCAGCATGTCGGCGAGCTCCATGGGTTTCAGACCGATGGCTTGATGAGCAAGCGATTGGCAGCGTGAGATGAGGCGATTGGGCGGCGTGAGGCGATCGGCGAGCTTCGATGAGCTTCAGACCGGCGGCTTCGATGAGCTTCAGACCGACGGTTTCGATGAGCTTCATAACGGTAGCTTCGATGAGCTTCAGACCGACGGCTTCGATGAGCTTCAGATCGAAGGCTTTGATGAGCTTCAGACCGGCGACTTGATGAGCAAGCGATCAGCGGCGTGAGGCGTGAGGCGGCGTGAGGCAATCGATGGTGGAAGAGAAGTTTGCTTGAGAGAGAGAGATGAGAGAGTGACTGGGGAGATATTTAGCAAAAAAAAAGACTGGGGAGATGAGAGAGAGACTGAGAAAGATGAGAGATGAGCGAGAATTTTTATTATTTTATTAACCGGCCAAATAAAAAATTCAAATTTTTTTTTTTGCTATCAGCTACAGTGCACATCTATATATAGATGTACACTGTAGCGGAACATCTAAATTTTTTCCTTATACCTCCACTGTTGTAGCGTGTCTTTTGGGTATGTGGAGCTAAATTTTAGCAATATAGCAATATGCCTCCACTGCTGTGAATGCTAATATTGTATAGTTTTTGCAAATGTGTATAGTATAATTATCTATAATATAAATCTTACATTGATAGTACAATGTAAACATATAATCGTCATAAACTAATAAATAAAAGTATTTTAAGGAGTAATAATTAAAATTCACTTAACAACAACAATTAACATGTTCATTATAATAAGAAAAAATATGTCAAATGAACCTATAGTTTATTTTTTATTCTATTACTAGTACGTACTATAGACAAATTTGTAATAAGAAAGCTATTTAGATCACAAGATTCGTATTTTACCTAAGATGTATCTTCTTACTGACCCCCTAGAAAAAAATCAAGCCAAAATGCTAAGGCTTGGTTGTCTCAAACTTTACTACAACGAGTGCCTACAAAGTACAGTCTTTATTATTTGCCTAATCATTACTTCACATCCAATAGCGCATGCACTCTTTCGCCCTATGCACCATGCAAAAAAACGTGATATTCACATTTTTTAAGAATGTTTACATTTTACACATAATGTGAAAGAGTGTATATATTGTTGAATGTGGAGTTATCAAAGCCCTTATTATTTAGGTTCCTCAATTGGTTCTTCAGTTGGTAAAAAAGTTATTATAGTCACATTTAGGTCAAATTGCCAAGATCGGTAACCCCCCTCTACCCAATTGAGAATTATCTTTGGTAGAAGTTGCATGGAGTGACCCTAAGAGCATTCATATCAGTTCGTGCAAAGATTTTTATCTATTTTAGCATAAAAATCCATATTTTTTATTTTTATTTTACATACTCATTTTTCAAAATACCTCAAGTCAGATTATCTATTTTACATACTCACATTTCAAAATATCTCACATTAGATTATTTATTTTACATTATATTTAATTAAAATATCAAATTTTCTTGATTTTTTAGTTGTTTCTCTTTCTTTACACATAACAATCACCATCTATTATTTTTTTTTCATCTTTGAGATACGTAAATAAAGAATAAACACTTAAATGCAAAATGAATAGTGTCATTGTAAATTTACATTGTGACTATAGCAAACTTGTAAATTTATATAATTATACACGAACTGATATAGGTAATTTTTAGACAAAATTGTGTAAATTTTACACATTTTATTATTATTATGTAATAACTGATATGAATGTTTTAACTGCTTTAACGTGGATCTGATATGTACGTGAGACCCACACAGAAAGCCTCTCCCCAACCCACCCTTCTTTTATTCATTAAATAAGAAAGTTGATATGAAGCCAAAATCAATATAGGTTAGGGAGAAGTTGGTCATTTTGCTTCTATCTTGCGCAAAAGGCAATTATAGACCTGAAATCAGCCAATTCAAAAAAAAAAAAAAAAAAAAGAGTACATGGTCACTCATCTGTCTCACAACACAAGGTGCCTTACTGCAATTAACAAGCAACGTTTCTTGTGTTAAAATAAGGCCACTTTTATTGCTTAATACAAGGGGCTAAACGGAAAATTTTCCTGTCTAAGGTTAATACGCTATTCTTGGTCACAACACGTACGGCTGCTCTAAAGCTACAATATATTATTATTATCTTTTATATATAAAAAGTTGTTCTTTGTCGTTAGAATAATTATTGTCATACTCATCATTACTATTAATTTACTGTTAAAATGTATCATCATTTCGACTCTTGATAATAACTTTTCTTAGCAAAATCCACATTTCAATTACGGGATTGTTTGACACTGTTGTTTAAATAATATTTTTCAAAACAACAATAATATTTTTGACACGTATTTTTATAATACTCAAATACATATTTTCACAACATTGAAAATTGAACAACAATACTTAAACATTACTACCAAACGAGCTCTACATTACATGTAACTATTTATTGGAATAGTTTTGAGTGAGTGGTATATGATTGGTTTAATGATTTTTTCCTCACATCAAGTAAAGAATATAAATGATTGATAATATATTTTTGATCACTAATTTTAGTTTTGGATTAAAATGATAGATCTATGTGTTAGCCCAAACATCATGAGAAACTTTATAATATAAGGTGTTAGTTCTGGACTCTGATAGATCTGCGTATTGTAAAAAGAGGTGACTCGTATTTGATCCTCCCATGATACATACATATATTGCCTTTATCACACAATTCATGTTTATGTGCAAAGCTCGTGTTTCATGTTTTCTTACAATATCCCTTTATGCTTTACCTATCCAACTAAGAAATCCTATGACCTTTGAACCTTTACTTCAGAAACTCAGAGCAAACATATTCCCATAACCTTTAACTTTCTGCTTTCTTTAGTTACCTATTGTAGTGTTTCCCTTTACCTTGGATTCACATAATTATAGATATTTAATTATTTTGAGAATTTTATTTTATCGGCCATATGTCATTTTTGAGAATTTAATAAGCAACAAAATCACCCTTTTGAAAGGTCACAAGATACAGATAGACTAGGCTAGCTAGAAAACTTTAAAGACTTTGATTTTGTTTACTTGTCTCAGCTCAATCTCAACATTAATTATTTAATGCATTGGACATATCAGGCTCCATACATTTTGAGGGATATGACAATAATTTAAATGAGATATTCTTAACGTAATATATTTAAATAGAAATTATATAATATTATTTAAATTTATATATTATATAATTTTGGGTAAATTACATCACACTCTCTTGAGAATTATTGAAATGACACTTTCTTGCTAAATGTTTGTAAAAATGACACTTCCCCTTGAAGTGAAAACTTAATTGTTGCATTCATATATAAACCTCAAGGGGTGAGTGTTTCACGAAACATTCGGCAAAGTGTGTCATTTCATAAAACCACAAGGGAGGTTAGTGTAATATACACTAAAATTTTTATTTAAAAATGATTCTTCTTGCTTCTAAGATGCAAATAATTATTCTAACTAACCAATTTTTTTTAATTGATAAATAGATAATCCACTTAATGTTCTTGTAACGTAATTGATTTTGAGTAGGATTTTAACAATTTTAATTTTGAAAAAAAAAAATTGGAAGTAACTATAGCAGGTATTTTGAGTAAAAGGGAAAGACAAACTAGTCTTTTTATATGATGAAGAGATTTATATTACATGTTTAAACATTATTATGGTAATTTTTATTGTTATCTTTTAGTTATATTATATCATTATTTTCTAACCCTTTTGCTGAAATTTTTGTTCATTTTGAGATTTTTGTCTAATTCATCTGTTAGATTTTTTATATTGTTAGTAGCAAATTTATCAAAAGATTCTATTTAATTCTCTCTCTCTCTCTCTCTCAAAAAAAAAAAAAAAAATTGATAGTTATGATAATGGAGATATTTGAACCTTAGTTCTACTCATAAAGAAAAGCATGAGATGCCATTAAGTTGCAAGTCTCTCGACATTATTAGTAGGTTTCTAGTTTAAATGCGCAAACATGGGAATGTGTTTTAAGAATCTCTCTCCTTTCTTTTGATTTAAGTAGCTCAAAAGAAAAGGGTTGTAACAATTGTGGTGGGCCTTTTTGCAATGTTGGGTTGGGCTATCTTCTGCTGTACTGGACCCAAGTGTTCTGAGTAAGGGAGTTGAGACCGGTTCAACTGCAACTCACTTTGGTCTGGCTTGTGCACAAATTATGCCTCGTTTGCCAGGAACTTCGTTCATATGCCCATGGCAGGCGGAGCTACTTCGGATGAGTCATGCCAAGCAGACATGATAACAATAATAAAAGAAAGTACTTTTGCCTTTAAACAGAGACGGAACTAGTAAGGGGCAGAGGGGGGCCATTGCCCCCCCCCCTCCCCAATTTTTTATTTTAAAAATAGTAATAGTATACACATTTAATGAATAGTTTAACAATTGAGCCCAAAATAATTATTTTTGGCCCCCCTCCTCCCAATAAGTTACAAATTGGCCCATGAAAATGATAAAACCCAACTGGCAAACAACTATACTACAACATCTGTGTTACTATGTTGGCTGTTTCAACTCTTTCTTCTTAAGTCCAAGTTATTTTTTTTATGAGTGTTATGATTGATTATTTGAATTTTCGTGAAAAAGATATGACTATTTTTGCTGAAAAGAAAAAAAAAAGTGCAAAGAAAAAAAGAAGAAGGATAGATGAATATAAATTACAAACCAAGTTAATGTACTTGTAGTGAGTGAGAGTGGAGTGCGTGGGTGGCCATTAATCAATGTGTGGGGTGGGATGGCAGGTGTGTTTGGCTATTAATTTTTAACTTAAAATATTTAATTTAATTTTTTTAACTTACTACTTACTAGTTGGTTGTTTATTAGTAAATTAGTTTAATTTTATGTGGGGTATTATAGATTTGAATAGTTGCATTAATAAATTGGTACTAATGTGTAGTGTATAGTGATTAGAATTACAAATTTTATTATATAAATTCATGTATCATTAATCAAAAGAAATTAGGATTGAAAGGGAGATTGTTGCAAAGTTTAGTACAAAATCAACTATAGATGATTTTTTTTATTTAAAAGAATGCTGAATTTTATTTTTAAATTATTAATTTAAAATGTATTAATAAACGGTTATTTTATTTCTCTTCTCTTTTGTTGATATTTTCTTAACATTAAATATATGCTAATTTGTATTTTAAAGAATTTTTTTTATTGAAGTTTTTGCCCCTTCTAAATTTTGATCCTAGTTCTGCCCCTACCTTTAAACAAATTGAATAAATAATCTCCAATTAGAATGATAATCACAATGATAAGAAAAGCCTTTTAAGGAAAATGGTGGAAATAAACAGGTAAGGCATGAGTTAGCAAAAGAAAGAAAAAGATCAATTTGTTATGCCAAGTTATGTCACAGGACCAAGACGAAGGAGGGAAACCTTTTTCCTCAATGCGAATAATCTCCCAGGGAAAATCCTGTTGTGAAAATTAATTATTTTGAGGGAAGCAGACTTGAATGGCTTGTGCCCAAAAGAATTCTTTGCTTTTGGTAGAGAGCAGGACTTTTAGAGGGAGAAAAGGGATCAACCTATTGGTGCAAGCCTGCCCAAAAGAATTCTATCTCTCTGTTTTCTTTCCTTATTTCTAATTGTCATTTTCTCTTTCTTTTTCTCTTCTTTTCTCAGTATTTGTTTCTGTGTTGTGATTTTCTCTTAGATGTTACTATTACCGTGATCCTCCCTTCTTTGCTGTGCATGGCAAGGGTCTCTTATATAATGCTTTTTGTGACTGGCTTTTACTATTTTAGCCTTTAACTACCTTTATCTGGTTTTGGTGTCTTTGCTGACCACCACTGGTTTGTCAGTCGCTCAGTTAGCACCACTTGCCTGTGTTGGCCGTGCCACTCCCCATCATCAGACAAAGAAGGCTATTTTGTTCTTTTCTTTGCCATGGCACTCTTACCTGTTACGGTGTGGGTGCTTTCTCTCTCTCCATCCCTTATGGCATGCACCTAGTGGTTCTAACTCATCCTTACTTCTTTTTGGCAGTATGTCATCCCAGTAGGACATTTCCCCCAAAAGAGTCTGAGTAGGAACCCTAGAATAGGTTTTCCCCTCTCCCCACTACCAGACCATACCCTCTTACCTCTAACCCATGACCCATCACCTCCTGTATTGGCTGGGTACAGGCTAGTGAAGTCTGGGCCTCGAGTGTGCTAAACTTCTGCGTGTGTCCAAGACTTGCCCATTGTGTTTGCCGTGGTCTGAAGGATCCTCTGCATATTCTGCCGCCCATACTTGACTTCTTATGGCATGAACTACTTTCTGATTCCTCATTCTCTATGGCCCACTCCCTTTAAGGGCTGGGCTTTGTTTGATTGTGGGCTTTTCTTCATTTAGCCTACCTTTTTGCTCATTTCTGCAGTTTTGCTACCATTTCCTGCCATTCCATTCTACCATTCCTACTGTGATGTTATTTGACCTAAGCTTGCTAGGCTTCTTTAGACCTGTTGCTTATTCTTCTCTCAATGACTCAGTATGGTCATTGAGCTTTTTATTACATTACTTGCGGGCTTCTGTGTCCTATTTATTTCCTCATGGGCATCCTTGGCTCATTTGCTTTCCTTGGGCTTCCTTGGCCCTTTTCCTAACTCTGCGTTCTCATGAGCTTTTACTAACTCCTTTGAGCTTCCTTGACCCAATTACTTTATCCTTCATCCTTGGGACTTATGGGCTTGCCATTAACCCCTTACTTTCTTTGCTTGCATTACTTCGGGCTTGCTGTGGCCCATTCTCACTTTTCTACATCACATACTGTCCATGAGTTTGCTACTTCTCTCTCTTCAGGCTCCTTCAGGCCCATTTGCTTCCTCAAGGTCCATTTGTTTATTTCATGGGCCTGTGATCCATTATTCCTGTCGCTTGGGCTTAATGGTTTTTCTATCCACTTACTAACTCTTTTCTGCCCATGTTGATGGGCTTCTTTTTTCTACTGGGCTTCCCAAAATGAGCATCAACAACGTTAGTGTTAACAAATTCATGACAATGTATCTTGTTTTTAAGTTTCAAATATTAAGACAAGATCAACTCTAAGATTTATCTCAAGAAAAGGACAATAACTAGAATCTTAATCAACCCTTTGTTGTCTCTCGATTGATTTAGACCAATCCCTTAACATGCCCTCGACTAAGGCCCGCTCAATTAAGACACAGGAAACCTGATTATTAATGAGGTCCACTAAGTTGGCTAATGAGGTGGAATTCGTGCCCTACTTAGGTTACCATATAAGGGCTCATTAAAGCCAACCTAATTAAGGTTTTTAGAGGTACGAGAAAACATTGCTTGCATTTAAGAAGATCAAAACCCTAGAAGCTCTTTCACCACATAATATAGTTCATCAATAGTGAATATGAAGAATGATGTTAAAGTTTGGTGATCAAAAGTTGAAGCCACAAAGCTTTCTTTGTTCTATAGTGAAGAAGAATTATCAAGGAGTTTCTTGAAGTCATGGACGTGTGGAAAAGTTCATACTAGAATAGTCATAACGACTTGGAGTAGATTGTGGGATCACGATAATAAGTTCTACTAGGTACCAATTAGGAATATACATATATTTTAACATCTAAATTATAAATTGCATTTTCTAATTTTATCTAGAATTTAATTCAATCCTGTAATTTCAACTTCATTTAATTCAATACTCCCTTTAATATCCCTAAATGGGCTATTGTTAAGTGTTCAAAGTGATTTAGTTTAGTTTTTTTTTTTGGGTGGTTTTTTAAATTTAAAATAAAAAACCAAAAACTAATAAAAATGATTTTTTTTAAAAAGAAAATTAAAAAGCAAATTTTTTTTTTGGTCATCTCTTGATCTCTCTCATCCAAAAATTTCAATATAGAGATTTCAACAAAATTCAACCTTTCTACTTCAAATGATATTACTTTCGCTCTTTGTGGTAAACTGCCACAAATTGTTGATAACGTGCATTTGAGCACATAGACTAATTCGTAGTAGACAAAGTTTAGTAACATATTTGTTTGCAGTTGATGACTATAATTTTCCACTAAAAAAATTAACATGACTACATATTTTAAAAATATAATTGTTGGATTACATATTCTTTATATTTTTAATACGCATATCAAATTTCATATCAATTAAATGTTATTTACTATTCGATCTATTAACTTCATTTTTTTAATGTATGATTTAAGACTACAAAAACTTGAAGTTCAAATATTTAATTGATGACATAAGTATTGATTTTTGATATTTTGGAAAATTTGCAACATAAAAGATTTAAGAAAAAATGTAATTTAATGATGAATTTGTCAAAATCACATTTGATAAAAAAATATTGAGTGGAGTTGTAGCCAAACTTTGTCCATTCGCAATAGATCTAAGCTCGTCTTCTTACTCGAGCACAATCACCATGTTCAAAGCTGAGCTTCCTAACCACTAAAAGCAAGTGAAATGTACTCTGCTGTCCTTGAATCCGTTTCAAACTAGATAAAACATATGGAACAGATTCTCCAACCAAAAGTGGAGTACGAAAGAAATAACCAATTCATTCCTTGACATCATTAATTCATAAACAAACACAATGAATTCGAACGAGCATTAATTTTTAGGGTTTGTATAGTAATGTTGTTTGTATTTTTTAGAAATATATGTGAATGAAAAAGTGTGTGAAAATACGTGTAATGTTATTTAAATACTAACAAACGGGCCCTTAATAAGCCCAAAACACATAACCCTTGAATTTATTAATTTTTTGCTTACCAGGAATGTTCTTTAGCGGCATGAGACTTGAATGGATTTAGGTTTGGATTGATTGTGTTGAATGAATTGGTTTGGAAGTGATTGCAATGGTTTTAACTTTTAATTGATTTGATTTTAGTTAGAGGACTGATTTGAATGAAATTGAAGTTATAGGACTAAATTGAATTTTTAGGCAAAGTTAGAGGTCGCAATTTGTAATGTTGCCTATTTTAATTGTAAATGTTGATTTTGATAGTGAAATTTTCCTTGGAGTTGGGAGTTCTGCTAGTCACTGAAAATTTTGTTCACTTTTGGGCTTTCTGTTAGTCTTCAATTTCCCAACAATAAGTTGTTGCAAACTGACAGACACCAAGATGACACTAATATAAAGATGTATGCGCAAGTCTCCAATCTCACTCCACTTCAAGTATGTCGCAAAGTCTTTCAATCTGACACTACTATCTAAATTATTCCTCAAGATTTCTGCAAAGCTTGAAGTACTCATCTCTTGAACCAACAAATAGCACAGTACTGCTTGTACAGTTTAGGAACAATGTATCTACATCCAGCAGCGTTCAAAATGGACAGATCCGGTATTTTGTCAACAACTCAGTGAAAATAATCTGCCAGACCACAAAAAGAAGCTTTAGTTCAGTGTCTAATTTCAATTACAATAAAGAAAACACAAGGGAGCAACACAGATATGCTCAATTTCAAGTTGAGTTATTAGTGCTCAGGCAACAATTTCAATCTACCATAAGACACTTTAACGATACTGAGACAAAGCCAGAAGCCAGTCTGAGTAATATGCCCCATCGTTTCCCTCAAAAAAAGAAAAAAGTAATATGTCCCATCTTGACAATGTAAAAAATGCATCACACAGTTGTATAGCTTGATATTTTTAGTTTTTATTTTTTATTTTTATCCATCTTGAAACTTTCACAAAAGCAATAGAGATCCTTTGAACCATAATTGAATAATGAAGTAGAAAGCAAAGAGTTGACAGTAAAATCGCTTACATCAAAGTAAACTGTGCTACAGAATCAAGGACAGTTTCTTGTAATGAGATCTGAATCTTCTTAGCTGGACTAATGCAGGAAGTAGAAGGCCTCCATCCTTTATGGTTATAATTTGAAACTGCAAATGCGTCCTTTGTTGTACCTGTGACTAGACTGTTAATCCCAAATTCAATGGAAGAATTACACAACACAGGCTTGTCCACAAAAGTAACATTTAAAACAGCAATGTCGTATACTGGGACTTGTTTTGGAAGGGATTGCAATAAGGAGTCAAGCTTTATTGTCCCTTCTCTGATTTTCTTGGAAATAGCATCTTCAACTGCAGATGCTACTTTCTCTTCACAAGCATCCACTTCCCTGGAGAAGAGTAAAAGAATTAAGTGCATAAGTAGTTAATGTTTTCAAATACTAAGATGCATTAGACCATGGAATGCAGTCTCAGACAGATTGAATAATAGAGATTAATATGTCATCAACAAATAAAATATGGTGTATTATTATATAACTGATCTGTTTTGAAGTTATTATGATTGCGAAAGGACTTCATGTCCTTAAAACTTTTGGGGTTTTTTTTCCCCCTGCTGGGGTGGGGGGGGGGGGGGGGGGGGGGTGCTTGAAAAGGCAAGCTCTTTCTTAAAATACAACTATAAATTCCAGCGACACTATGAATCTAATTTAGGATAAAGGTTGATAATTTATAAATTTTGCAGTTACAGATGCAACAGGGTAGGAAATCACATGACATCCACCTTTTAGCACAGAGAGATTAATATGTCCTTACTTCTTCAGAGCTGCAATTACCCCCACTTCCATAACTTCACCCTTCACAGAAATAGCACTGCTTAATGAGAAAGTAAAGTTCAAGTTAAAAGTCCTTGAACACTTTTTGCTAAGAACAATGTATTTTTGCAAGTTTCATTTCATGTCAACCACTAAACAGATTTGTTTTAATAATTCACATTTACATATCATGTTATTTCCTTTTATCTTTGAACTCATCTCCTCATTCAAATTTAAAAATTTTATTTCACCTTTACATGTCTTGTTATTTGATTATTACAGATGCTTGTTTGAGATTAACTTCTGTTACATGACTTAACTTTAAAATGTTTTAAATCAAGCTATTTATTTTGTGACAGTAAGACTTCCATGAACAGACAAGATGTCATATTAAGATTATTTGTAGATTATTGATCATCTGACCCTTTCATCACCTATATTTTTGGTAACTTGCACAACCACCACCACCTTATTTCCAAAAATTGGTGACAAAACACTCAAATTACAGCATATACTCTGAGAGCAACAGGTAGAAATATAAGGGGTATGTTGAAGACACTGGTTGGTTAAACTTTTTTGGAGATTTTTTTCATTAAATTTTAAGATACATTTGGCGTGGAATTTGGATAAGATATTGTGGCTGCCTGCTATTGCTATCAACAAGAACCATGCATATCTGCCTTGCATTGTAGAGCAACATATGTTACAAATGGATGCTGTGAAATCTTTTATCTTCTGGTGCGAGTCTATCTTAACTTGCCAAAGACAAGCATCCATGATGCACAATATTCACATCTTGTTTCAAGTAATTCTCCAAAAATTTATTACGTAAGAATTATGTTAAATGACTGATTCTCTCAAAAGCTTAAGTTATTGGGATATGGTAAATTCAATCATTTAACCACATACTTATAACAGATTACACATAAGTAATACACTTGTTTCAAAATGAAAATACAACATGCCCATGCATCATGTGTCATCACTTATTTGTACAAATGAGAAGGGGAAAATTTCAACTATAGGGGAAATTGATTACATGGAGGGACTAGTTGGACATGGGGGAACCGGTACTTCAGTAATACCTTCTAACATCAAGATGACATTCCTCATAGAGGGACGAAGAGCTGGTTCTTCTTGAATGCACCACAGTCCCACCTTCACCATTTTCTCCAAGCTCATCATATCTACCTCTTCACCAATCACAAGCTTATATAAATCTCTAGCAGCAAAGCACTTATAGACCCATGAAGAAAGGACAATCTCCTCTGCAGCAGATGCATTAACATCTATGTTCTTTCTGCAACATACAATTTCCAAGAGCACAATCCCATAACTATAAACATCTACCTTCACTGATATGGGGATGTTCTTATGCCATTCTGGTGCCACATACCCTCTTGTTCCTCTGGCCCCTGTGAAGGTCCTTGTCTGATCTGACATTAAGAACTTGGCCAGCCCAAAGTCAGAGATTTTAGCATTCCAACAATCATCCATCAAAATGTTTTGGGGCTTTATATCACAATGAATTATAGGGGTCTCGCACTCTTCATGTAGATAGAGAATTCCTCTTGCAACATCCAATGCAATTCTCAATCTCTCATTCCAATCTGGACGCCATATAGCCCCATACAGAAGATCAGCAAGAGAGCCATTGCTCATAAATTCATAAACCAGAAGCCTTTTAGTGCCCTCAGCACAGAAACCCAGCAACCGAACCAAGTTCCTGTGATGGGTTCTTCCAATTGCTCGCATCTCTGCTCGGAACTCTCTTTCACCTTCTTCGACTAATTTCTCGAGTCTCTTAACTGCAACAAGTTTTTTCCCTTTGTTTAGACCACCTTTATAAACTGCTCCAAAAGAACCTTTACCCAACTCTTCCTTAAAACCATTTGTTGCTCTTTTGAGCTCATTATACGTGAACAATCTTAAGGTTACCTCCTCAGGCAGGCCCAAATTTCCATTCTTTAACAGCCTTTTGTAAGTTAAAACTTGAATTTTGAGAATGAAACGGCCAAAGGTTGCAAGAGCTACACATGACAATACAGTAAATCCTGAAGTTACAAGAACAATTTGTACCGTTGCTATTTTAGAAAAAACGGATGGCTGTGGCTTCTTTTGGTTAAGACCCACCTTCAAGAGCGCTGTATACCCGTTTTGAATATTTCCTCTGACAAATCTCAGTGGAAAATTTTGTTTCCAGCAAGAATTATAATCATGATCAAAGAGTGCAGCCCCGCAATTGCAGTCTTCCAAACATGAGCTGCCGCAATCTTCCATTGACATTTTTTCATCAAAATATGGAGTGTCTCCCCAAGTCATATTCTCCATAGTACTGATGTTATAAAAGGCTGCATTTTCTTTACCACCGCTACAACCTGCATCTGAGAAGTTTCTCTCACAGCCAAGAGTGTTTTGATCAGGGTTTACAAAATCATGCCCAGGAAGGCAATGACAGACGGTTTGGTTGTTATCGTTATTGAGTGTACAAAAGCTATTGAAGCCACAAAACGCGTTTACCTCACATGAACTGTTTAATGCTGACCACAAAGGAGAGACACTGTAGTTGCCATTCTCATGGTAGGTGTGAGAATACAATCGGAAAATTCCATCAATATCAAGAGTTGCACGATATATGGTATTTCTGTTGCTGTTGAGGTTGATGCTCCTGGATGAATATAAATCGGGATAGAGGACGGTTACTAAATTGGACTCGTTGTGGATGATCAAACTGCCGGTAGAATTAAGGTAGAGTTGAAAATTGAAACCAAAACCGTAAGTCTTGGTACTCCAATAGGCAGTTTCCACGTCGTCTTTACTGGTTGCTGGGTATAAAACAAGGTTTCCATCACTCTGCATTCTGAGATGAAACCGTCCGGTTGAGTGGTCACTCTTATTTGAACTGGAGGACAGTTGATCTCTATTGTACAGAGTCTGACCTCCTAAAATGGTATCGGTAGGATAATCAAAACTCTGCCAGATCATCTTGGAATCCTTGTCATAAAGCACAAAATTGCCAGAATCAAGCATGGCAGCATAGGAAACGGGGTCTGTTGCACTAGTAGCAATGAGTTGTTTCTGTTCTTGCTCATTTATTAACAGAAGCTTACCATCCTTGGTAAAATCCAGCATTGGATTAGAGGTGACCGGTGGATCGTCACGATTAAATGTCCACACGATTGTTGTGTTGTCTTTACCGACCAACCAAATTCCCACTGCAAAGCCACTGCCTTGCCGATAGAACCCAAATGCAAATCGTTTAGAAGGAGAAGGCCATGAAAAAGGGTAGGTAAGTGAAGTGCCCAGGCTTATTTGGCTATCTTGCTTTGGTTGAGCTATTCCACATACAAAGGCGATGGACAGGACTAGGAAAACAATGGATATGGAAGCCATGGGAAGGGATGAAGAAAAATAACACTAGTATTGTGTGACTTGTGTCTTTAAACGAGAGACGCAAGGAAGCTTGTTAACGAAACCGAATACTTACAAAAAAAAAAAATTTTGAAAAAATATCTGAGTTCTCTTTTACTTTTACTAGTTTTAATTTATAACCACAACTAAGATTACATTTTTATCACAGTAAATAGTTTTCCATGTAAGTAGTTGTCAAATTTTTTGACTTTATAAACTTTCTCAAACTTATATTACAACTCTGATGTGGCATATTGTTATTACTTTCATATAGACTTATTATTTTTTTCTTTATCAATTATATTGAACTAGATAATTTTCTGCACGATGTGCATATACTTTGCAAATTCAATTGAAATAATTTTTATGTTTTTAAGACCTATTTATAATACTTATTTTGTTTTCATAATATTTATGTTTCATCACAATATTGTTGAATGTTTTAAAACTCAATTTTCTTAATTAATATTTTAAATATAAAAAAAATTGTCATAGAATTGGTTTTAGAATATTGAGTGAAATTTCTCTACTAAAATATTTATATTCATAAAAAAAATTTTCATATCCTAAATATTCAAAAATTCAAGCAACCTCCCAAATACATTTTCACAACCAAATACTGACCCACAAATCTCAAACACCCATTTAATTATCTAAACGAAAGGAAATCGTTTGTTAGTACCAGCATAGAGAATGTGATATATAAAAAAAAAAATAGTTAAAAACATTTTCATTTATAAAGATTTAATTGCCTTTAACTAGGTTTCCACATAAAATAAAATAAAAATAAAAGATAACACGAAAAACACTCTAAAGTAATCATTGCCTTTCACTTTTATTGTCATAGCTCATACCAATATTGTACTAAATAGCAGGAAAAAAAAAAAAAACTATAAAGAAACCTAAAAATTATGAGTCCTAAAACATAATTAAAAAAAAAAAAAAACTAATATCATCAATAATCAATTAGAATGTTTTTTTCTATTTCTCTTTAGTTCTAAAAAAAAAAGCAATTTTGACTTTCCCATACCAAACACCAAAAGACCCAAAGCCAATCACATCCTTTACAGAACCCATAACATCTAACCTCAACATTAAAATAATAAGCTATCATCGCCACTTAATAAAAAAAAGCAAGCCCTTTTCCTTGGTTATAGCCAACTCATTCGAGTTAAGAGTAGATGAGACGACAAAGTTGGAGCTAGGTAGGTGTCATTGAAAGGTTGAAGATATATGACATCATTCTTGGTTGGGATGTATTTGAAATGAGATGACATGAAGGGTTGTGGGCATGTATATATAAAAGAGTAGAAGTGCAAGAGGTTTTTAGCTTGAAACATTGAACAAAATAAAACAAAGAGTCTTACAAAGAATCCTTATCCTTTAATAGGAAAGTCTTGAATTAATCATTGAACCAAAGAAACCAAAAATCTCTATCTTTTGTTCTTATCTTCTAGCTTTAAAGATTATTTCAACTAGCCGCAGACCCACGCGATGTGTGGGAATATAAATATTATGTAATGAAGTGTAATATATAAAAAGTAACTATTACTTCAAGTATTGTTTATTTAAAAAAAAAGATTTTTACAATTATTATTTTTTAATCTTTTTATCTCTACAAATATATCATTTTATTATTATTATTATTATTTTAAGGTGAACCATATTCTTCTGACTTCTATTTTAGTGTATTATATTTGCTTAATATACAACTAAACTTTATAAGTTTCAAATTTCTCATCTCTTAATAAATAAAGAAATAATCATAATAATTAAAAATTATTATAGAATTATAATGTTATCTTAGTCAAAATTAAAATGAAACTAAAGGAATAAATAATAGGCTTTATAATAATTTATTACTCAAAAAATTTGTAGGCATATTCAAATTTCTATTTATAAAAAAACTAAGTATTAATCCAAACTAAAATTCAACCAAAGCTATAAAAGGTAAAGAAAAGACTTTCTGATGAGATATTTAAAAAAAAAAAAAAACGCAATACAAAAACACATATTAAAAAAAAAAAAAAACCATCAACCTTTAATTAGAGTTATAAGAAAGAACAAAAATTCCCCCAGAGAGAGAGAGAGAGAGAGAGAGAGAGAGAGAGAGAGAGAGAGAGAGAGAGAGAGAGAGAGAGAGAGAGAGAGAGAGAGAGAGAGAGAGAGTACTTATAGTTTTGTGTGAGAAAATTATGGATTGAATGGGAAAACGATAACAAATTTATACAAAATAAAATGGGTAAAAGAAGACTTAAAATATAAAAAAGAGGAAAGAAGTATTACGGTTAATTAGTGGGAGATAAAGATGCAAAAAAGAAAGGGAAAGGTTAGAAGAAGTGTAACAATAGGTATGTGAACTAATAGGGAGAGGAAGAGTTTTTTTATTTATTTTTTATTTTTTTAAATAGGGGGAAGAAAAGTTTAAATAGAGAAAAGAAAATAAAAAAAATAAATGAATGATGTGACTGCTGATGTGGCTCAATAGGAGCATAGCAACAATAAATATTACACTTAAACTTTTAGTAATATATAGATTATCTTTTCAAAGAAAGTGCTACATGGTAGAACCTCATACTCTTCCGCATGAGGTCACAACTTTGGTTATATCAAAGTTGTAACAAAAGTTTTCTCATATATATATATATTGTAGGGCTGATAGGCCTAGGAATGTATATCTATATATATATTGGGCCAGGGGCCCAATCCGAGGATATGAATAGTCCGAGGACGGGTAAACGCCTTCCTAAAAACCCATGTTGGTAAGTAAAGAGGTGAGGTCTGATCATAACCATCCGAGAAGGCTGTTCAAGGAGGAGTACTTTCTCGGTAGGGCAAAGCCGAGGTCAAAAGGTGTGATTTGACACTAGGGGAAATGGTCCGGACGACTCCACTAATGTGGATAAGTATTTAAAAGGAACATGACAAAGGGAGGTCATGAAATATCTCAAGGGAAAGCTGCTGCCATTGCATTAAATACTTTGTAGCTAACTTTTTGGCTGCATTAATGTAGAGAAGACCCTTGAATAATGCTGCATTGGCTGTCCCAATGCATAGAGGGCCTAAGAGGGTATCTAATGGGACAAACACTCAAGTAGTGGCTTGGATGATCAACAAGTGGAGGGCCAAGGTCGTCTAAAGAGAATTATATAATGGAAGAGACCCTTCATGGTGAAAAGGGGGGGGGGGGGGGGAGAAGTTGAGGGAAAAACACTGTAGCAATCAAGAACTGAACTTGTAATCAAATTTGAGAATCAATATATAAGAATTGATCTCCTCGGATTGTGTTGAGGACGACTTTCTTTAGTTTAAACTTGTCTATCTTCATTCTTTTGTCATCAAGACCTACTTTACTTGTTGTTTGATTCACTAAATCCTAATTTTCCAACCCACTATCTACAAATTCATTGTTTTGTGCTTTTTGGGCCTAAGTCCATCCACCTTTTGGGCTAGGGAGCCAAATCTGGTCCTTACAATTGGCGCCGTCTGCAGGAAATCCTTGGTTTTTAGTGAGTTTGACGTCTAACCATGGTAGGTTCGAGTCTGCACCAAGCAGAATATATGGGGTCCCAACATGAAAATCATTTTGTCAACCTTAAGTGAAGAAAAGACCGTGAGGTTAGTGTGCATACCACCCATACTGGCAGAAGCCAGTCCCAAAACGGGAGCCACCTTTCTTATAAGGAGGATACCAGAGCCTTGCAGCTGGAGATTGATCATCTGAAGAGAAAGTTGTGCCACGAATGACGAAGGCGAACTCGCTCCAACTTTGACTTCTCTTCTAATGATGAGAAGGATGATAGTTATAGACCCAGGTTAAGGACACTTCCTAGTGAGTCCTTCTTGTATGATAAAGACTATCACCAAGAGTGCAGAAACAGGAGCTCATTTTCTAGAGGCTTGGGAAATGATGTTATGAGCAGAGCACTCAACCAAATTTCCAAGTCACCTTTCACGTGCAGAATTGAGGGAGGAAGACTCCCTTGACAATTCACTCAGCCCACGTTCACTCTATATAATGGTAGAATAGACCTTGTGAAGCATGTAAGCCATTTCAACCAAAGGATGGTAGTGCATTACAAGAATGAGGCTCTGATGTGCAAAGTATTCCCATCCAGTTTGGGGCATGTGGCAATGAGGTGGTTTGATGGCCTAGGAGTAGGTTCCATTTATTCATTCAAAGAACTCACTCAGGTATTTGGATCTCGCTTTATTATGTGCAGTAGGGTTTCTCGGCCTTTAGATTCCTTGTTGTCTCTATCCATGAGAGAAGGGAGACCCTGAACATGTATTTGGACAGATACTGGGAGATGTTCAATGAGATAGACAGTGACTTTGATGACGTAGCCATTAGGACTTTCAAGGTTGGCCTGCCTGCTGAGCATGGCTTGAGGAAGTCTTTGACTGGGAGACCTGCTACTAGTGTATGCTAGCTTATGGATAAGATTGATAAGTATAAGAGGGTTGAGGAAGACCAACAGCAAGGCAAGGGGAAGGGTAAGGTTATCCTTCAAGATAGGAGGGATTTCAGGTTGGACGCTACAACAATAATAGACCCCAAAGGATTTTGCTGGGCAATCTAGGTCCATGGTTCGTTAGGTGTTTAACACGTGTTCCGAGAGCCAGTACATCAAGTCTTGGAGAAGATCAAGAATGTGCCGTACTTCAAATGACCAAACAAGATGGGAGGAGACCGAATGAGACGTAACCAAGGCCTTCATTGCTAGTACCATTAGGAATGGGGACATACCACTAAGGATTGTAGAATTTTGTGGAATCATCCAGAGCAGCTGGTCAGGGATGGAAGGTTAAAAAAAATTTTATATTGGCCTAATGGGCAAGGAGACTAAGCAGGGTTAAGGGCCTAGGGGAATGCTTCTTCAAGGCCCCCTTTGGGCACCATTAATGTCATCTTTGTCGTTCTTAGTAAAATTGGTTCTCATCTCTCGAGGGTGATGTTTGTAGCTCGGCTACCTATCGAGGACTCGAACTTTGAGCCGAAGAGGGCTAAAGTAGAGATCTGACTAGAGTTGAGTTTCTCACATGAGGATAAGGTTGGAATCATACAGTCACACGATGATGCTTTGGTGGTCACCTTTAGAATAGGAAGGTATGATGTGAAGAGGGTATTGGTAGATTAGGGCAATGGTGTAGCGATTATGTACCTTAACTTATATAAGAGGCTGAATTTGAGGGCTGAGGACTTGATAGCCTATGATTCACCCTTGGTAAGTTTTGATGGAAAAGTTGTAATTTCAAGGGGTCAGATTAGACTACCCATACTAGCAGGTTCAGAGGTAGTGGAGGTGGACTTCATTGTGGTGGATGCATATTCTTTCTACACAGCCATCATGGCTAGACCCTAGCTTCATGCCTTAGGGGCCATTTCTTTAACTCTTCTCTTGAAGGTGAAGTATTCCTCAGAGAACCAGATTGAAGAGTTTGTTAGGAGTTAATTCATGGCTAGGCAGTGCCTGGTGGCTGTAATTTTGCATCAACCTAAGTTTAAGTCCTCGGCCTCTACTGAAGGGGGGCTTATAGAAATCAAAGTTTCCAGTGTTACCTGTCAATGGGCCAGCCGAGGAGGCTAAATGTGAGGATTTAGAGAAAGTTGTTGTAGGTGATGATCCGGAGAAGTTTTTCAGGTTGGGGCTTAGCTACCTCCTCAGGAGAAGGAAGAACTGGTAGAGTTTCTTAAGAAGAATGTTGATGTGTTTGCATGGAGTGCTTACAAAGCTCCGGGGGTGGATTCGAACTTCATCTGCCATCATTTGAATGTCAATCCATCTGTTACCCCTAGGAAGCAATCACCTCGACGCTCATCTAAGTATCGTTCTGACGCTGTTAAAGATGAGGTGATGAAGCTTAAGCAGGTTGTGGCTATTAAGGAAGATTTTTACCCTGAGTGCTTGGTCAATACCATAGTGGTGAAAAAGAAAATTGGGAAATGACGAGTGTGTTTGGATTTCATAGATTTAAATAAGGCTTGTCCAAAAGACCCTTTTCCTATACCTCAGATGAGCTTTTTAGATGCCTTTCAAGGATACCATAAAATACCATTAGCCTTGGGTGATCAGGAAAAAAACAACTTTTGTCACTCCTACTGGAAATTACCATTACAAGGTGATGCCTTTTGGTTTGAAAAATGCAAGGTCCACTTATCAGAGGATGATGACTATGATATTTAAGTCACAGTTGGGCAAGAATATTGAGGTCTATATAGATGATATGGTGGTGAAAAGTAAGGTAGTGTCCGAGCATGTAGGAGACCTCGGGGATACTTTTGAAATACTAAGGAAACACAAGCTGCGCCTTAATACTTCTAAGTGGTTTTTTGGTGTTAGTTTAGGAAAGTTCTTGGGCTATATGGTCACTCACCATGGAATTGAGGTCAATCCTAAGGTCCGTTACCTACCATTAGGGAAGGCCATTTTGGCAGTGGTGCATGCTACGCGTAAGCTCTCCCATTACTTCCAATTACACACAGTTGTTGTCCTTAGCTCCCATTCAAGTCTCTACTCCGAAGTGCTGATTATACAAGGAGGATTACTAAGTGGGGTACGATCTTAGGGGCTTTTGATATCAAGTATATGCCTCGCACCTCTGTCAAGGGTCAGGTTCTTATTGATTTGGTGGCTGATTTTGCTGAATCCCCATTAGAAGAGAGAATGGAGAAGCAAGGCATGGATGGAAAATAGGTTAGGTTAGTCTCCTTACAAGAGCCTTTGTCCTGGAGGGTATACATTGAAAGTGCGGCGAATCACAGAGGATCTAGAGTGAGGCTAGTTCTGATATCTCTCGAGAGGATCATAATTGAGAAATCCTTAAGATTGGACTTCTCGGCCACAAACAATGAAACTAAGTATGAAACTTTATTGGTAGGAATGACCATGATTCAGAAAATGGGTGGAAAAGTGGTGGAGATGTTCTCAAATTCAAGGCTGGTCGTGGGTCAAGTTCAGGGAGAGTTGGAGGCTAAAGACGTGAGAATGCAAGAGTACTTAAGTCAGGTTAGGCATTTACAGTCAGGATTTGAGTATTTTAATTTGTAGCACATTCCTAGAAGCGAAAACACCTATGCCGATTCTTTGGCCATGCTTGCAACCTCCTCGGCAAAGAGCTTGCCTCGAGTAATCCTTGTTGAAGATATATGTAAGCCTACTAAGGTAAAGAATGAGGTGGTCCATATCCATCAAATCAGGGCTGGACCTAGTTGGATGGACTCTAGAGTATTGTTCCTTAAAGAGGATATCCTACCTGAAGAGAAATCAGAGGCTGACAAGGTGCAAAGAAAGGCTCCTCGATTTTGGCTGACCGAGGATCAAAAATTGTACAAATGCTCTTTTTCTGGGCCATACTTACTATGTATACACCCAAAAGCATCAGAACTACTTCTAGAGGAGTTATATGAAGGGAATTGTGGAAGCCACACAAGAGGCAGGTAGGGCCTTCACTCAGGGATAATGGTGGCCGAATATGCAGAAGGAAGCACAAGATTATGTGAAGAAATGTGACCAATGCCAAAAATTTACCCTAAACATTCACCAACTAAGGGGTGTCCTTAATCCTCTGTCCAGCCCTTGGCCATTTGCATAATGGGGCCTGGACATTGTGGGTCATTTCCCTAAGACAGCAGGGAATAAGAGATATTTGTTTGTCGGCACAGATTATTTCACCAAATGGGTTGAAACTGAACCATTGGCAAATATTAGGGACGAGGATGCCAAGAGATTTGTTTGGAAAAATATTCTCACTTGGTTTGAAATCTCTTGTACCCTCATCTTAGACAACGGTCTTCAGTTTGATAGCAAGGCCTTCAGGAGGCATTGCTGTGACTTGGGCATAACAAATAGATATTCCACCCCGGTATATCTACAAGAGGGGCATGGACAAGCTAAAGATGTCAACAAGGTTATAGTGAATGGGTTTAAAAAGAGGCTGGATGACGCAAAGGGAAAATGGGTAGAAGAGTTGCCACACGTCCTTTGGACATACCAAACTACACCTCGTAGGTCCACTGGGGAGACCCCCTTTTCAATGACTTATGAGGTTGAGATGGTTATTCCTCTAGAGACTGGATTCCCCACACTGAGAACGAGTTCTTTCACCTTAAGCAGCAATGATGGGCTATTAGAGAAGAGCTTAGACTTAATTGAAGAATGAAGAGAAAACGCCATGGTCCAATTGGCCTGTTATTAACACAAACTTAAGCAAGGATATGATGCTAACGTAAAGCTAAGACCACTGGCACCTGGAGACTTGGTCTTAAGAAAGGTCTTAGGAACTGCAAAGAACCCAGTGTGGGGATAATTGGGACCCAACTGTGAAGGGCTATATCGTATCACGTCAGTGGCTGGAATATGTGCATATTATCTTGAAGATCTAGAGGAAAAGACTATATCATGCCCTTGGAATGTAAATAACCTGAAAAAATATTATTATTAATGAAAGCTTTCTTCACCATATTTGGGTTTATTATATTATGCGCCATGCCCTCTACTATTTGTTAAAATATCAAACATTATCTTGGTTATGTCGGTCTTCTCGAATCACATACCTTGGGTAAATTGATATTCTAAGTTATTTTCCTAAGTATCAAACAGAACCTTGTTCATGCCTGGTTTCTCGAATCACATACCTTGGGTAAATTGATATGTTGGGTTATGTTTCTAAGTATTAAACAGAACCTTAGCTATGCTTGGCTCCTCGGATCACATACTTTGGGTAAAATAATACTTTCCGACATCTATTTAAGTGTTAAACAGAACCTTAGCTATGCCTAGCTCCTCGGACCACATGCTTTGAGTAAATTAATACTTCATATAATTTTTCTAAGTGTTAAACAGAACCTTAGCTATGCTTGGCTTCTCGGACCATATACTTTTGGTAAATTAATACTTCATATAATTTTTCTAAGTGTTAAACAGAATCTTAGCTATGCCTGACTTCTCGAACCACATACTTTGGGTAAATTAATACTTCATATCATTTTTCTAAGTGTTAAATAGAACCTTAGCTATATCTGGCTTTTCGGACCACATGCTTTGGGTAAATTAATACTTCCTGAAATCTATTTAAGTGTTAAACAAAACCTTAGCTATGTTTGGCTCCTCGGATTACATGCTTTGGGTGAATTAATACTTCCTGAAATCTATCTAAGTGTTAAATAGAACCTTAACTATGCCTGAATCCTTGGACCACATGCGTTGGGTAAATTAATACTTCCTAAAATCTATCTAAGTGTTAATCAGAATCTTAGCTATACCTGGATCCTCGGAGCACACGCTTTGGGTGAATTAATACTTCCTGAAATCTATCTAAGTGTTAAATAGAACCTTAATTATGCCTGAATCCTCGGACCACATGCGTTGGGTAAATTAATACTTCCTAAAATCTATCTAAGTGTTAATCAGAATCTTAGCTATACCTGGATCCTCAGACCACACGCTTTGGGTAAATTAATACTTCTTGAAATCTATCTAAGTGTTAAACAGAATTTTAGCTATGTTTGGTCTCTCTGACCACGTGCTTTGGGTAAATTAATAGTTCATATTATTTTCCTAAGTATCAAACAGAACCCTATTCATACTTGGTTCCTCAAAACACATACATTGGGCCAGTTCATATTTTCTGTTATTTATCTAAGTGTCAAGTAGAACTAGCCATGCCAAGTGGCAAAACTCTTTGTCACAATAACATGAACAAATGTACTCTCATGAGCATCACTTAAAGCATTTGAAAGTATGTCCATGATTCAGTTTGAAAATTTATTATCATCCCCAATTCCTCAGACTTACTGATAAATGGAAAACTAAGTAGAGCTTGATGTGAATAGGTGCTCTGTTATTATGTATGTTTTAGAGCTTAAGGTTACACTTTGCTGGGATTAGGAACTTAACAGATTCAACTTATCTTGCTTCTAATCATATAAGGTGGGATAACTATGCTGCCACTTATGCAGAAAACTAAATGGAGCTTTATCTCATTTCCATGGTAGCTAAGTGTTAGATAAAACATAAATTGTGTTAGAATCAACATCAATATCACAAATATAGAGGAAAAAGTTGTAAATTATCATTAATCTGAGCCTTGGAAAAAGGAAAATTGCTTACAAAAGATCAATTGGATTACAAGTTTTGAAAATAAAAACAAGAAGAAAGAATTATACTAAAATCTACTTCTTTTTTATTACAATTTTTCCTTGGGGTGGGGCCTTAGACTTGGGGACTGCAGCCTCTGAGGATCCTTGGTCTGTGCCTTTGGGGTCACCTTTGGCAGGTAGTGGAAGAGTTACAAGAACAATCTCCATCCTGGGTGCCTCCTTATCTTTGGTAGGATCCTGAGGAGCAGTCGGGGGCTTGGTGGCATTAGGGGCCATTCCCTTAGTCACCTCAGCCTTTTTTCCATTCACCTTAGGTTGCCCGACCATTTTTGGAGGGATGTCAGAGGAGGGAGGGAACTTATTGGGGTTGCTTTTCTCAGGATTTGCCACATCGGGAGGGGTGTCTGCCTTGGAGCTGTTGGAGGAGGAGGCTTGAATGGCTGAAGGGTAGTAGACACTCTTTACTTTCCTAAGTACAGAAGAAGCCTTAACCCCAGCTTGGTTGAGAGCTTCATTCCATACTTGGAGGCAGTAGTTCCTACATACCCCCGAGACCTCAAGCCTAAAGGCTTCCTCGGTCTCAATCACTCCTATGTCATTCCTTTTCTGCTTGACCTCCTCCCTAGCTTTCTCTACCGCCTCCCTGGCCTTCTCTGCTGGATCTTTGGCCTTTTCAACCTTCTCCAATTTTTTCTTCAGGGCAAGGAGGTGGCCAGCTAATCCTTGGCATTGCGAAGAAGCACCTGTTGGCCTTCAGCTTGCCTCTCAGCGCTATCTAAGGCAGCTGCAACACTTTTTCTTTCTCTCTTCTCCTCAATCAGCTTGCTTTTGAGCTCTTGAATACTTTTTTCGGCCATGTGGAAGGCATCCACGGCCGCTATCCATCTCCCCTCTTCTTCCTTCATCTTTTGATGGGAATAATTCACCATCTCCTCGACCCTAAATGTGGCTTGGAAGGCCTGGAAGGGAAGAAAAGTACAATTAAAAAAAAAAAAGACTTACCATGGCCAGGTCCCTCTTCAGGCTGAGGAAGACCACATACTGCCTTATAGATCTGAGGTCAGCCATGTCCTCGAGTAGCAACAAGGAGTGGTCCACAGCATCAGCAACATACCCAACCGTGCCCTGCTAGAAGTCTCAGATGGAGGCGTCGCTGAGAAGAGGAGCTCCATCCAGCTCCATGCCCGCCTAGGCTGGGGCTGTAGCTCGGTGGTCACCCCTCCTCTCTCCCTCATTGGCTAACCTTGTCTACATCCCTCTGGGCTGCTTAGCCCACCTCTGAGGCTCAATTTCTTGGGAAGGGTGGGTTCTCCCAGTTTCTACCACTTCCTTGCCCTTTTCCTCGCACTTCCTCACCTCTTTCCTTGCACTTCCTCTTGTGGTTAACTAGATTAGCTCGGAAGGGTTGGGTGGGTGGAGGAGTAGGAAGCCTGGTTTAGGCTACCTTCCCAGGTGCATGTCCCTCAGGCTGAGATTCCAATAATTCTTGGAGGGTGGACCTCTGCTTGCGTTGTATTCCCATCTCGTCTGATGTGTTGGCAGCTTCTTGGTAATGGTTGGATTGGGCTGGGGAAGAAAAGCCGAGGTCACCAGGTGAAACTTCTGGGGACAAAGGTTGATTAAAGACGTTAAACTGGTCCTCGGAGTCGGACACTTCAACTACTTCTTCTTCTTTTTCTTCTTCTTCCTTTGTGATGGCAGGATGAGAAGAAGTGGCCTCATCGGCTGTATGCTGTGATGGCAGGGCTTCCTTTGGAATGCCTTCAGGTATGGGATTGGTGACAAGCATGCCTTCTAGGATCGGATCGGAGATGAGAAAACTTGGAGCGGTAATGCTTATCCGGTGCAAACGAGGGTCTTTGGCGTTTATAAAGCACTTTGGCACTTGGAAACTCTTGGAAATTGGGATGTAGTCCAAGATTAAGTGGGCCGCCCTTAGTTGGCCGTCTGTGTGGACAAACACTTTGGCCTTCGAGATTTTGTCCAAGCTTTGCTGGTTTACAAGATTGAAGTTGGGAATGGCAGCGTTCTTATTTGCAAAACCATTAAGAGAAACAAAAAACATCATTAGCGAAAGATAACTCAAGTCGAAGGAATTTTCATGTGCAAACACAAACAATAGAAAAAGAAAAGGGGGTAATTTTGAAATTATAAACCTAGGCCTAGAACCCCACTTGGTTTCCCCTCTCTTGTTGGACAAGGGAAGCCATCGTGCCACTACATTGATACGATCAAGAAGTCCTTTTTTAGGCCATTGTTGGAATTAGGGAGGCATTGGATGAACCTGACCTTGGGATACCTAGATTTTAGGTAATACCACTGCCCCGTTAAGTGATGGAGGTTGTAAATTCAATTGACATTGTCGTGTGTGAGGTTTAAGCCCATCATCTCATTAAGAGCATCTACACAACCTAAGATTCTAAACATGTTGGGCGCGCACTGGGTGGGAGCTAACTTATGGGCCCTAAGGTAGTCCCTAGTAACAGTACCCATAGGGATTCTCATCCCTCCTTCTATGAAGACAATTATTGGGATCACCACTTCTCCCTCTTGCCTTTTCTCATGCCATTCCCCTTTCTTACAGTACCTAATGGCTACTCTTGGAGAGAGCCTATACTAAACCCTAAAGTTCTCTAAACCCTCATCAAAGTCTACCAAATGGGTGAATCTACACATTCCTAAGATAAGTTTGGAGGAACTAAGAAGATTGAGAGAAGTGTGAAGAGCCGAGGAGGAAAGGACACAAAGAAAAGAAAAGTATATGAAAAAATAAAGTGAAAAAGTGTGTGAAGACTTACAAAAAAAAGAAAAACTCTCCTTAGACAGGCTCTTGGTATTTGTAAGGGCATGAGTGAGTTAGGTAAGGTTGCAGGTTGAATGTATGAGTGCTAAAGTGAAATGAATGCTAAAGTGAGGTGAGTGATTGATTTGGGTAGTATTTATATCAAAGGAGAGTTATGAGTGGGAAAACTCCTGCCCGGGCTTTAGCAAAATCCTCAGCCATGGGATCTACATCACGATGTAGAACGTGGGGAACAGGGAGCCGTAAAAATTTAATGAAGGCCCATCTCGAATGCCAAAGCATCAGGAGCGTGCCTTGGGCAATTAAAAAGGTGTCTTTCCATTAAGAAGTGGTATACAATGAGCATAGAGCAACTACAATGGCATCGAAATCCTCCTTTCTCCCCAAGGAACCAAAAAGAAGAATTTCGAGGGGCTATTGTAGGGGTGATAGGTCCAGGAATGTATATCTACATATATATTGGGCTAGGGGCCCAATCCGAGGACATGAATAGTCCGAGGACGGGTAAACACCTTCCTAAGAACCTGTGTTGGTAAGTAAAAAGGTGAGGTCTAATCATAACCATTCGAGAAGGCTGTCTGAGGAGGAGTACTTCCACAGCAGGGCAAAGCCGAGGTCAGAAGGTGTGGTCTGACACCAGAGGCAATGGTCCGAACGTCTCCACTAATGTGGATAAGTATCCAGAAGGAACAGGACAAAGGGAGTCCATGAAATATCTCAAGGGAAAGCTGTTGCCATTACATTAAATGCTCTGTAGCTAACTTTCTGGTTGCATTAATGTGGAGAAGACTCTTGAACATTGTTGCATTGGCTGCCCCAACACATAGAGGGGTTGAGAGGGTGTTCGATGGGACAAGCACTTAAGTAGTAGCTGGGATGATCAACAAGTGGAGGGCCAAGATCGTCTAAAGAGAACTATATAATGGAAGAGACCCTCCATGGTGAAAGGGGGGGGGGGGGAGTTGAGGGAAAAACAATGTAGCAATCAAGAACTGAACTTGTAATCAAATTTAAGAATCAATATATAAGAATTGTTCTCCTCAGACTGTACTGAGGAAGACTTTCTTTAGTTTAAACTTGTCTATCTTCATTCTCTTGTCATCAAGACCTACTTTACTTGTTTTTTGATTCATTAAAACCCAATTTTCCAACCCACTTTCTACAAATTCATTGTTTTGGGCTTTTTGGTCCTAAGACCATCCACCTTTTGGGTTAAGGAGCCAAATCTGGTCCTTACATATATATATATATATATATATATATATATATATATATATATATATATATATATATATATATATATGTATTTAAAAGCTGAAGCGTAGCATTTATTGTTGTTACACTCCAGTTGAGCCACATCAGCAACCATATCATTATTTTCTTTTATTAATAATTTAATTATTTTATTTCCATTATTTTTCTATTAGTCTTTTAGCAATTCCACAATTTTCACTTCAACTTCCATAACACCCCTGGCTCCCCCTTTCTCCATTGTTTTCAACTTCTCATGTAAGCTCTTCAAAACCTTAGACCCTCTCTCTCCTCCTTTTTTGCCTCTTTATCTTCTCTTTGAACTCAACTAGTTCATACCTGTTTAGTTGCCACCACCACCCCTGTAAAATCGAACAGTTAAAATCAAAGAGATGATATATAAATTGTTAAACGTCCTCTATCTCTCTTAACTAGAAGATGAATGGTTTTTGATTTAGCTTCTGCCAAAAAAGAGCTCATTTCAAAGCAATAATCCTATATTCTTGAGTAAGGATATCACTTTGTCCCTTTAAACCATATGATATGTCAAATGTGTTTTATATATTGAAGTATTATGTGTTTTTATTTTTTTATTTTTATGACTCTTTTACAATGAATTGTTGCCAAGCAAAATGGTTTGCTCCTCTATTTCGATGCTAAATGTAACCCAATATTTGCAATTCTATTTTTCCACATGTTTGATAAAATGACTATAAGAATGATTAAAGAAAATACAAAGATGTTCATGTTCATGTAGAAGAAGAAATAGGAAGAACGAAAATTGAAGAATACTATTATGTTAGTAAAGTTCATTCATAAATGAGTTTTCAACGCAATGAAAAATTCCTAGGGTATGTTTCATTAGATTTATTGTAGCAATGAAAATAGTAAAAAGAATATTAGGCAACAATAATTTGATTCATTATCCTTTTCTCCATTAATATGTTTTAGTAGTAGTTGGTATTTTTTTTCCCCCTCTTTACCACCTAGATGTTTGAAGTTGAAATAAAGAATAAAGATTTGCATAACGTATACTTCATATTGGGAGGCATCACACCAAAAAATGACAAGACATATAATATACTTATATTACAAATAATCTTTATTTTCATTATCCACATCATCTTTGCCAAAATAGAATAAACTATCTAAAAATTTTGTGACTCTAATAATAATAATAATAATAATAATAATAATAATAATTAGAGTCCTATCTAAAGCGGTTCACTGAATATAGAAGTCATCAAATACTAAAAGAATGACCATTTGTTTGCTTAGGTAATACAAACATATGACTATATGAGTATGTTCTCCATTGTTTTAATTACCTTAAATTACAATAAATTGTCTTCTCCTCCATTATATTAGAAATAAAATTGGGTTTTTCTCAAAAAAAAAAAGAAATAAAATTGGGTTTTAATTATTTTTTTATTACTTAGTATCAATAAATCACAATAATCATTCAAATAATAGTTACATTCTTACTCATCTAGATATATATGAACAGATCAACATACCATAACATGGAGTCCACAAGTATAAAAGTAAATTCAACCACACAAAAATTTACACGAAGTTTTGTCTTCTTTTCATTTTTCTACTTATTTATTATTATTATTCATTGTATGTCAATTTATATTCATTATTTTTGCAAAACCATGTTTAATATATACTTTTTAATTATGAAGATTCTAGGGTATGTCATATATTTGATAACTGACTAAAATGATTTCTTAACAAAATTTTGTTTGAATAATTTAATAAGTTACATTATATATCTTTGGTAATTTTTTTAGTAATGGTAGTTATTAACTTATTTGGTAAGAGTTTTATTTTCAAGATTCACAAAATGATCTTTAATGAATTATTAAGTATAAAATGATCATTAATAATATTCTCACGCATCTAATTTAATCTTTAAAATGGGCTCATTACATGGTATATAGTCTATCCTCCATTCCGAAAAATAAAATCATAAAGATGAAATAGACTCTTTCTATTTAAATTGAAATAGAAAGTATCTTGTTCTCAAAAAATGAACAAATTTCTTCACTAATTGTCTGTATGGATACTACAGAAAAATTTTAGTTGAGAATTACTCGCGTTTTAAAGATTCAATATTTCTGAGTAAAACCATACATAAACCCATTTTCAACTAAAAAACAATTAACAAAAGTCAAATAAGCTCGACTAGAATGAAACAACCAAACAGGAAATACAATTTATTTCATCATGAGGCAAAAGAAAGATACAAAAGCACACAAAATACAAAAATATAACCGACCCAATTAAGAAGCTATAGAATATCTCTCCTTTATACAACAATGTTGGTTCCATAACCAAAACAAACGATCATAAAAACAAACTAGAGTATGCATCACTACTAAATGTATGTAAAACGTATACGTAAACACGAATACGTCTCCTAGCATACATCAACTAGAGTATACATGTTATGAAACAGCAAGAACTGGTGATGGGGGAACTGGAATATCTACTGTCCCCTCCAACATCAAGATTACATTCTTCATTGAAGGGCGCAAAGCTGGATCTTCTTGAACACACCATAAGCCCACCTTCACCGTTCTTTCCAATTGCTGGAAATCTACATTTTCATCTTCCACAAGTTTTTCCAACTCTCCAACAGCAAAGCAGTTATATACCCAATTAGAAAGAATTATCTCATCTGCAGTTGAAACATTTATTTCTATACTTTTTCTACAGCATACAATCTCCAAAATCACAACCCCAAAGCTGTATATATCAGCTTTTAATGATATTATCAAGGAATTATTTTCCCATTCAGGCGCTAAATATGCACTTGTCCCTTCTGCGCCCATAGTGGCTCTTGATTGATTTGGCATTAGGAGCTTTGCAAACCCAAAATCAGAAATCTTTGCCGTCCAATTATCATCCATGAGTATGTTTTGAGGCTTTATGTTGCAGTGGATGATACGGATTTCGCTCTCTTCATGTAGATACAGAAGCCCTCTGGCCACATCTAGTGCAATCCTTATTCTTTCTTTCCAAATTGGGCGTCTCTCAGCTTTAAAGATAAGATCTGCAAGAGAGCCATTGTTCATGTATTCATATACTAAAAGCTTCCTAGATCCCTCAATACAAAAACCGAGTACCTGAACCAAGTTTTTATGATGAGTTCGTGCAATTGCAGTAATTTCAGCCCGAAATTCTCGTTCCCCTTCTTCCGCTGCTTTCTCAAGCCTCTTAACAGCAATAGTTTTGCCACCCTTGGACATAGTCCCTTTATAAACTGCTCCAAATGAGCCCTTACCTAACTCTTCCTTAAAGCCATCTGTAGCACTATCAAGCTCGTTGTAAGAAAATAACCGCAGAGTAAACTCTTCAACTAATTCCAAGTTCAAGTTTTCTGACAGTTTTCTGTACCCGTCCAATTTGTGTCTGTACACCAAGAAACTAGAGGTTGCCAAAACGATACACAAGCATGAAACTGAACCCAAACTTATAGAAATAATCGAAATCGGACTTCTTTTGCTTCCAATAGAGACTTCCCGGACTTGAGTGGAACGGTTCCCCTTGAAGAAAGCTGTAGTTGAATTTGCTGGATCTATACTACCATATCTAAGAGGAAGCTTATATTTGCTGCAATCATCACCCATATACAATACTGCTCCACAATAGCAATCTTCCAGGCAAGACTTGATGCAATCTTCCTTTTTCATTGAAAAAACTGAATACGGGCTATCCCTCCACCGCATATTCTGTAAAGAAGTGACATTGTATTGCACCACAGTATCATTACTGCGTCCGCAATCTTCTTCACTGAAGTTCTGGTAGCAGCCAAGGAACTTGTTGCTGGTGTTGATGAAATTAAATCCAGGATAACAGTAACAGTCAGCTTTCCTACCCATGGCTGAGCAGTAACTGTTAAGTCCACAGAAACCGTTGACTTTACATTGATCAGGCAGAGCCGACCACTCCGTCAACATACTTGAGCTATTATCGCTCTCAAAGTGGTGTAAATACAATCTGAAGATCCCATCTGCATCAAGTGTTGCACGGTGGATAGTACTTCCATTCTTTTCAGGAAATGAGCCATTTGCCAAATCGTGTACTCCCAACTCAATACCGTAGAGGAATAGATGGCCTAAACGAGTGAGAATGAGATGTACATCAGCACCATTACCAAGAAAAGTAACACTTGCCCAATATGAATCAATCTCGCCGTTCGTGTTGTGTACGGGGTAGGCAACGAGGTTTCCATCAGCCTGCATACAGAGTGTATAATGTCCACTTGAGTGGTCTGATATAGAGACGCTTGAAACCAAGTTATTGCCATTAGAGAGACTCTGACCTCCTAATATGGTGTCAGTTGGAACATCAAAGCTATCCCAGATAACTTGAGAATGTTTCCCGTAGAGCACAAAATTACCAGAATCAAGCATAGCAGCTGAAGTTGCAGGGTCAGACAAATTGGCAACGGATTTTTCACTGCCTTTCCCAGTTCGAAGCAGCAGCTTACCATCTATAGTTAAGTCCAGTGTAGCATTGGAGGAGACAGGTGGGTCATCTCGATTTGCAGTCCAGGTGATTGTCTTCTCAGTTTGATTAACCAGCCATATTCCGATAGCAAACCAATCATCCTGTGGATAGAAACCAAATGCAAAAAGGCCAGAAGGTGAGAGCCAAGAAGTACGGTTTGTATTGGGAGAAAGTGATGTACCTAAAAGTATTATATTGGAATTGGACTGGTTTCGTTGAGCGTTTGCATGAACAGGAAGTAGGAAAAGCAGCAGTAAGGGCAGAACTGGTATGGAAGCCATGAGACAGAGTGAGATGAGAGGGATCAGACTTGAGAGTGTATATTAAAAGAGTAGTGTTTATTATGAACACTATTTGCGTGTTAAGGGCTAAGGAGACGTGGATTAAAGTGTGTAACAACATTTTCTCTAAAGAGAATGTTGTACATTATATATATATATATAATATTATATAATATAATTGTCTTAAGAAAAATTTTCTTCGTGGGAGGTTTTTTTTTTTTTTTTTTTTTTTTTTTTTTTTTTCTTCTTGTTAATATTGTGATGTTAGAAACAATTGGTGATGTGAACGTTTAATTTTAGGTGAAAATACCATTTTAGAGTCTGAATCAATTTTGTTATTAAATTTTGACAGTAGTCAATTTGGTACTTGATATTTTTAACAAGCAGTCAATTTGTTTATTGAAAATGTTTTACTTTTTATTCTTAAATTTTTATAAAAGATATATTTTCATCCCTAAACTATTGGGGAAAAAAAAAGTTCTTTTTTATTTGTAAATTAGTCTCCAATCTATTAAAAAAAATGTTTTGCAGATTTTAATGGTTAAAACAAACTTTTAGTAAAGTTTAGAAACCAAAATAATATTTTGTCCTAAATTTTTTCATACAACTATGGTAAACCCAAATCTGATGCTAGCTAGATTCACTCGTGGTGCCATTGTGTTGCTCGTGGGTTTGGATTTGATTCCGATGGTACTTGTGGCTCTGCCAAAGCTGTTGGTAAAGAGATAGATTTGCATAGATAAGAGAAACCAAAAAATAGGAGAAAATGAAAAAAATAAAATAAAAATAAAGCGAGGGATTTTGTGGTGTAGATTGAAGATTGAATGTTAGAAAAGATCAAGCCCGTCTTGATCTATGTGATTTTATTTTGGGGGATTTGATAAACAAGTCTCTTTCTCTAGGCCGAGTCATGCCATTGCGAGTCAGGAAATGAAGAACAATTTCCAGATTTGGGTTGTCATTTCCCTTTCACTTGTTCCAAACATAGAACGAAGCCGTTGAAATTCAGTTGCACTGCGAGTTTTCCAAATCTGCTAAGAATGCCTTATTATAATAAAATCAAGATGAGGGTTTAGAGAATCTGGGAGATGTGGGTTATTGCAAATTTGGGTTTTTATTTTTATTTTTTTTAATTATTTTTATTTTATAGCAAATATTGACTATAGAGTCCAAGATTACAAATTTCATTCTTCCTTTTTCTTTTTCCGTGTTCTTCTTATTTGAAGTTAAATTTTATTTTAAATTTGTTTAATTTTTCTTTTTTTTACCTGGACTTTTTAATCCTTCAAATGCTTATGTGGTCTTTTTATCACGTCAACTAATTTTTGGGTACTTCCTCAAAAAAAAAAAAAAAAAAAAAAAAAAAAACTAATTTTTGGGTAAACTAAATATTCTGTCTCTATTCTATACACCGTATTTCAATTTAAATCCCAACATTTCAGTTATGTTAATTTGGTATCTAACCTTTCAATACTGTGTCAATTTAGTCCATGTCATTATCTTTTGGATGAATATTGATGACGCGTCTAATGACCAAAATAAAAAATTAGTTTTCAGTGATGTGAAAATACACTAAAATTTTATTTTGGCCATTTGCCATGTAATCAATTTTCATCCAAAAGATAATGACAGAGACTAAATTGACATGACACCGAAAGGTCAGGAACCAAATTGATACAATTAAAAGGTTAGAGACCAAATTGAAATATGGTGTATAGGATAGAGACCAAATATATAATTTACCCATAATTTTTTTTAACATTATTTTATTAGCCATGAATTGTGTTATTTGTTTGCTATGTAGGCATTTTTCGGTAGTAAGTTGAAGGTAGGGACCAAATTAACTATAAGTTGAAAATAATATAGATCAAATTGATTGTGACCACAAAATATAAGAACTATAATGATATTTTCACCTTAATTTTAATGTTATTATAACATGATAGAACTTGGGATGTAATAAATATTTGTTTATTTTAAGTTGGATATTTGTTTTAATTGATATGGTGGTGCTATTTCTTGCTGTTAGGGTATTTTTCCCCTTGTTTTATTTTAGTTTATTAATATAATTTGTTAAGAGATTGCGTTGTTTGTAATATAATTTGTCCTACAATTTTTTAAAAGTTTCGACTTTTGAGTGAAGTTTATGGTGTGCTTTTATTTTAGAATCCATTTCCTTCTCCCTTGTGTGTGTTTGTTTTTTTTAAAAAAATTTAGCATAATTCCGTTGTGGAAGCTAACCTAGGGGCGTGCATGAAATACTTTAATCATGCATATTCATCATTCAAATGCACTATGGGAAGGATGTTTGGAGTTCAGAAAAATCAGTGGCAAATATTTCAGCAAATTAAGGCTTAACTATGATTATGTTTTTTTTTAAGAGATTGTAAAATAGTTTGTGCCTCTAGCATTACTCTTTTACAAAGGATGATGATGCGTAAATCATCAGTATTGTAGATTCATCTAGATGGAGCCGAATCCTTGTCACTATTCCTGCAAACGTAGGGCAAAGGCTCTCCTAAGATGGTCACCGGTGTGGTGCTTGCCACATTGCCTCCGATGATATAGTCAGTACACAAAAGCTTTTGAGGAGATAAGGAAGCTCTGAATATTAGAGATATCTATATAAGAGCATTTTTGGGTGTATGTGTATGTACCTTTTCTGTCTCTGATGAGTGTGTATATATAGCTTCATAGTTTCTAGTCGTTGGGGCCTTAATTGTGGCTTTAGTGCTCTTTCTGTAACGCCTTAGGGCTTGTTAATGCAGTTTTTGATGAGCCTCTAACGGTCTGCCAACTAATTGGTAACTGTTCGAGGTATTGAATCTTCTTATTAATGACTTGCTTGCCTTTGTCCATGCCGTGTCAAGGTGGACAAGTATATTTGATGAGGTCGTCTGGGAAAAGAGAGTTCGTCGGTCCCATCAAAGGAGATTAAATTCTATAAGGATATGGTATAAAACCTAAAGTTATGTTTGGTAACTGTTTTTGTTTTTTATTTTTAAAAACTTTTTTCCGAGAATATAAAGAAAAAACAAAAAACAAATTTCTTGTATTTTTTAAATCAAAAACATGTTTGGTTAGTTGAAATTAAAAAAATAATTTTTTGAAGAAAAAAAATACTAAAATATGTTGTTATTATAATTTGAACTTTAATGCTAACTCATTAAATGAGACAGGTTCATTAAACTAAATGCGTGTTTTCTTTAACTTTTGAAAACTAGAAACTAAAAACAGAATTTTGCATATTTTCAGTTTCCTTTACAAATTGAGTTTTGAGAACAGTTTTTGTCTTTTGTCCATTTTGAGTTGCTAAACAAGTTTTTTTTTTTCAAAATAGAAAACTATTTTTGAAAACAAAAAATAAGGGGAAAAAATAGTTACCAAACATAGCCTAAATTTTACTTCCTCCAATCTTGAAGATGAGAGAAAACAAATTCTAGCCATGCAATAAAGTATGAATTGAATCCTAGAGTCCATAAGATACTTTTGCTTAGGGGCATAGCCAAAAAGTTTTTCTTGGGGCCCGAGATAAAACTATTATATTTTATGTACAATTAAAAAAAAAAAAACCAACATACCAACATACATATCTTGGTGCTTTAGCTTAAAAAAATTAAATATTAAATTTTTTGCTAATTATTTATTAAAAGATTCATCATCTTGTCAGTCACCGGAGTGTGCTTAAAAGATTCATCATCTTGACTAGTATTGGAATTTCCAAAAAGATAATGCAAGAAAGTTAATTGATAGACCAACTTCTAGAAGCGTGCGTAGAGCTTACTACCAACATTCCACATGGTATCTTGACCTTTAAGTCATCTAATTAACACAAAATCATATATAGAAGGCCTAACTTTATGAAAATGAGAGACATCGTTCTAGCCATGCAAAACCACAAGAATTAAAATCAAGAGTCTACAAAAGATAAATTAGCCCTAGTCTTTTCTTTTATGTAGGCATCTTCAAGAATCCAAAATGAGTATCCTCAGGAAAAAAAAAAAAATCCAAAATAAGAAAGTTGACTGAGTGACAAAACAAAAAACAAAAAGACTTTAAATGTACGACCGAAAAATTATAGTCATGATTATATTAATTAATTGAAGTGGACTGAGTCATGTATAACAAAACCCAATAAATTCAAAACAGTTGTCCTCATGATATGACACTCGACCTCCACCAATCATCTTGACTTCTAAGTCTTTAAACTCTGAAAGAAGTATCTTGAAGATGAGAGAAAACAAATTCAAGCCATGCAATAAAGTATGAATTGAATCCTAGAGCCCATAGGATACATATGCTTAGGGGCAAAGCCAAAAATGTTTTCTTGGAGCCCAAGATAAAACTAATATATTTAATGTGCAATTTAAAAAAAAAAAAAAATCTCAAAGTACGGCATACCTACACACATATCATGGTGCCTTAGTTTAAAAAAAATTAAATATTAAATTTTTTGCTAATTAGTTCTTTAAAGATTCATCATCTTGTCAGTTACAGAAGTGCGCTTAAAAGATTCATCATCTTGACTAGTATTGGAATTTCCAAAAAGATAATGCACGAAAGTTAATTGATAGAACAACTTCTAGAAGTGTGCTTAGACCTTACTACTAACATACCACAAGGTATCTTGACCTTTAAGTCATCTAATAAACACATAATCACACATAGAAGGCCTAACTTCAAGAAGATGAGAGACACTATTCTAGCCACGGAAAACCACAGGAATTGAACTCTAGAGTCTACAGAAGATAAATGAGCCCTATTCTTTTCTTTTCTATAGGCATCTTCAAGAATCCGAAATGAGAAAGTTGACTGAGTGACAAAACAAAAAACGAAAAGACTTTAAATGCACCAACAAGAAATTATAGTCTTCATTATATTAATTAATTAAAGTGGACTAAGTTGTGTATGGCAAAAACCAACAAATTCATAACAATAGTCCTCATGATATGACACTCAACCTACACCAACAATCTTGAGTTCCAAGTCTTTAAATTCTTGAAGACGTAACTGGAAGATGAGAGAAAACAAATTCTAGCCATTCAATAAACTATGAATTGAATCCAAGAGACCATAGGATACTTATGCTTAGGGGATAGCCAAAAATGTTTTCTTGGAGCCCGAGATTAAAATATTATATTTGATGTGGTATTTAAAAAAAAAAGAACTCAAAGTACGGCATACCTACATACCTATCTTGGTGCATTAGCATAAAAAAATTAAATATTAAATTTTTTGCAAATTATTTCTTAAAAGGTTCATCATCTTGACAGTTACAAAAGTGTGCGTAAAAGATTCATCATATTGACTAGTATTGGATTTTCCAAAAAGGTAATTCATGAAATTTACTACTAACACTCCACAAGGTATCTTGACCTGTATGTCATCTAATTAACACAAAATCACATACAGAAGGCCTAACTTCAAGAAGATGAGAGACATCGTTCTAGCCACGCAAAACCACAGGAATTAAACTCTAGAGTCTAGAGAAGATAAATCAACCCTATTCCATTTCTGTAGGAATCCTCAAGAATCCAAAATGAGAATCCTCATAATAAAATATTAAAAAAATTAAAAAAATTAAAAAAAAAGGAAACCACAACAAGAAAGTTGACTGATTGAAAAAAAGAAAAAGAAAAAAAGACTTTAAATGCATGAACGAAAAATTATAGTCATCATTACATTAATTAATTGAAGTGGATTGAGTCATGTATAGCAAAACCCAATAAATTCATAATAGCCGTCCTCATGATTTGACACTCTACCTCCACCATTCATATTGACTTCTAATGCTTTAAATTCTGAAAGACGTAACTTGAAGATGAGAGAAAACAAATTATAACCATGCAATAAAGCATGAATTGGATCCTAGAGCCTATAGGATACATATGCTTAGGGGACAGCTAAAAATGTTTTCTTGTAGCCTGAGATAAAACTATTGCATTTGATGTGATATTTAAAAAAAACACACACACACACACACACACACACAAATTACGGCATACCAACATACATATCTTGGTGCATTAGTTGAAAAAAAAATTAAATGTTAAATTTTATGCTAATTAGTTCTTTAAAAAAAAAAAAAAGGAAACCACAACAAGAAAGTTGACTGAGTGAAAAAAAGACTTTAAACGCATGAACGAAAAATTATAGTCATCATTACATTAATTAATTGAAGTGGACTGAGTCATGTATAGCAAAACCCAATAAATTCATAATAGCCGTCCTCATGATTTGACACTCTACCTCCACCATTCATATTGACTTCTAATGCTTTAAATTCTGAAAGACGTAACTTGAAGATGAGAGAAAACAAATTATAACCATGCAATAAAGCATGAATTGGATCCTAGAGCCTATAGGATACATATGCTTAGGGGATAGCTAAAAATGTTTTCTTGTAGCCTGAGATAAAACTATTGCATTTGATGTGATATTAAAAAAAAAAATAAAAAAAAACAAAAAAAAACACAAATTACAGCATACCAACATACATATCTTGGTGCATTAGCTGAAAAAAAATTAAATGTTAAATTTTATGCTAATTAGTTCTTAAAAGATTCATCATTTGGTCAATTATAGAAGTGTGCTTAAAAGATTCATCATATTGACTAGTATTGGATTTTCCAAAAAGTTAATGCATGAAATTTAATTGATAGACCAACTTCTAAAAGTGTGCTTAGAGCTTACTACTAACATTCAACAAGGCATCTTGATCTTTATCTCATCTAATTAACACATAATCACATATAGAAGGCCTAACTTCAAGAAGATGAGAGACATCGTTCTAGCCACGCAAAACCACAGGAATTGAACTCTAGAGTCGACAAAAGATAAATGAGCCCTATTCGTTTCTTTTTTGTAGGCATCTTCAAGAATCCGAAATGAGAAAGTTGACTGAGCGACAAAAAAAAAAAATGAAAAGACTTTAAACGCACCAACAAGAAATTATAGTCTTCATTATATTAATTAATTGAAGAGGACTGAGTCGTGAATGGAAAAAACCAATAAATTCATAACAATCGTCCTCATGATATGAAACTCATCCTTCACCAACAATCTTGAGTTCCAAGTCTTTAAACTTTGGAAGACATAACTTGAAGATGAGAGAAAACAAATTTAACCATGCAATAAAGTACGAATTGAATCCAAGAGCCCATAGGATACTTATGCTTAGGGGCATTGCCAAATTTTTTTTCTTGGAGCCTGAGATAAAACTATTATATTTGATGAGCTATATATATATAACTCTGAGTACAAAATACATACATACCTATCTTGGTGCATTAGCTTAAAAAAATTAAATGTTAAATTTTTTGCTAATTGGTTCTTAAAAGATTCATCATCTTGACAGTTACAGAAGTGTGCGAAAAAGATTCATCATAATGACTAGTATTGGATTTTCCAAAAAGGTAATACATGAAATTTAATTGATAAACCAACTTCTAAAAGTGTGCTTAAGGCTTACTACTAACATTCCACAAGGTATATTGACCTTTGTGTCATCTAATTAATGCATAATCGCATATAGAAGGCCAAACTTCAAGAAGATGAGAGACATCGTTCTAGCTACACAAAACCACAAGAATTGAACTCTAAAGCCTAGATAAAATAAATCAGCCCAATTCCATTTCTCTAGGCATCTTCAAGAATCCAAAATGAGAATCCAAAAAAAATAAATAAATGAATAAAAAATAAAAAGGAAACCACAATAAGAAAGTTAACAGAGAGACAAAAAAAGAAAAAGAAAAAGAAAGACTTTAAATGCTTGAACAAAAAATTATAGTCAACATTATATTAATTGATTGAGGTGGACTGAGTCATGTATAGCAAAACCCAAAAAATTCATAACAGTCGTCCTCATGATTTGACACTCGACCTCCACCAATCATCTTGACTTCTAATACTTTAAATTCTAAAAGACGTAACTTGAAGATGAGAGAAAACAAATTCTAGCCATGCCATAAAGCATGAATTGAATCCTAGAGCCTATAGAATACTTATGCTTAGGGGATAGCCAAAAATGTTTTCTTGGAGCCCAAGATAAAACAATTGTATTTGATGTGCTATTTAAAATTTAAAAAAAAAAAAAAAAAAAAAAAACTCGAATTACGGCATACCTACATACATATCTTGGTGCATTAGCTATAAAAAATTAAACGTTAAATTTTCTGCTAATTAGTTCTTAAAAGATTCATCATCTCGTCAGTTATAGAAGTGTGCATGTTAAATTTTGTGCTAATTAGTTCTTAAATGATTCATCATCTTGTCAGTTGCAAAACAGTGCTGAAAAGATTCTTCAAAAAAATTAAATGTTAAATTTTCTGCTAATTAGGTTTTAAAGATTCATCATCTTGTCAGTTACAAATGTGTGCTGAAAAGATTCAACATATTGACTTGTACTCGATTTTCTAGAAAGGCAAAGCATGAAATTAATTGATAGATCAACTTCTAAAGTTGTGATTAGAGCTTACAACTAAGATTCCACAAGGTATCTTGACCTTTATGTCATCTAATTAACACATAATCACATATAGAAGGCCTAACTTCAAGAAGATGAGAGACATCGTTCTAGCCACACAAAACCATAGTATTAGAACTCTAGAGTTTAGAGAAGATAAATCAGCCTTATTCATTTTCTGTAGGCATCATCAAGAATTCAAAATCAGAATCTTCAAAAAAAAGAAAAAGAAAAAAAAAGGAATCCAAAATAAGTATGTTGATTGAGAGACAAAAATAAATAAAACATAAAAAAGACTTTGAAGGTACGAACGAAAAACTATTGACATCTTTATATTAATTAATTGAAGTGGACTGAGTCATGTATAGAAAAATTCAATATATTCATGACAGTCGTCCTCTTGATTTGAAACTTAACCTCCACCGATGAACTTGACTTCTAAGTCTTTAAATTCTAAAAGACGTAACTTGAAGATGAGAGAATACAAATTCTAGCCATGCAATAATGCATGAGTTGAATCCTAGAGCCTATAGGATACTTATGCTTAGGGGATAACCAAAAATGTTTTCTTGGAGCGCAAGATAAAACAATTGTATTTGATGTGCTATAAAAAAAAATTTAAAAAAAACCTCAAATTATGACATAACTACAGACAAATCTTGGTGCATTAGCTTAAAAAAAATTAAATGTTAAATTTTCTGCTAATTAGTTCTTAAAAGATTCATCATCCTGTCAGATACAGAAGTGTGCTGAAAAGATTCATCATATTGACTAGTATTGGACTTTCCAAAAAGGTAAAGCATGAAATTTAATTGATAGACCAACTTCTAAAGTTGTGCTTAGAGCTTACTACTAACGTTCCACAAGGTATCTTGACCTTTATGTCATCTAATTAACACATAATCACATATATAAGGCCTAACTTCAAGAATATGAGAGACATCGTTCTAGCCATGCAAAACCACAGTAATTGAACTCTAGAGTCTAGAGAAGATAAATCGGCCTTATTCCTTTTCTGTAGGCATCATCAAGTATCCAAAATAAGAATCTTCAAAAAAAGAAAAAAAGAAAAAAAGGAATCCAAAATAAGAAAGTTGAATGAGTGACAAAAAAAAAAAGACTTTAAATGACAAACGAGAAACTATAGTCATCTTTATATTATTAAATTGAAGTGGACTGAGTCACGTATAGCTAAATCCAATAAATTCATGACAATCGTCCTGTTGATTTGACACTTAACCTCCACCAAAGATCTTGACTTCTATGTCTTTAAATTTTGAAAGAAGTAACTTGAAGGTGAGAGGAAACAAATTCTAGCCACACAATAAAGCATGAAATGAATCCGAGAGCCTATAGGATACTCATGCTTAGGGTATAGCCAAAAGTGTTTTCTTGGAGCGCGAGCTAAAACTATTGTATTTGATGTGCTATTGAAATTAAAAAAAAAAAAAAAAAACTCGAATTACGGCGTAACTACATACAAATCATGGTGCATTAGTTTAAAAAAAATTAAATGTTAAATTTTCTACTAATTAGATCTTAAAAGATTAATCACCTTGTTAATTATAGAAGTGTGCTGAAAAGATTCATCATATTGACTAGTATAGGATTTTCCAAAAAGGTAATGCATGAAATTTAATTGATAGAACAACTTCTAAAGTTGAGCTTAGAGCTTACAACTAACATTCCACAAGGTATCTTGACCATTATGTCATCTAATTAACACATAATCACATATAGAAGGCCTAACATCAAGAAGATGAGAGACACTGTTCTAGCCATGCAAAACCACTGGAATTGAACTCTAGAGTCTAGAGAAGATAAGTCAGCCTTATTCCTTTTCTGTAGGCATCTTCAAGAATCCAAAATGAGATTTCTCAAAAAAAAAAAAAAAAAAAAAAAAAAAAAAAAAAAAAAAAAACCAAAAAACAAAAGGAATCTAAAATAAGAAATTTAACTGAGTGACAAAAAAAGAAGAAGAAAGACTTTAAATGCACGAACGAAAAACTATTGTCATCTTTGTATTAATTAATTGAAGTGGACAGAGTCATTTGTAGCAAAATTCAATAAATTCATGACAGTCGTCCTCTTGATTTGACACTTAATCTCCACCAATGATCTTGACTTTTGTCTTTAAATTCTAAAAGATGTAACTTGAAGATGAGAAAATACAAATTCTAGCCATGCAATAAAGCATGAATTGAATCCTAGAGCCTTTAGGATACTAATGCTTAGGGGATAGCCAAAATTTTTTTTCTTGGAGCGCGAGATAAAACTATTGTATTTGATGTGCTTAAAAAAAAAAGAAAAAAAAAGAAAAAAAAAAAGAAAAAGAAAACTCGAATTACGGCATAACTCCATACAAATCTTGGTGCATTAGTTTAAAAAAAATTAAATTTTAAATTTTCTGCTAATTAGTTCTTAAAAGATTCATCATCTTTTTAGTTACAGAAGTGTGATGAAAAGATTCATCATATTGACTAGAATTGGATTTTTCAAAAGGGTAAAGCAAGAAATTTAATTGATGGACCAACTTCTAAAGTTGTGGTTAGAGCTTACTACTAACATTCCACAAGGTATCTTGACCTTTATGTCATATAATTAACAAATAATCACATATAGAAGGCCTAGCATCAAGAAGATGAGAGACATCGTTCCTTTTTTGTAGAGTCTAGAGAAGACAAATCAGCCTTATTCCTTTTTTGTAGGCATCTTCAAGAATAAAAAATGAGAATCCTCAACCAAAAAAAAAAAAAAAAAAAAAAAGGGAATCCAAAATAATAAAATTGACTAAGTGAAAAAAAAAAAAGACTTTAAATGTACGAACGAAAAACTATAGTCATGTTTATCTTAATTAGTTGAAGTGGATTGAGTCATGTATAGCAAAATCCAATAAATTCATGAGAGTCGTCCTCTTCATTTGACAATTAACCTTGACCAATGATCTTGACTTCTAAGTCTTTAAATTTTTAAAGATGTAACTTGAAGATGAGAGGAAACAAATTCTAGCCACGCAATAAAGCGTGAATTTAATTTTAGAGCCTATAGGATACACATTATTAGGGGATAGCCAAAAATGTATTCTTGGAGTGCGAGATAAAACTATTGTATTTGATGTGCTATTGAAAAAAAAAAAAAAAAAAAACCTCGAATTACGGCATAACTACATACAAATCTTGGTGCATTAGCATAAAAAAATTAAATTAAATTTTAAATTTTCTTCTAATTAGTTATAAAAAGATTCATCATCTTGTCAATTACAGAAGTGTGCTGAAAGGATTCTTCATCATGACTAGTATTGGATTTTCCAAAAGGGTAATTCAAGAAATTGAATTGATACACCAACTTCTAAAATTGTGCTTAGAGCTTACTACTGACATTCCACATGTTATCTTGAACTTTATGTCGTCTAATTAACCCATAATCACATATAGATGGCCTAAGTTCAAGAAGATGAGAGACATCGTTCTAGCCATGCGAAACCACAGGAATTGAATTGTAGAGTCCAGAGAAGATAAATCAGCCTTATTCCTTTTCTGTAAGCATCTTCAAGAATACAAATTGAGAATCCTCAAAAAAAAAAAAAAAAAAAAAAAAAATCCAAATAAGAAAGTTGATTGACTGACAAAAAATGAAAAAAAAAAAAAAGACTTTAAATGCATGAACGAAAAACTATAATAATCTTTATATTAATTAATTGTAATGGACTGAGACATGAATAGCAAAATTTAATAAATTCATGATAGTCTTCCTCTTGATTTGACACTTAAACTCCACAAATGATCTTGATTTCTAAGTCTTTAAATTTTTAAAGACGTAACTTGAAGATGAGAGAAAACAAATTCTAGCCACGTAATAAAGCATGAATTGAATCCTAGAGTCTATAGGATACTCATGCTTAGGGGATAGCCAAAAATGTTTTCTTGGTGCGCGAGCTAAAACAATTGTATTTGATGTGCTATTGAAAAAAAAAAAAAACTTTGTGCATTGGCTTAAAAAAAATTAAAAGTTAAATTTTTCTGCTGATTAGATCTTAAAAGATTAATCACCATGTTAGTTATAGAAGTGTGTAGAAAAGATTCATCATATTGACTAGTATTGGATTTTCCAAAAAGGTAATGCATGAAATTTAATTGATAGAGCAACTTCTAAAGTTTTGCTTAGAGCTTACTACTAAAATTCCACAAGGTATCTTGACCTTTATGTCATCTAATTAAAACATAATCACATATAGAAGGCCTAACATCAAGAAGATGAGAGACATCGATCTAGCCACGCAAAACCACCAGAATTGAACTCTTTAGTCCAAAGAAGATAAATCAACCTTATTCCTTTTCTATAGGCGTCTTCAAGAATCCAAAATGAGAATGTAAAAAAAAAAAAAAAAAAAGGAATCCAAAATAAGAAAGTTTATTGAGTGACAAAAAAAAAAAAAAAGAATTTAAATGCACGAACAAAAAACTATAGTCATCTTTATTTTAATTAATTGAAGTGGACTGAGTCATGTATTGCAAAATTCACTAAATTCATGATGGTTGTCCTCTTGATTTAACACTTTAACCTCCACCAATGATCTTGACTTCTAAGTCTTTAAATTCTAAATGACATAACTAGAAGATGAGAGAAAACAAATTCTAGCCACGCAATAAAGCATGAATTGAATCCTAGAGTCAATACTTATGCTTGGGGGATAGCCAAAAATGTTTTCTTGGAGCGCAAGATAAAACTATTGTATTTGATGTGCTATTGGAAAAAAAAAAAAAAAGGAAAAAACTTGAATTACGGCATAACTACATACAAATCTTGGTGCACTAGCTTAAAAAAATTAAATGTTAAATTTTCTGCTAATTAGTTTTTAAAAGATTCATCATTTTGTTAGTTACAAAAGTGTGTTGAAAAGATTATTCTTATTGAGGAGTATTGGATTTTCCAAATAGGTAATGCATGAAATTTAATTGATAGACCAACTTCTAAAAGTGTGCTTAGAGCTTCCTACTAGCATTCCACATCGTATCTTGATCTCTATGTCATCTAATTAACACATAATCACAAATATAAGGCCTAACTTCTTGAAGGTGAGAGACATCGTTCTAGCCATGCAAAACCATAGGAATTGAACTCTAGAGTCCAGAGAAGATAAATCAGCCTTATTCCTTTTTTGTAGGCATCTTCAAGAATACAAAATTAGAATCCTCAAAAAAAAAAAAAAAAAGAAAAAAAAGAAAAAAGAAAAAAAGAAAGGGAATCCAAAATAAGAAAGTTGACTGAGTAACCAAAAAAAAAAAAAAAAGACATTAAATGCAAGAACGAAAAACTATAGACATCTTTATATTAATTAATTGAAGTGGACTGAGTCATGTATAGCAAAATCCAATAAATTCATGAGAGTCGTCCTCTTGTTTTGACACTTAACCTCCACCAATGATCTTGACTTCTAAGTCTTTAAATTTTGAAAGACGTAACTTGAACATGAGAGGAAACAAATTCTAGCCACGCAAAAAAGGATGAATTGAATCCTAGAGCCTGTAGGTTACTCATGCTATTGAAAAAAAAAAAAAAAAACCTCGAATTACGCCATAACTACATAGAAATCTCGGTGCATTTGCCTAAAAAAATTAAATATTAAATTTTCTGCTAACTAGATCTTAAAAGATTAATCACCTGCTTAGTTATAGAAGTGTGCAGAAAAGATTCAACATATTGACTAGTATTGGATTTTCCAAAAAGGTGATGCATGAAATTTAATTGATAGAACAACTTCTAAAGTTGTGCTTAGAGCTTACTACTAACATTCCACCAGGTATCTTGACCTTAGGGGATAGCCAAAAATGTTTTCTTGCAGCGCGAGATAAAACTATTGTAATACCCGAATTAAGGCATAACTACATGCAAATCTTGGTGCATTAGCTCAAAAAAATTAAATGTTAAATTTTCTGCTAATTAGTTCTTAAAAGATTCATCATCTTTTCAATTACAGAAGTGTGCTAAAAAGATTCATCATCTTGACTAGTATTGGATTTTCCAAAAAGGCAAAGTATGAAATTTAATTGATAGACCAACTTTTGAACTTGTGCTTAGAGAATACAACTACCATTCCACAAGATATCTTGGCCTTTATGTCATCTAATTAACCAATAATCACATATAGAACACCTAATTTCAAGAAGATGGAAGACATTGTTCTAGCCACGCAAAACCACAGGAATTGAACTCTAGAGTCCAGAGAAGATAAATCAACATTATTCCTTTTCTGTAGGCATCTTCAAGAATACAAAATGAGAATCTTCCACAAAAATTAAAAAAAGGAATCCAAAATAATAAAGTTGACTAAGTGACAAAAAAAAAAAAAAAAGACTTTAAATGCACGAACGAAAAAATATTGTCTATTTATACTAATTAATTGAAGTGGACTAAGTCATGTATAGCAAAATTCAATAAATTCATGACAATCATCCTCTTGATTTGACACTTAACCCGCACCAACGATTTGGACTTCTAAGTCTTTAAATTCTAAAAGACGTAACTGGAAGATGAGAGAAAACAAATTCTTGCCTTGCAATAAAGCATGCATTGAATCCTAGAGCCAATAGATACTTATGCTTAGGGGATTGCCAAAAAAGTTTTGTTGGAGCGCGAGATAAAACTATTGTATTTGATGTGCTATTGAAAAAAGAAAAAGAAAAAAAAAACTTGAATTACGACATAACTACGTACAAATCTTGGTGCATTAGCATAAAAAGATTAAATGTTAAATTTTCTGCTACTAAGTTTTTAAAAGATTCATCATCTTGTCAGTTACAAATGTGTTCTAAAATGATTATTCATATTGACCAGTATTGGATTTTCCAAATAGGTAATGCATGAAATTTAATTGATAGACCAACTTCTAAAAGTGTGCTTAGAGCTTCCTACTAGCGTTCCACATGGTATATTGAACTTTATGTCATCTAATTAATACATAATCAGAAATAGAAGGCCTAACTTCAAGAAGATGAGAGACATTGTTCTAGCCATGCGAAACCATAATAATTGAACTCTAGAGTCCAAAGAAGATAAATCAGCCTTATTCCTTTTTTGTAGGCATCTTCTAGACTACAAAATTAGAAACCTCAAAAAAAAAAAAAAAAAAAAAAAGGGAATCCGAAATAAGAAAGTTGACTGAGTGACAAAAAAAAAAAAAAAAAGACTTCAAATGCACGAACGAAAAACTATAGTCATCTTTATATTAATTAATTGAAGTGGACTAAGTCTTGTATAGCAAAATCCAATAAATTGATGAGAGTCGCTAATGTCGTGGAATCCTAAAGAAAGCACACACAATGCTCTCTTGATGGAACAGAAACTAAACTGTTAGTTCCGAGTAGTAAACCTTGAATCCACGAGGGGTTTCCCTAAATCCACAAGGAGAATAAAACTGGAATCCACGAGATGAAAATTTCACAAAACGTCTGTGTTTATTGATAATAGTCTAATTTGCCACTGACGGCTACAAAACAAATAAATACTGAGAAAAACATCTAAAAACCCTAATTCGCACTAATTACGTGATTAGGAGACAAAAATACCGAATTTTACCAAAAATGGAAAATTTGAGTTAAATGCAGAATCATAAACTACTGCCTTTAAGGGTCATCCCAAAACAAATGGGATCTTATTCTGACTTTTAATCTAAAAGTTATTAAGGAAAAACAAATATTACTATAAATAGCAAAAACACTGTTTTTTGGGCCTTAATGAAGGAATTCGCCTAAATTTTGGCGACAATCGTGTCTCATGAATCTGGATTAGAATGCCGTTTTCCTTCAGCTTGCCAAATTTCATGCAATTCCGACAATGTTACCCCGATGGCCCCTACTGGCACCCCACATTGATCTAGCGTTGTGACTTCCTACGCCCCTGCAGCTCCAAGAAGGCATGTGCTGTTTGTTCTACATCAGTCGCCCTCTAGTTTTGACACTTAACCTCAACCAATGATCTTGACTTATAAGTCTTTCAATTTTGAAAGACGTAACTTGAAGACGAGAGGAAACAAATTCTAGCCACGCAATAAAGCATGAATTGAATCCTAGAGCCTATAGGTTACTCATGCATAGGGGATAGCCAAAAATGTTTTCTTGGAGCGCAAGCTAAAACAACTGTAATTGTTGTGCTATTGAAAAAAAAAAAAAATCAAATTACAGCATAGAATTTTTTGCTTAAAAAAATTAAACATTAAATTTTTTGCTAATTAGATATTAAAAGATTAATCAGCTGCTCAGTTACAGAAGGGTGCAGAAAAGATTCATCATATTGACTGGTATTGGATTTTCCAAAAAGGTAATGAATGAAATTTAAATGATAGAAGAACTTCTAAAGTTTTGCTTAGAGCCTACTACAAACATTCCACAAGGTATCTTGACCTTTATGTCATCGAATTTACATATAATCACAAATTGAAGGCCTAACATGAAGAAGATGAGAGACATCGATCTAGCCACGCAAAACCACCGGAATTGAACTCTAGAGTCTAGAGAAGATAATTAAGACTTATTCCTTTTCTGTAGGCATTTTCAAGAATCCAAAATGAGAACCTTTAAAAAAAAAAAAAAAAAAAAAAAAAGGAATCCAAAATAAGAAAATTGACAGAGTGAGAAAAAATAAGATTTAAATGCACAAACGAAAATCTATAGTCGTCTTTAGATTAATTAATTGTAGTGAACTGAGTCATGTATAGCAAAATTCAATAAATTCATGACAGTCATCCCCTTGATATGAAACATAACCTCCCTTAATGAACTTGACTTCTAAGTCTTCAAATTCTAAAAGACATAATTTGAAGATGAGAGAATACAAATTCTGGCCACGCAATAAAGCAAGAATTGAATCCTAGAGCCTATAGAACACTTATGCTTAGGGGATAAACAAAAATGTTTTCTGGGAGCGTGAGATAAAACTATTGTAATAAATGTGCTATATTAAAAAATTGAAAGAAAAAAAAACCTGATTTAAGGCATAACTACATGCAAATCTTGGTGCATTAGCTAAAAAATTAAATGTTAAATTTTCCGCTAATTAGTTCTAAAAAGATTCATCATCTTTTCAGTTACAGAAGTGTGCTGAAAAGATTCATCATATTGACTAGTATTGGATTTTACAAAAAGGTAAAGTATGAAATTTAATTGATCGACCAACTTCTAAAGTTGTGCTTAGAGCGTACAACTAAGATTCCACAAGGTATCTTGGCCTTTATCTCATCTAATTAACCCATAATAACATATAGAAGGCCCAACTTCAAGAAGATGAGAGACAACGTTCCAGCCACGCAAAACCACAGGAATTGAACTCTAGAGTCCAGAGAAGACAAATCAGCCTTATTCCTTTCCTGTAGTGATCTTCAAGAATACAAAGCGAAAATCTTCCCAAAAAAAAAAAAAAAAAGAATCCAAAATAATGAAGTTGTCTATGTGAAAAAAAAAAAAAAAAAGACTTTAAATTCATGAGCAAAAAGCTATAGTCATCTTTATGTTAATTAAATGAAGTGGAATGAGTCATGTATAGCAAATTTCAATAAATTCATGACAATCGTCCACTTGATTTGACACTTAACCTGCACCAATGATATAGACTTCTAAGTCTTTAAATTCTAAAAGACGTAACTGGAAGATGAGAGACAACAAATTCTAGCCTTGCAATAAAGCATGAGTTGAATCCTAGAGCCAATTGGATACTTATGCTTAGGGGATTGCCAAAAAAGTTTTCTTAGAGTGCAAGATAAAACTATTGTATTTGATGTGCTATTGAAAAAAAGGAAAAAAAAAAAAAAAACTCGAATTACAGAGTAACTACATACAAATCTTCGGGCATTAGCTTAAAAAAATTAAATGATAAATTTTCTGCTTATAAGTTTTTAAAGGATTCATCATCTTGGCAGTTACAAATGTGTTCTGAAAAGATTATTTATATTGACTAGTATAATAGGTAATGCATGAAATTTAATTGATAGGCCAACTTCTAAAAGTGTGCTTAGAGCTTCCTACTAGCATTCCACATGGTATATTGAACTTTATGTCTTCTAATTTAAACATAATCAGAAATAGAAGGCCTTACTTCAAGAAGATGAGAGACATTGCTCTAGCCATGCAAAACCATAGGAATTGAACTCTAGAGTCTAGAGAAGATAAATCAGCCTTATTCCTTTCCTGTAGGCATCTTCAAGAATACAAAACGAGAATCTTCCAAAAAAAAAAAAGGAATCCAAAATAATGAAGTTGTCTAAGTGAAAAAAAAAAAAAAAAAAGACTTTAAATGCATGAGCAGAAAACTATAGTCATCTTTATGTTAATTAAATGAAGTGGAATGAGTCATGTATAGCAAATTTCAATAAATACATGACAATCGTCCACTTGATTTGACACTTAACCTGCACCAATGATATAGACTTCTAAGTCTTTAAATTCTAAAAGACGTAAATGGAAGATGAGAGACAACAAATTCTAGCCTTGCAATAAAGCATGAGTTGAATCCAAGAGCGAATTGGATACTTATGCTTAGGGGATTGCCAAAAAAGTTTTCTTAGAGTGCAAGATAAAACTATTGTATTTGATGTGCTATTGAAAAAAAGGAAAAAAAAAAAAAAAAACTCGAATTACAGAGTAACTACATACAAATCTTCGGGCATTAGCTTAAAAAAAATTAAATGATAAATTTTTTGCTTATAAGTTTTTAAAGGATTCATCATCTTGGCAGTTACAAATGTGTTCTGAAAAGATTATTTATATTGACTAGTATAATAGGTAATGCATGAAATTTAATTGATAGGCCAACTTCTAAAAGTGTGCTTAGAGCTTCCTACTAGCATTCCACATGGTATATTGAACTTTATGTCTTCTAATTTAAACATAATCAGAAATAGAAGGCCTTACTTCAAGAAGATGAGAGACATTGCTCTAGCCATGCAAAACCATAGGAATTGAACTCTAGAGTCTAGAGAAGATAAATCAGCCTTATTCCTTTTCTGTAGGCATCTCCAAGAATACAAAATTAGAATCCTCAAAATAAATAAAGAAAGGAATCCGAAATAAGAAAATTGATTGAGTGACAAAAAAAATAAAAAAGACTTTAAATGCACAAACGAAAAAATATAGTCATCTTTATATTAATTAATTGAAGTGGACTGAGTCATGTATAGCAAAATTTAATAAATTCATGATAATCGTCCTCTTGATTTGACACTTAACCTGCACCAATGATATAGAAGACGTAACTGGAAGATGATAGAAAAAAAATTCTAGCCTTGCAATAAAGCATGAGTTGAATCTTAGAGCCAATAGGATACTTATGCTTAGGAGATTGCCAAAAACGTTTTTTTGGCACGCAAGATAAAACTATTGCATTTGATGTGCTATTGAAAAAAAAAAAAAAAAAAAACTCGAATTACTGGATAACTACATACAAATCTTGGGGCATTAGCTTAAAAAAATTAAACGATAAATTTTCTGCTTATAAGTTTTTAATGGATTCAACATCTTGGCAGTTACGGATGTGTTCTGAAAAGATTATTCATATTGACTAGTATTGGATTTTCCTAATAGGTAATGCATGATATTTAATAGATAGGCCAACTTCTAAAAGTGTGCTTAGAGCTTCCTACTAGCATTCCACATGGTATATTGAACTTTATGTCATCTAATTAAAACAAAATCAGAAATAGAAGGCCTAACTTCAAGAAGATGAGAGACATTGCTCTAGCCATGCAAGACCATAGGAATTGAACTCTAGAGTCCAGAGAAGATAAATCAGCCTTATTCCTTTCCTGTAGGCATCTTCAAGAATACAAAACGAGAATCTTCCAAAAAAAAAAAGGAATCCAAAATAATGAAGTTGTCTAAGTGAAAAAAAAAAAAAAAAAAACATTAAATGCATGAGCAAAAAACTAGAGTCATCTTTATGTTAATTAAATGAAGTGGAATGAATCATGTATAGCAAATTTCAATAAATTCATGACAATCATCTACTTGATTTGACACTTAACCTGCAGCAATGATATAGACTTCTAAGTCTTCAAATTCTAAAAGACGTAATTGGAAGATGAGAGACAACAAATTCTAGCCTTGCAATAAAGCATGAGTTGAATCCTAGAGCCAATTGGATACTTATGCTTAGGGGATTGCAAAAAAAGTTTTCTTAGAGCACAAGATAAAACTATTGTATTTGATGTGCAATTGAAAAAAAGGAAAAAAAAAAAAAAATCGAATTACAGAATAACTACATACAAATCTTCGGGCATTAGCTTAAAAAAATTAAATGATAAATTTTTTGCTTATATGTTTTTAAAGGATTCATCATCATGGCAGTTACAAATTTGTTCTGAAAAGATTATTTTTATTGACTAGTATTGGATTTTCCTAATAGGTAATGTATGAAATTTAATTGATAGGCCAACTTTTAAAGTGTGCTTAGAGCTTCCTACTAGCATTCCACATGGTATATTGAACTTTATGTCATCTAATTAAAACATAATCAGAAATAGAAGGCCTAACTTCAAGAAGATGAGAGACATTGCTCTAGCCGTGCAAAAACATAGGAATTGAACTTTAGAGTCCAGAGAAGATAAATCAGCCTTATTCCTTTCCTGTAGGCATCTTCAAGAATACAAAATGAGAATCTTCCAAAAAAAAAAAAGGAATCCAAAATAATGAAGTTGTCTAAGTGAAAAAAAAAAAAAAAAAGACTTTAAATGCATGAGCAGAAAACTATAGTCATCTTTATGTTAATTAAATGAAGTGGAATGAGTCATGTATAGCAAATTTCAATAAATTCATGACAATCGTCCACTTGATTTGACACTTAACCTGCACCAATGATATAGACTTCTAAGTCTTTAAATTCTTAAAGACGTAACTGGAAGATGAGAGACAACAAATTCTAGCCTTGCAATAAAGCTTGAGTTGAATCCTAGAGCCAATTGGATACTTATGCTTAGGGGATCGCCAAAATTTTTTTCTTAGAGTGCAAGATAAAACTATTGTATTTGATGTGCTATTGAAAAAAAGGAAAAAAAAAAAAACTCGAATTACAGAGTAACTACATACAAATCTTCGGGCATTAGCTTAAAAAAATTAAATGATAAATTTTCTGCTTATAAGTTTTTAAAGGATTCATCATCTTGGCAGTTACAAATGTGTTCTGAAAAGATTATTTATATTGACTAGTATAATAGGTAATGCATGAAATTTAATTGATAGGCCAACTTCTAAAAGTGTGCTTAGAGCTTCCTACTAGCATTCCACATGGTATATTGAACTTTATGTCTTCTAATTTAAACATAATCAGAAATAGAAGGCCTTACTTCAAGAAGATGAGAGACATTGCTCTAGCCATGCAAAACCATAGGAATTGAACTCTATAGTCTAGAGAAGATAAATCAGCCTTATTCCTTTTCTGTAGGCATCTCCAAGAATACAAAATTAGAATCCTCAAAATAAATAAAGAAAGGAATCCGAAATAAGAAAATTGATTGAGTGACAAAAAAAATAAAAAAGACTTTAAATGCATAAACGAAAATCTATAGTCGTCTTTATATTAATTAATTGAAGTGGACAGAGTCATGTATAGCAAAATCCAATAACTTGATGAGAGTCGTCCTCTTGTTTTGACAGTTAACCAGAACCAATGATCTTGACTTGTAAGTCTTTAAATTTTGAAAGACATAACTTGAAGATGGGAGGAAACAAATCCTAGCCGCGCAATAAAGCATGAATTGAATCCTAGAGCGTATAGGTTACTCATGCTTAGGGGATAGCCAAAAATGTTCTTTTGGAGCGCGAGCTAAAACAACTGTATTTGATGTGCTATTAACAAAAAGAAAAAAGAAAAAAAAACTCGAATTACGGCGTAACTACTTAGAAATCTTGGTGCATTTGCTCAAAAAAATTAAATGTTAAATTTTTTGCTATTAAGTTTTTAAAAGATTCATCATCTTGTTAGTTACAGATTTGTTCTAAAATGATTATCGATATTGACCAGTTATGGATTTTCCTAATAGGTAATGCATGAAATGTAATTGATAGACCAACTGCAAAAAGTGTGCTTAGAGCTTCCTACTAGCATTCCACATCGTATATTGAACTTTACGTCATCTAATTTACACATAATCAGAAATAGAAGGCCTAACTTCAAGAAGATGAGAGACATCGTTCTAGCCATGCAAAACCATAGGAATTGAACTCTAGAGTCCAAAGAAGATAAATCAACCTTATTCCTTTTCTGTAGGCATCTTCAGGTATACAAAATTAGAAACGTCATAAAAAAAAATGGGGTATCCGAAATAAGAAAGTTGATTGAGTGACAAAAAAAATAAAAAAGACTTTAAATGCACAAACGAAAAACTATAGTCATCTTTATATTAATTAATTGAAGTGGACTGAGTCATGTATAGCAAAATTTAATAAATTCATGATAATCATCCTCTTGATTTGACACTTAACCTGCACCAATGATATAGAAGACGTAACTGGAAGATGAGAGAAAAAAAATTCTAGCCTTGCAATAAAGCATGAGTTGAATCTTAGAGTCAATAGGATACTTATGCTTAGGAGATTGCCAAAAATGTTTTCTTGGCGCGCAAGATAAACCTATTGTATTTGAAGTGCTATTGAAAAAAAAAAAAAAACTCGAGTTTCTGGATAACTACATACAAATCTTGGGGCATTAGCTTAAAAAAATTAAATGATAAATTTTCTGCTTATAAGTTTTTAATGGATTCAACATCTTGGCAGTTACGGATGTGTTCTGAAAAGATTATTCATATTGACTAGTATTGGATTTTCCTAATAGGTAATGCATGATATTTAATAGATAGGCCAACTTCTAAAAGTGTGCTTAGAGCTTCCTACTAGCATTCCACATGGTATATTGAACTTTATGTCATCTAATTAAAACAAAATCAGAAATAGAAGGCCTGACTTCAAGAAGATGAGAGACATTGCTCTAGCCATGCAAGACCATAGGAATTGAACTCTAGAGTCCAGAGAAGATAAATCAGCCTTATTCCTTTCCTGTAGGCATCTTCAAGAATACAAAACGAGAATCTTCCAAAAAAAAAAAGGAATCCAAAATAATGAAGTTGTCTAAGTGAAAAAAAAAAAAAAAAAGACATTAAATGCATGAGCAAAAAACTATAGTCATCTTTATGTTAATTAAATGAAGTGGAATGAATCATGTATAGCAAATTTCAATAAATTCGTGACAATCGTCCACTTGATTTGATACTTAACCTGCAACAATGATATAGACTTCTAAGTCTTCAAATTCTAAAAGACATAATTGGAAGATGAGAGACAACAAATTCTAGCCTTGCAATAAAGCATGAGTTGAATCCTAGAGCCAATTGGATACTTATGCTTAGGGGATTGCCAAAAAAGTTTTCTTAGAGCACAAGATAAAACTATTGTATTTGATGTGCAATTGAAAAAAAGGAAAAAAAAAAAAAAACTCGAATTACAGAATAACTACTTACAAATCTTCGGGCATTAGCTTAAAAAAATTAAATGATAAATTTTCTGCTTATAAGTTTTTAAAGGATTCATCATCATGGCAGTTACAAATGTGTTCTGAAAAGATTTTTTTTATTGACTAGTATTGGATTTTCCTAATAGGTAATGTATGAAATTTAATTGATAGGCCAACTTTTAAAGTGTGCTTAGAGCTTCCTACTAGCATTCCACATGGCATATTGAACTTTATGTCTTCTAATTTAAACATAATCAGAAATAGAAGGCCTTACTTCAAGAAGATGAGAGACATTGCTCTAGCCATGCAAAACCATAGGAATTGAACTCTAGAGTCTAGAGAAGATAAATCAGCCTTATTCCTTTCCTGTAGGCATCTTCAAGAATACAAAACGAGAATCTTCCAAAAAAAAAAAAGGAATCCAAAATAATGAAGTTGTCTAAGTGAAAAAAAAAAAAAAAAGACTTTAAATGCATGAGCAGAAAACTATAGTCATCTTTATGTTAATTAAATGAAGTGGAATGAGTCATGTATAGCAAATTTCAATAAATACATGACAATCGTCCACTTGATTTGACACTTAACCTGCACCAATGATATAGACTTCTAAGTCTTTAAATTCTAAAAGACGTAACTGGAAGATGAGAGACAACAAATTCTAGCCTTGCAATAAAGCATGAGTTGAATCCAAGAGCGAATTGGATACTTATGCTTAGGGGATTGCCAAAAAAGTTTTCTTAGAGTGCAAGATAAAACTATTGTATTTGATGTGCTATTGAAAAAAAGGAAAAAAAAAAAAAAAAAACTCGAATTACAGAGTAACTACATACAAATCTTCGGGCATTAGCTTAAAAAAAATTAAATGATAAATTTTTTGCTTATAAGTTTTTAAAGGATTCATCATCTTGGCAGTTACAAATGTGTTCTGAAAAGATTATTTATATTGACTATTATAATAGGTAATGCATGAAATTTAATTGATAGGCCAACTTCTAAAAGTGTGCTTAGAGCTTCCTACTAGCATTCCACATGGTATATTGAACTTTATGTCTTCTAATTTAAACATAATCAGAAATAGAAGGCCTTACTTCAAGAAGATGAGAGACATTGCTCTAGCCATGCAAAACCATAGGAATTGAACTCTAGAGTCTAGAGAAGATAAATCAGCCTTATTCCTTTTCTGTAGGCATCTCCAAGAATACAAAATTAGAATCCTCAAAATAAATAAAGAAAGGAATCCGAAATAAGAAAATTGATTGAGTGACAAAAAAAATAAAAAAGACTTTAAATGCACAAACGAAAAAATATAGTCATCTTTATATTAATTAATTGAAGTGGACTGAGTCATGTATAGCAAAATTTAATAAATTCATGATAATCGTCCTCTTGATTTGACACTTAACCTGCACCAATGATATAGAAGACGTAACTGGAAGATGATAGAAAAAAAATTCTAGCCTTGCAATAAAGCATGAGTTGAATCTTAGAGCCAATAGGATACTTATGCTTAGGAGATTGCCAAAAACGTTTTTTTGGCACGCAAGATAAAACTATTGCATTTGATGTGCTATTGAAAAAAAAAAAAAAAAAAAAACTCGAATTACTGGATAACTACATACAAATCTTGGGGCATTAGCTTAAAAAAATTAAACGATAAATTTTCTGCTTATAAGTTTTTAATGGATTCAACATCTTGGCAGTTACGGATGTGTTCTGAAAAGATTATTCATATTGACTAGTATTGGATTTTCCTAATAGGTAATGCATGATATTTAATAGATAGGCCAACTTCTAAAAGTGTGCTTAGAGCTTCCTACTAGCATTCCACATGGTATATTGAACTTTATGTCATCTAATTAAAACAAAATCAGAAATAGAAGGCCTAACTTCAAGAAGATGAGAGACATTGCTCTAGCTATGCAAGACCATAGGAATTGAACTCTAGAGTCCAGAGAAGATAAATCAGCCTTATTCCTTTCCTGTAGGCATCTTCAAGAATACAAAACGAGAATCTTCCAAAAAAAAAAAGGAATCCAAAATAATGAAGTTGTCTAAGTGAAAAAAAAAAAAAAAAAAACATTAAATGCATGAGCAAAAAACTAGAGTCATCTTTATGTTAATTAAATGAAGTGGAATGAATCATGTATAGCAAATTTCAATAAATTCATGACAATCATCTACTTGATTTGACACTTAACCTGCAGCAATGATATAGACTTCTAAGTCTTCAAATTCTAAAAGACGTAATTGGAAGATGAGAGACAACAAATTCTAGCCTTGCAATAAAGCATGAGTTGAATCCTAGAGCCAATTGGATACTTATGCTTAGGGGATTGCAAAAAAAGTTTTCTTAGAGCACAAGATAAAACTATTGTATTTGATGTGCAATTGAAAAAAAGGAAAAAAAAAAAAAACTCGAATTACAGAATAACTACATACAAATCTTCGGGCATTAGCTTAAAAAAATTAAATGATAAATTTTTTGCTTATATGTTTTTAAAGGATTCATCATCATGGCAGTTACAAATTTGTTCTGAAAAGATTATTTTTATTGACTAGTATTGGATTTTCCTAATAGGTAATGTATGAAATTTAATTGATAGGCCAACTTTTAAAGTGTGCTTAGAGCTTCCTACTAGCATTCCACATGGTATATTGAACTTTATGTCATCTAATTAAAACATAATCAGAAATAGAAGGCCTAACTTCAAGAAGATGAGAGACATTGCTCTAGCCGTGCAAAAACATAGGAATTGAACTTTAGAGTCCAGAGAAGATAAATCAGCCTTATTCCTTTCCTGTAGGCATCTTCAAGAATACAAAATGAGAATCTTCCAAAAAAAAAAAAGGAATCCAAAATAATGAAGTTGTCTAAGTGAAAAAAAAAAAAAAAAAGACTTTAAATGCATGAGCAGAAAACTATAGTCATCTTTATGTTAATTAAATGAAGTGGAATGAGTCATGTATAGCAAATTTCAATAAATTCATGACAATCGTCCACTTGATTTGACACTTAACCTGCACCAATGATATAGACTTCTAAGTCTTTAAATTCTTAAAGACGTAACTGGAAGATGAGAGACAACAAATTCTAGCCTTGCAATAAAGCTTGAGTTGAATCCTAGAGCCAATTGGATACTTATGCTTAGGGGATCGCCAAAATTTTTTTCTTAGAGTGCAAGATAAAACTATTGTATTTGATGTGCTATTGAAAAAAAGGAAAAAAAAAAAAACTCGAATTACAGAGTAACTACATACAAATCTTCGGGCATTAGCTTAAAAAAATTAAATGATAAATTTTCTGCTTATAAGTTTTTAAAGGATTCATCATCTTGGCAGTTACAAATGTGTTCTGAAAAGATTATTTATATTGACTAGTATAATAGGTAATGCATGAAATTTAATTGATAGGCCAACTTCTAAAAGTGTGCTTAGAGCTTCCTACTAGCATTCCACATGGTATATTGAACTTTATGTCTTCTAATTTAAACATAATCAGAAATAGAAGGCCTTACTTCAAGAAGATGAGAGACATTGCTCTAGCCATGCAAAACCATAGGAATTGAACTCTATAGTCTAGAGAAGATAAATCAGCCTTATTCCTTTTCTGTAGGCATCTCCAAGAATACAAAATTAGAATCCTCAAAATAAATAAAGAAAGGAATCCGAAATAAGAAAATTGATTGAGTGACAAAAAAAATAAAAAAGACTTTAAATGCATAAACGAAAATCTATAGTCGTCTTTATATTAATTAATTGAAGTGGACAGAGTCATGTATAGCAAAATCCAATAACTTGATGAGAGTCGTCCTCTTGTTTTGACAGTTAACCAGAACCAATGATCTTGACTTGTAAGTCTTTAAATTTTGAAAGACATAACTTGAAGATGGGAGGAAACAAATCCTAGCCGCGCAATAAAGCATGAATTGAATCCTAGAGCGTATAGGTTACTCATGCTTAGGGGATAGCCAAAAATGTTCTTTTGGAGCGCGAGCTAAAACAACTGTATTTGATGTGCTATTAACAAAAAGAAAAAAGAAAAAAAAACTCGAATTACGGCGTAACTACTTAGAAATCTTGGTGCATTTGCTCAAAAAAATTAAATGTTAAATTTTTTGCTATTAAGTTTTTAAAAGATTCATCATCTTGTTAGTTACAGATTTGTTCTAAAATGATTATCGATATTGACCAGTTATGGATTTTCCTAATAGGTAATGCATGAAATGTAATTGATAGACCAACTGCAAAAAGTGTGCTTAGAGCTTCCTACTAGCATTCCACATCGTATATTGAACTTTACGTCATCTAATTTACACATAATCAGAAATAGAAGGCCTAACTTCAAGAAGATGAGAGACATCGTTCTAGCCATGCAAAACCATAGGAATTGAACTCTAGAGTCCAAAGAAGATAAATCAACCTTATTCCTTTTCTGTAGGCATCTTCAGGTATACAAAATTAGAAACGTCATAAAAAAAAATGGGGTATCCGAAATAAGAAAGTTGATTGAGTGACAAAAAAAATAAAAAAGACTTTAAATGCACAAACGAAAAACTATAGTCATCTTTATATTAATTAATTGAAGTGGACTGAGTCATGTATAGCAAAATTTAATAAATTCATGATAATCATCCTCTTGATTTGACACTTAACCTGCACCAATGATATAGAAGACGTAACTGGAAGATGAGAGAAAAAAAATTCTAGCCTTGCAATAAAGCATGAGTTGAATCTTAGAGTCAATAGGATACTTATGCTTAGGAGATTGCCAAAAATGTTTTCTTGGCGCGCAAGATAAAACTATTGTATTTGAAGTGCTATTGAAAAAAAAAAAAAAAACTCGAGTTTCTGGATAACTACATACAAATCTTGGGGCATTAGCTTAAAAAAATTAAATGATAAATTTTCTGCTTATAAGTTTTTAATGGATTCAACATCTTGGCAGTTACGGATGTGTTCTGAAAAGATTATTCATATTGACTAGTATTGGATTTTCCTAATAGGTAATGCATGATATTTAATAGATAGGCCAACTTCTAAAAGTGTGCTTAGAGCTTCCTACTAGCATTCCACATGGTATATTGAACTTTATGTCATCTAATTAAAACAAAATCAGAAATAGAAGGCCTGACTTCAAGAAGATGAGAGACATTGCTCTAGCCATGCAAGACCATAGGAATTGAACTCTAGAGTCCAGAGAAGATAAATCAGCCTTATTCCTTTCCTGTAGGCATCTTCAAGAATACAAAACGAGAATCTTCCAAAAAAAAAAAGGAATCCAAAATAATGAAGTTGTCTAAGTGAAAAAAAAAAAAAAAAGACATTAAATGCATGAGCAAAAAACTATAGTCATCTTTATGTTAATTAAATGAAGTGGAATGAATCATGTATAGCAAATTTCAATAAATTCGTGACAATCGTCCACTTGATTTGATACTTAACCTGCAACAATGATATAGACTTCTAAGTCTTCAAATTCTAAAAGACATAATTGGAAGATGAGAGACAACAAATTCTAGCCTTGCAATAAAGCATGAGTTGAATCCTAGAGCCAATTGGATACTTATGCTTAGGGGATTGCCAAAAAAGTTTTCTTAGAGCACAAGATAAAACTATTGTATTTGATGTGCAATTGAAAAAAAGGAAAAAAAAAAAAAAACTCGAATTACAGAATAACTACTTACAAATCTTCGGGCATTAGCTTAAAAAAATTAAATGATAAATTTTCTGCTTATAAGTTTTTAAAGGATTCATCATCATGGCAGTTACAAATGTGTTCTGAAAAGATTTTTTTTATTGACTAGTATTGGATTTTCCTAATAGGTAATGTATGAAATTTAATTGATAGGCCAACTTTTAAAGTGTGCTTAGAGCTTCCTACTAGCATTCCACATGGCATATTGAACTTTATGTCATCTAATTAAAACATAATCAGAAATAGAAGGCCTAACTTCAAGAAGATGAGAGACATTGCTCTAGCCATGCAAAACCATAGGAATTGAACTCTATAGTCTAGAGAAGATAAATCAGCCTTATTCCTTTTCTGTTGGCATCTCCAAGAATACAAAATTAGAATCCTCAAAATAAATAAAGAAAGGAATCCGAAATAAGAAAATTGATTGAGTGACAAAAAAATAAAAAAGACTTTAAATGCATAAACGAAAAACTATAGTCATCTTTATATTAATTAATTGAAGTGGACGGAGTCATGTATAGAAAAATCCAATAACTTGATGAGAGTCGTCCTCTTGTTTTGACACTTAACCACAACCAATGATCTTGACTTGTAAGTCTTTAAGTTTTGAAAGACGTAACTTGAAGATGGGAGGAAACAAATTCTTGCCACGCAATAAAACATGAATTGAATCCTAGAGCCTATTGGTTACTCATGCATAGGGGATAGCCAAAAATGTTTTCTCGTAGCGCGAGCTAAAACAACTCTATTTGATGTGCTATTGAAAAAAAAAAAAAAAAAAAAAAAAAACTCGAATTACGGCATAACTGCAAAAAAATCTGGGGGCATTTGCTTAAAAAAATTAAATATTAAATTTTACGCTAATTAGATCTTAAAAGATTAATCAACTACTCAGTTACAGAAGTGTGCTGAAAAGATTCATCTTACTGACGAGTATTGGATTTTCCAAAAAGGTAACGCATGAAATTGAAATGATAGAAGAACTTCTAAAGTTGTGCTTAGAGCTTACTACAAACATTCCACAAGTTATCTTGACCTTTATGTCGTTTAATTTACACATAATCACATATTGAAGGCCTAACTTGACGATGACGAGAGACATCATTCTAGCCACGCAAAACCACCCGAATTGAACTCTAGAATCTAGAGAAGATAAATCAGCCTTATTCCTTTTCTGTAGGCATATTCAATAATCCAATATGAGAACCTTCAAAAGAAAAAGAAAAAAGGAATCCAAAATAAGAAAGTTGACACAATGACCAAAAAAAAAAAAGATTTTAAATGCACGAATGAAAAACTATAGTCATCTTTATATTAATTAATTGTAGTGGGCTGAGTCATGTATAGGAAAATTCATTAACTTCATAACAGTTGTCCCCTTGGTATGACACTTAACCTCCCTTAATGAACTTGACTTCTATGTCTTTAAATTCTAAAAGACATAACTTGAAGATGAGAGAATACAAATTCTGGCCATGCAATAAAGCAAGAATTGAATCCTAGAACCTATAGCATACTTATGCTTTGGGGATAGCCAAAAATGTTTTCTAGGAGCGTGAGATAAAACTATTGTAATACATGTGCTATTAAAAAAAAGAAAACCCGAATTGAGGCATAACTACATGCAAATCTTGGTGCATTAGCTAAAAAAAATTAAATGTTAAATTTTCTGCTAATTAGTTCTTAAAAGATTCATTATCTTTTCTGTTACAGAAGTGTGCAGAAAAGATTCATCATATTAAATAGTATTGGATTTTCCAACAAGTTAAAGTATGAAATTTAATTGATAGACCAACTTCTAAAGTTGTGCTTAGAGCGTACAACTAACATTCCACAAGGTATCTTGGCCTTTATGTCATCTAATTAACTATAATCACATATTGAAGGCCTAACTTCAAGAAGATGAGAGACACTGGTCTAGCCAAGCAAAACCAAGGGAATTGAACTCTAGAGTCCAGAGAAGATAAATCTGCCTTATTCCTTTTCTGTAGGCATCTTCAATAATACAAAATTAGAATCCTTAAATTAAAAAAAATTAAAAAAAAATGGAATCCGAAATAAGAAAATTGACTGGGTGACAAAAAAAAAAAAAAAAGACTTTAAATGCACGAACGAAAAACTATAGTCATCTTTATATTAATTAATTGAGGTGGACTGAGTCATGTATAGCAAAATCCAATAAATTGATGACACTCGTTCTCTTGTTTTCACAATTAACCTCAACCAATGATCATGACTTCTAAGTCTTTAAATTTTGAAAGACGTAGCTTGAACATGAGAGGAAACAAATTCTAGCCACGCAATAAAGCATGAATTGAATCCTAAAGCCTATTGGTTACTCATGCATAGGGGATAGCCAAAAATGTTTTCTTGGAGCGTGAGCTAAAACAACTCTATTTGATGTGCTATTGACAAAAAAAAAAAAATCAAATTACGGCATAACTGCAAAGAAATCTTGGTGCATTTGCTTAAAAAAATTAAATATTAAATTTTCTGCAAATTAGATCTTAAAAGATTAATCAATTACTCAGTTACAGAAGTGTGCTGGAGAGATTCATCTTATTAACGAGTATTGGATTTTCAAAAAAGGTAACGCATGAAATTGAAATGATAGAAGAACTTCTAAAGTAGTGCTTAGAGCTTACTACAAACATTCCACAAGTTATCTTGACCTTTATGTCCTCTAATTTACACATAATCACATATTGAAGGCCTAACATGAAGATGCCGAGAGACATCGATCTAGCCACACCAAACCACCCGAATTGAACTCTAGACTCTAGAGAAGATAAATCAGCCTTCTTCCTTTTCTGTAGGCATCTTCAATAATCCAAAATGAGAACCTTCAAAAGAAAAAAAAAAAAAGGAATCCAAAATAAGAAAGTTGACAGAGTGACCAAAAAAAAAAAGAAGATTTTAAATGCACGAATTAAAAACCATAGTCATCTTTATATTAATTAATTGTAGTGGATTGAGTCGTGTATAGAAAAATTCAATAACTTCATAACAGTTGTCCCCCTGGTTTGACACTTAACCTCCCCTAATGAACTTCACTTCTAAGTATTTAAATTCTAAAAGACATAACTTGAACATGAGAGAATACAAATTCTGGTCATGCAATAAAGCAAGAATTGAATCCTAGAGCCTATAGCATACTTATGCTTTGGGGATAGCCAAAAATGTTTTCTAGGAGCGTGAGATAAAACTATTGTAATACATGTGCTCTTCTAAAAAAAAAAAAAAAAATCCCGAATTAAGGCATAACTACATGCAAATCTTGGTGCATTAGCTTAAAAAAATTAAATGTTAAATTTTCTGCTAATTAGTTTTTAAAAGATTCATCATCTTTTCTGTTACAGAAGTGTACCGAAAAGATTCATCATATTGACTAGTATTGGATTCTCCAACAAGTTAAAGTATGAAATTTAATTGGTAGAGCAACTTCTAAAGTTGTGCTTAGAGCGTACAACTAACATTCCACAAGGTATCTTGGCCTTTATGTCATCTAATTAACCCATAATCACATATAGAAGGCCTAATTTCAAGAAGATGAGAGACATTGTTCTAGCCATGCAAAACCAAGGGAATTGAACTCTAGAGTCTAGAGAAGATAAATAAGCCTTATTCCTTTTCTGTAGGCATCTTCAATAATCCAAAATGAGAACCTTCAAAAGAAGAAGTATAAAAAAAAAAAAAAAAAAAAAGGAATCCAAAATAAGAAAATTGATAGAGTGACAAAAAAAAAAAAAAGATTTTAAATGCACGAACGAAAAACTATAGTCATCTTTATATTAATTAATTGTGGTGGACTAAGTCGTGTATAGCAAAATTCAATAACTTCATAACAGTTGTCCCCTTGGTTTGACACTTAACCTCCCTTAATGAACTTGACTTCTAAGTCTTTAAATTCTAAAAGACATAACTTGAACATGAGAGAATACAAATTCTGGCCATGCAATAAAGCAAGAATTGAATCCTAGAGCCTATAGCATACTTATGCTTTGGGGATAGCCAGAAATGTTTTCTAGGAGCATGAGATAAAACTATTGTAATACATGTGCTATTCTATAAAAAAAAAAAAAAAAAAAAAAAAAAACCCAAATTAAGGCATAACTACATGCAAATCTTGGTGCATTAGCTTAAAAAAATTAAATGTTAAATTTTCTGCTAATTAGTTTTTAAAAGATTCATCATCTTTTCTGTTACAGAAGTGTGCAGAAAAGATTCATCATATTGACTAGTATTGGATTTTCCAACAAGTTAAAGTATGAAATTTAATTGATAGACCAACTTCTAAAGTTGTGCTTGGAGCATATAACTAACATTCCACAAGGTATCTCGGCCTTTATGTCATCTAATTAACCCATAATCACATATAAAAGGCCTAACTTCAAGAAGATGAGAGACATTGTTCTAGCCATGCAAAACCAAGGGAATTGAACTCTAGAGTCTAGAGCAGATAAATCAGCCTTATTCCTTTTCTGTGGGCATCTTCAATAATCCAAAATGAGAACCTTCAAAAGAAGAAGTAGAAAAAAAAAAAAAATGGAATCCAAAATAAGAAAATTGACAGAGTGACAAAAAAAAAAAAAAGATTTTAAATGCACGAACGAAAAACTATAGTCATCTTTATATTACTTAATTGTAGTGGACTGAGTCGTGTATAGCAAAATTCAATAACTTCATAACAGTTGTCCCCTTGGTATGACACTTAACCTCCCTTAATGAACTTGACTTCTATGTCTTTAAATTCTAAAAGACATAACTTGAAGATGAGATAATACAAATTCTGGCCATGCAATAAAGTAAGAATTGAATCCTAGAGCCTATAGCATACTTATGCTTTGGGGATAGCCAAAAATGTTTTCTAGGAGCGTGAGATAAAACTATTGTAATACATGTGCTATTAAAAAAAAAAAAACCCGAATTGAGGCATAACTACAGGTAAATCTTGGTGCATTAGCATAAAAAAATTAAATGTTAAATTTTCTGCTAATTAGTTCTTAAAAGATTCACCATCTTTTCTGTTACAGAAGTGTGCAGAAAAGATTCATCATATTGAATAGTATTGGATTTTCCAACAAGTTAAAGTATGAAATTTAATTGATAGACCAACTTCTAAAGTTGTGCTTGGAGCATCTAACTAACATTTATCTTGGCCTTTATGTCATCTAATTAACGCATAATCTCATATAGAAGGCCTAACTTCAAGAAGATGATAGACATTGTTCTAGCCATGCAAAACCAAGGGAATTGAACTCTAGAGTCCAAAGAAGATAAGTCAGCCTTATTCCTTTTCTGTAGGCATCTTCAAGAATACAAAATTAGAATCCTTAAAAAAAAAAAAAAAAGTGAATCCGAAATAAGAAAATTGACTGGGTGACAAAAAAAATAAAAAAGACTTGAAATGCACGAACGAAAAACTATAGTCATCTTTATATTAATTAATTGAAGAGGACTGAGTCATGTATAGCAAAATCCAATAAATTGATGCCAGTCGTGCTCTTGTTTTGACACTTAACCTCAACCAATGATCTTGACTTCTAAGTCTTTAAATTTTGAATGACGTAGCTTGAACATGAGAGGAAACAAATTCTAGCCACACAATAAAGCATGAGTTGAATCCTAGAGCCTATAGGTTACTCATGCATTGGGGATAGCCAAAAATGTTTTCTTGGAGCGCGAGCTAAAACAACTCTTTTTGATGTGCTATTGAAAAGAAAAAAAAAAGTCGAATTACGGCATAACTACACAGAAATCTTGGTGCATTCGCTTAAAAAAATTAAATATTAAATTTTCTGCTAATTAGATCTTGAAAGATTAATCAGTTGCTCAGTTACAGAAGTGTGCTGAAAAGATTCATCTTATTGATGAGTATTGGATTTTCCAAAAAGGTAATGCATGAAATTGAAATGATAGAAGAACTTCTAAAGTTGGGCTTAGAGCCTACTACAAACATTCCACAAGTTATCTTGACCTTTATGTCATCTAATTTACACATAATCACATATTGAAGGCCTAACATGAAGAAGATGAGAGACATCGATCTAGCCACGCAAAACCACTCAAATTAAACTCTAGAGTCTAGAGATGATAAATCAGCCATATTCCTTTTCTATAGGCATCTTCAATAATCAAAAATGAGAACCTTCAAAAATAGAAAAAAAAAAAAAAAAAAAGGAATCCAAAATAAGAAAGTTGACAGAGTGACCAAAAAAAAAAAAAGATTTTAAATGCACGAACGAAAAACTATAGTCATCTTTAAATTAATTAATTGTAGTGGACTGAGTCGTGTTTAGCAAAATTCAATAACTTCATAACAGTTGTCCCCTTGGTTTGACACTTAACCTCCCTTAATGAACTTGACTTCTAAGTCTTTAAATTCTAATAGACAACTTGAACATGAGAGAATACAAATTTTGGCCATGCAATAAAGGAAGAATTGAATCCTAGAGCCTATAGCATACTTATGCTTTGGGGATAGCAAGAAATGTTTTCTGGGAGCGTTAGATAAAACTATTGTAATACATGCGCAATTCTATAAAAAAAATTTTAAAAAAAAAAACCCGAATTAAGGCACAACTACATGCAAATCTTGGTGCATTAGCTTAAAAAAATTAAATTTTAAATTTTCTGCTAATTAGTTTTTAAAAGATTCATCATCTTTTCTGTTACAGAAGTGTGCCGAAAAGATTCATCATATTGACTAGTATTGGATTCTCCAACAAGTTAAAGTATGAAATTTAATTGATAGAGCAACTTCTAAAGTTGTGCTTAGAGCGTACAACTAACATTCCACAAGGTATCTTGGCCTTTATGTCATCTAATTAACCCATAATCACATATAGAAGGCCTAATTTCAAGAAGATGAGAGACATTGTTCTAGCCATGCAAAACCAAGGGAATTGAACTCTAGAGTCTAGAGAAGATAAATCAGCCTTATTCCTTTTCTGTAGGCATCTTCAATAATCCAAAATGAGAACCTTCAAAAGAAGAAGTAGAAAAAAAAAAAAAAAAAAAAAAAGGAATCCATAATAAGAAAATTGACAGAGTGACAAAAAAAAAAAAAAGATTTTAAATGCACGAACGAAAAACTATAGTCATCTTTATATTAATTAATTGTAGTGGACTAAGTCGTGTATAGCAAAATTCAATAACTCCATAACAGTTGTCCCCTTGGTTTGACACTTAACCTCCCTTAATGAACTTGACTTCTAAGTCTTTAAATTCTAAAAGACATAACTTGAAGATGAGAGAATAAAAATTCTGGCCATACAATAAAGCAAGAATTGAATCCTAGAGCCTATAGCATACTTATGCTTTGGGGATAGCCAGAAATGTTTTCTAGGAGCGTGAGATAAAACTATTGTAATACATGTGGTATTCTATAAAATAAAAAAAAATTAAAAAAAAAAAACCGAATTAAGGCATAACTACATGCAAATCTTGGTGCATTAGCTTAAAAAAATTAAATGTTAAATTTTCTGCTAATTAGTTTTTAAAAGATTCATCATCTTTTCTGTTATAGAAGTGTGCAGAAAAGATTCATCATATTGACTAGTATTGGATTTTCCAACAAGTTAAAGTATGAAATTTAATTGACAGAGCAACTTCTAAAGTTGTGCTTAGAGTGTACAACTAACATTCCACAAGGTATCATGGCCTTTATGTCATCTAATTAACCCATAATCGCATATAGAAGGCCTAACTTCAAGAAGATGAGAGACATTGTTCTAGCCATGCAAAACCAAGGGAATTGAAATCTAGAGTCCAGAGAAGATAAATCAGCCTTATTCCTTTTCTGTAGGCATCTTCAATAATCAAAAATGAGAACCTTCAAAAGAAGAAGAAGAAGGAAAAAAAAAAAAAAAAAGGAATCCAAAATTAGAAAGTTGACAGAGTGTCAAAAAAAAAAAAAAAGATTTTAAATGCACGAACGAAAAACTATAGTCATCTTTATATTAATTAATTGTAGTGGACTAAGTCGTGTATAGCAAAATTCAATAACTTCATAACAGTTGTCCCCTTGGTTTGACACTTAACCTCCCTTAATGAACTTGACTTCTAAGTCTTTAAATTCTAAAAGACATAACTTGAACATGAGAGAATACAAATTTTGGCCATGCAATAAAGCAAGAATTGAATCCTAGAGCCTATAGCATACTTATGCTTTGGGGATAGCCAGAAATGTTTTCTAGGAGCGTGAGATAAAACTATTGTAATACATGTGCTATTCTATAAAATAAAAAAAAATTAAAAAAAAATCGAATTAAGGCATAACTACATGCAAATCTTGGTGCATTAGCTTAAAAAAATTAAATGTTAAATTTTCTGCTAATTAGTTTTTAAAAGATTCATCATCTTTTCTGTTACAGAAGTGTGCAGAAAAGATTCATCATATTGACTAGTATTGGATTTTCCAACAAGTTAAAGTATGAAATTTAATTGATAGAGCAACTTCTAAAGTTGTGCTTAGAGCGTACAACTAACATTCTACAAGGTATCTTGGCCTTTATGTCATCTAATTAACCCATAATCACATATAGAAGGCCTAATTTCAAGAAGATGAGAGACATTGTTCTAGCCATGCCAAACCAAGGGAATTGAACTCTACAGTCTAGAGAAGATAAATCAGCCTTATTCCTTTTCTGTAGGCATCTTCAATAATCCAAAATGAGAACCTTCAAAAGAAGAAGTAGAAAAAAAAAAAAAAAAAAAAAAAGGAATCCATAATAAGAAAATTGACAGAGTGACAAAAAAAAAAAAAAAAGATTTTAAATGCACGAACGAAAAACTATAGTCATCTTTATATTAATTAATTGTAGTGGACTAAGTCGTGTATAGCAAAATTCAATAACTTCATAACAGTTGTCCCCTTGGTTTGACACTTAACCTCCCTTAATGAACTTGACTTCTAAGTCTTTAAATTCTAAAAGACATAACTTGAACATGAGAGAATACAAATTCTGGCCATGCAATAAAGCAAGAATTGAATCCTAGAGCCTATAGCATACTTATGCTTTGGGGATAGCCAGAAATGTTTTCTGGGAGCATGAGATAAAACTATTGTAATACATGTGCTATTCTAAAAAAAAAAAAAAAAAAAAAAAAAAAATGAATTAAGGCATAACTACATGCAAATCTTGGTGCATTAGCTTAAAAAAATTAAATGTTAAATTTTCTGCTAATTAGTTTTTAAAAGATTCATCATCTTTTCTGTTACAGAAGTGTACCGAAAAGATTCATCATATTGACTAGTATTGGATTCTCCAACAAGTTAAAGTATGAAATTTAATTGGTAGAGCAACTTCTAAAGTTGTGCTTAGAGCGTACAACTAACATTCCACAAGGTATCTTGGCCTTTATGTCATCTAATTAACCCATAATCACATATAGAAGGCCTAATTTCAAGAAGATGAGAGACATTGTTCTAGCCATGCAAAACCAAGGGAATTGAACTCTAGAGTCTAGAGAAGATAAATAAGCCTTATTCCTTTTCTGTAGGCATCTTCAATAATCCAAAATGAGAACCTTCAAAAGAAGAAGTATAAAAAAAAAAAAAAAAAAAAAAAAGGAATCCAAAATAAGAAAATTGATAGAGTGACAAAAAAAAAAAAAAGATTTTAAATGCACGAACGAAAAACTATAGTCATCTTTATATTAATTAATTGTGGTGGACTAAGTCGTGTATAGCAAAATTCAATAACTTCATAACAGTTGTCCCCTTGGTTTGACACTTAACCTCCCTTAATGAACTTGACTTCTAAGTCTTTAAATTCTAAAAGACATAACTTGAACATGAGAGAATACAAATTCTGGCCATGCAATAAAGCAAGAATTGAATCCTAGAGCCTATAGCATACTTATGCTTTGGGGATAGCCAGAAATGTTTTCTAGGAGCATGAGATAAAACTATTGTAATACATGTGCTATTCTTAAAAAAAAAAAAAAAAAAAAAAAAAAACCCAAATTAAGGCATAACTACATGCAAATCTTGGTGCATTAGCTTAAAGAAATTAAATGTTAAATTTTCTGCTAATTAGTTTTTAAAAGATTCATCATCTTTTCTGTTACAGAAGTGTGCAGAAAAGATTCATCATATTGACTAGTATTGGATTTTCCAACAAGTTAAAGTATGAAATTTAATTGATAGACCAACTTCTAAAGTTGTGCTTAGAGTTTACAACTAACATTCCACAAGGTATCATGGCCTTTATGTCATCTAATTAACCCATAATCGCATATAGAAGGCCTAACTTCAAGAAGATGAGAGACATTGTTCAAGCCATGCAAAACCAAGGGAATTGAACTCTAGAGTCCAGAGAAGATAAATCAGCCTTATTCCTTTTCTGTAGGCATCTTCAATAATAAAAAATGAGAACCTTCAAAAGAAGAAGAAGAAGGAAAAAAAAAAAAAAAAAGGAATCCAAAATTAGAAAGTTGACAGAGTGACAAAAAAAAAAAAGATTTTAAATGCACGAACGAAAAACTATAGTCATCTTTATATTAATTAATTGTAGTGGACTAAGTCGTGTATAGCAAAATTCAATAACTCCATAACAGTTGTCCCCTTGGTTTGACACTTAACCTCCCTTAATGAACTTGACTTCTAAGTCTTTAAATTCTAAAAGACATAACTTGAAGATGAGAGAATAAAAATTCTGGCCATACAATAAAGCAAGAATTGAATCCTAGAGCCTATAGCATACTTATGCTTTGGGGATAGCCAGAAATGTTTTCTAGGAGCGTGAGATAAAACTATTGTAATACATGTGGTATTCTATAAAATAAAAAAAAATTAAAAAAAAAAAACCGAATTAAGGCATAACTACATGCAAATCTTGGTGCATTAGCTTAAAAAAATTAAATGTTAAATTTTCTGCTAATTAGTTTTTAAAAGATTCATCATCTTTTCTGTTATAGAAGTGTGCAGAAAAGATTCATCATATTGACTAGTATTGGATTTTCCAACAAGTTAAAGTATGAAATTTAATTGACAGAGCAACTTCTAAAGTTGTGCTTAGAGTGTACAACTAACATTCCACAAGGTATCATGGCCTTTATGTCATCTAATTAACCCATAATCGCATATAGAAGGCCTAACTTCAAGAAGATGAGAGACATTGTTCTAGCCATGCAAAACCAAGGGAATTGAAATCTAGAGTCCAGAGAAGATAAATCAGCCTTATTCCTTTTCTGTAGGCATCTTCAATAATCAAAAATGAGAACCTTCAAAAGAAGAAGAAGAAGGAAAAAAAAAAAAAAAAAGGAATCCAAAATTAGAAAGTTGACAGAGTGTCAAAAAAAAAAAAAAAGATTTTAAATGCACGAACGAAAAACTATAGTCATCTTTATATTAATTAATTGTAGTGGACTAAGTCGTGTATAGCAAAATTCAATAACTTCATAACAGTTGTCCCCTTGGTTTGACACTTAACCTCCCTTAATGAACTTGACTTCTAAGTCTTTAAATTCTAAAAGACATAACTTGAACATGAGAGAATACAAATTTTGGCCATGCAATAAAGCAAGAATTGAATCCTAGAGCCTATAGCATACTTATGCTTTGGGGATAGCCAGAAATGTTTTCTAGGAGCGTGAGATAAAACTATTGTAATACATGTGCTATTCTATAAAATAAAAAAAAATTAAAAAAAAATCGAATTAAGGCATAACTACATGCAAATCTTGGTGCATTAGCTTAAAAAAATTAAATGTTAAATTTTCTGCTAATTAGTTTTTAAAAGATTCATCATCTTTTCTGTTACAGAAGTGTGCAGAAAAGATTCATCATATTGACTAGTATTGGATTTTCCAACAAGTTAAAGTATGAAATTTAATTGATAGAGCAACTTCTAAAGTTGTGCTTAGAGCGTACAACTAACATTCTACAAGGTATCTTGGCCTTTATGTCATCTAATTAACCCATAATCACATATAGAAGGCCTAATTTCAAGAAGATGAGAGACATTGTTCTAGCCATGCCAAACCAAGGGAATTGAACTCTACAGTCTAGAGAAGATAAATCAGCCTTATTCCTTTTCTGTAGGCATCTTCAATAATCCAAAATGAGAACCTTCAAAAGAAGAAGTAGAAAAAAAAAAAAAAAAAAAAAAAGGAATCCATAATAAGAAAATTGACAGAGTGACAAAAAAAAAAAAAAAAGATTTTAAATGCACGAACGAAAAACTATAGTCATCTTTATATTAATTAATTGTAGTGGACTAAGTCGTGTATAGCAAAATTCAATAACTTCATAACAGTTGTCCCCTTGGTTTGACACTTAACCTCCCTTAATGAACTTGACTTCTAAGTCTTTAAATTCTAAAAGACATAACTTGAACATGAGAGAATACAAATTCTGGCCATGCAATAAAGCAAGAATTGAATCCTAGAGCCTATAGCATACTTATGCTTTGGGGATAGCCAGAAATGTTTTCTGGGAGCATGAGATAAAACTATTGTAATACATGTGCTATTCTAAAAAAAAAAAAAAAAAAAAAAAAAAAATGAATTAAGGCATAACTACATGCAAATCTTGGTGCATTAGCTTAAAAAAATTAAATGTTAAATTTTCTGCTAATTAGTTTTTAAAAGATTCATCATCTTTTCTGTTACAGAAGTGTACCGAAAAGATTCATCATATTGACTAGTATTGGATTCTCCAACAAGTTAAAGTATGAAATTTAATTGGTAGAGCAACTTCTAAAGTTGTGCTTAGAGCGTACAACTAACATTCCACAAGGTATCTTGGCCTTTATGTCATCTAATTAACCCATAATCACATATAGAAGGCCTAATTTCAAGAAGATGAGAGACATTGTTCTAGCCATGCAAAACCAAGGGAATTGAACTCTAGAGTCTAGAGAAGATAAATAAGCCTTATTCCTTTTCTGTAGGCATCTTCAATAATCCAAAATGAGAACCTTCAAAAGAAGAAGTATAAAAAAAAAAAAAAAAAAAAAAAAGGAATCCAAAATAAGAAAATTGATAGAGTGACAAAAAAAAAAAAAAGATTTTAAATGCACGAACGAAAAACTATAGTCATCTTTATATTAATTAATTGTGGTGGACTAAGTCGTGTATAGCAAAATTCAATAACTTCATAACAGTTGTCCCCTTGGTTTGACACTTAACCTCCCTTAATGAACTTGACTTCTAAGTCTTTAAATTCTAAAAGACATAACTTGAACATGAGAGAATACAAATTCTGGCCATGCAATAAAGCAAGAATTGAATCCTAGAGCCTATAGCATACTTATGCTTTGGGGATAGCCAGAAATGTTTTCTAGGAGCATGAGATAAAACTATTGTAATACATGTGCTATTCTTAAAAAAAAAAAAAAAAAAAAAAAAACCCAAATTAAGGCATAACTACATGCAAATCTTGGTGCATTAGCTTAAAAAAATTAAATGTTAAATTTTCTGCTAATTAGTTTTTAAAAGATTCATCATCTTTTCTGTTACAGAAGTGTGCAGAAAAGATTCATCATATTGACTAGTATTGGATTTTCCAACAAGTTAAAGTATGAAATTTAATTGATAGACCAACTTCTAAAGTTGTGCTTAGAGTTTACAACTAACATTCCACAAGGTATCATGGCCTTTATGTCATCTAATTAACCCATAATCGCATATAGAAGGCCTAACTTCAAGAAGATGAGAGACATTGTTCAAGCCATGCAAAACCAAGGGAATTGAACTCTAGAGTCCAGAGAAGATAAATCAGCCTTATTCCTTTTCTGTAGGCATCTTCAATAATAAAAAATGAGAACCTTCAAAAGAAGAAGAAGAAGGAAAAAAAAAAAAAAAAAGGAATCCAAAATTAGAAAGTTGACAGAGTGACAAAAAAAAAAAAGATTTTAAATGCACGAACGAAAAACTATAGTCATCTTTATATTAATTAATTGTAGTGGACTAAGTCGTGTATAGCAAAATTCAATAACTTCATAACAGTTGTCCCCTTGGTTTGACACTTAACCTCCCTTAATGAACTTGACTTCTAAGTCTTTAAATTCTAAAAGACATAACTTGAACATGAGAGAATACAAATTCTGGCCATGCAATAAAGCAAGAATTGAATCCTAGAGCCTATAGCATACTTATGCTTTGGGGATAGCCAGAAATGTTTTCTGGGAGCGTGAGATAAAACTATTGTAATATATGTGCTATTCTAAAAAAAAAAAAAAAAAAAAAAAAAAAAAAAAAAAACCGAATTAAGGCATAACTACATGCAAATCTTGGTGCATTAGCTTAAAAAAATTAAATGTTAAATTTTCTGCTAATTAGTTTTTAAAAGATTCATCATCTTTTCTGTTACAGTAGTGTGCAGAAAAGATTTGTTAGGTTCTAAGACCTTAGGAACTAATGTATTAGAACTTCAATTTGTATTATGTTGGCAAACCCTGATCAAAACATAGTGTCTAGGTTTAAGCTTGCTCAAAGTATGTTTATTTGTAAAATTGGAATCGAGTGATTGCAGAACTTATTGAACTAAATTTGCAAGGCTCGATCGATCGAAAATTAGACTCGATCGATCGAACCACATACAGATTTATTTTTCTGTAGAGTTCTAGTTCAGCCCAAACTCTACTTAAACGTATTAGGGTTCAAGTAAAACACTCCTATATATAAAGAAAACCCTAAAGCGTTTTTATAAGTTTTTAGAGAGAAAAGAGTGTGCCTCCTTTTGTGTTTTAGGGTTTTGTACCCAAAAGCTCTCTAAGGACTTGGTTGCTCATATTTGCGGTTTGTGAAAATCTCTTGTGAGATCTAGAGGAGCTTTCCTTTACACAAACTTAGGGTTTTCAAGGAGAAGATTTATCTACGCCTTGATGATTAATTCAGTTGCTGCCATTGAAGTTTAAAGAAAACACAAGCGGGTGTGCTTGTATTTGGTGGAGAATCCAAGAAAGAAGGAGTCCGTGGATTCGGAGCTTGCACGTGGTCGTGTCAGTAAGTTCTACTGGTTGGTAGCATTAAGAAGTCGAGCGGGGGTGCTTGTAAGTCTTTTTGTATGAATTTCGATTCTTTCAAGATAGTGGATTCAGGTTGAGAGGGAGATGGAGATGGAACCCAAGGGAATGAGGCAGGTCGGGAATGGTCTGAGAGGCATTGGAGAGAAAATGAAGGGGCATTGAAGAGGAAACGAAGGGGCTAATGGTGCTGAATAGGATTTGTGAGAGTGAGAGTGAGAGTGAGATTTGGGAATAATGGCGCTAAAGAGAATTTTGAGAGAGTGAGGGAAATTTTGAGAGTTGAAGAGGAATGGGCTAATGGCTCTCAATTAAAACCTAACTGGGAAGGCAAAAACAAAACATAGGGAAATTTTGGGGGAAGAGGAAAATTTGAAGGTCTATGGTGGCGGTCCAACCCACCGCTATAACTAAAGCAAAGCGCTACTAAAACTTACATATTGTGGCAGTTTTTGATACCATTGCTATAGTATCCCCGCAAATGCTATATATATAGGGGCAGGTTCTCTGAAGCGTTGCTATATCTATGTAAATGTTGCTAAAACACACATATTGCGACGGTTTTATGTCTCACCACTGTAGGACATCGCAAAAGACTATAGCTATAGTGGCGATCTCAAAAAATGCCACAATAGACCCTATGTATAGTGGCGGTCTCAAAAAACACTGCAATATGCGAAATATAGTGGCGGTTTTTGTCCCCACCGCAAAAAAACTGCTACAATAGTACAGATTTTTTGTATTGAATAACAACAAAAATAAAAGCCAAGAGTCTTATAACTCAACTGGTTGACACCTCCTAATGTTTCTAAGCAAGATATCCAGGTTTCAAATCTCGCTTCTCCCATTGTAACTATTGAATTATCAATGATAATAGGGATAATTACAGCAAACCCACCTAAGGTTAGGCCCGTTTGTGCTTTGCCTACCCGTGGTTCAAAACTTATCACTTTGCCCACCTGAGGTTCTTTCTATTAGATATCTGTTACCCACCCCTCCCTTTGCCGTTAGAAAAACACATTTTTAGAGAAAAACAAACATAACAAAGATCAAAAAGTTAGGGCTTTTTATTGCTTAAGAACTTCTTTGAGAACAAAACACAGGAATAGCACACAGATCAAATGCTCAATGAAATCACTTTTAATCTATATCAATATCAACAATCTCATAACAAATCAAAATTGTGAACCAATTTTTACAAGAAGACCAACAATCTCAAAACAACTAGCAACATTATTAACAAAAGAGAGTGAGATAGAGATAAGCAATCAACAACTAAAGAATGAGGTAATGAGAAATCCAACCGTGGGTTTGGATTGTGGTAGATCAGCCATGGGTTTGGTGGCGTGGTGGCGACCCTAGGTGCTACTTGTGCCTCTCCTAATTCTCAATCATTTTCTGCACAACCAAACACCACCAATTAAGGAAAGGAAAGGAACCTTCCAACTTCAAACCCACTCCGAATCCTAACCACAATAGCAAACCCACCCCTAATTCCAACTTCAAACCCATTCTAAATCCCAACCACAGTAGCAAAACACCTGAATAAACAACTTGACGAAACCGAATCTGACGACCCCATAACTCGGTGAATCTGATGACTTTCCTTGCAGCTCCTTAACCTAGATCATGATCGTGATCAGCACTAAGAAAGCCAGAAATTTAAGCCAAAAGAAACAGAGAAGTGAGAAAAAACAAAGACAGATTTATATATTGATTCCTTCAACTTTCTCGAGAAACTAATGGAAAAAAATAATGAAGGAAAAGTGAAGTGCGGCATTGCGATTGGTGGATCTTCTTCAGCTTTGTGTTGTGAGCCAATGCGACATGCGAAGAAAAGTGTGAGATCGTTGCTGAGAGAGAAGCCATGGCTGCATCATTGAAGCTGAGAGAGAGAGAGAGAGAGAGAGAGAGAGAGAGAGAGAGGTAAGTTTTGTTTGGTAGCTTTGTGAAATGTTTGGCAGCCTTTGATAAATAGGAGATTGCTTTTTAGGCAAAGAAACAGCTCAGAGTATAGATTCAAACCATTACATGTTTGAATAACCCATTGGACAAGAGCATAGCAATACTGTTGCTTTGTGTTTTGTTCTCAAAGAAGTTCTTAAGCAATAAAAAGCCCTAAATTTTTTATCTTTGTTATGTTTGTTTTTCTCTAAAAATGTGTTTTTCTAACGGTAAAGGGAGAGGTGGGTAACAGATCTCTAACGGAAAGCACCTTAGGTGGGCAAAGTGATAAGTTTTGAACCACGGGTAGGCAAAGCGCAAACGGACCAAACCTCAGGTGGGTTTGCTGTAATTATCCCATGATAATAATAAAAATAAAATTGTCATTTAATACATGTTCATAGTATGGAAAAGAGATTTGTAAATGTGAAGTGAAGTGTCAAGTGTATGGTCCAAATTTCATAGGAGAAGAGAAAGGGGAAAAACTCATTGACATTTTTTTTTTATGAGACTCAATCGAGTATCCCAATAATTTTGCATTAAAAAAATTATGACAAAAACAAAAATATTAACAAAAAAAATCCCAATTTAAATTCATATGTTTATATATTGTTCAACATGTACAATTTTTTTATAATACAATGTGATTCATACGTTACACAAATTTGTATCGTATAATTTATGAATATGATCAATACATATCTATAATATGATAATTTTTTTTTCACTCGATACCATACATACTGTACAAAAATCTATCATGTATAGTACTATATTAAAATCTCCGGTAACTAGTAAGTATAGCTCAAAAAAGTCGGGTCTGTTAACTTTCATTGTCATTTAGGAAAGGGAAAAATCTATTACATACATCGTGTGTATTCATAATCTAAAATAGTGGGTTAAACTTACCATTTCAGTTATTGAAATATATAGTATGTCCTGTATGTGTTTCACAATTCGCATAGTTTGTGTAATAACCATCAAATTTAGGAAATTCTCACCCCTGAGATTTGTTTTAGAGTAATCCGATAGTCATAAACTATTTTACAATATTTTTACAAATAGTTGATGTGATCAGTTTCTTATTGGTTTTTATTTAGACCCACTATTATCATCACTTTTTCATTTACCAATAATCACTCACCACTTTTGTGTAATGTATTATAAACTTGTTTGAAAAACTCTATATACTACTTTCGTGTTTGTGTGCTCTAATAAGTATTACTGTTTCCTTAAAAAACAAAATCACTCACCACATTAACAATTTGTAAAAAAAAATTGTAAAAAAGTTCGTATCTTTACATTATTCTTTGTTTGAAGCTGCAAATGAGAACTAATTATTTTATGGGCAACTCCATAAACCGTGGGCTCGACGCACCTGAGGAATTCACATTTCAATCTATGTAAGTAGTTTACTCTCTTTCACGATATTGGCACATAGCTGAGAAAATGAACGAATAAGATGATCATTCGAACTCGATGTTGATCTCAACCAAACCCACCTACCAAGTGACATGGGAGATGGGTCTATTTATCTTTCGTGGTCTTGTAGAAATTTTCAATCACATCAGGACAATTGGATGTTAACCTCTACTAAACTTGGGTCTCCCCCCCCCCCCCCCCCCCAAAAAAAAAAAAAGGCTTTCCCCGTCTTTTAGGGAATTCTATTTTTCATAAGTAGTTTAGGAAATCCCAAGCTTTTTTCTGATAATTATAATAAAATTTTAATATATGACGTTGGTTTAATAATAATTGCTCTTTATTATTAGACTAAGATAAAAATTAATTTATGCTAAAATTTATGGTGTAGCAAGGTTCAAAATCTTAACTTTGAATGTTGGTCTTAATCAAATAATGTCAAAGAGTCTTTATTAGTGCACTAAGCCACTAACGTACATCTTTGGCGTGATGGTCACTCTACAAGAATAAGTACTTGTGGGTGTGTAGGGTAAGGATTACAGTTCAAGTCTCTAAGAGGAAGTTTCACACACATACACTCCGAGGGCATTTGGTTTGTTGTGATGTTCCCTTGATGTGATGCACATTAAGATGATATGACATTAAAGTTTTTGGTTTATTTTATTTTTTTCTAATATCACCATAATCTAAAATTACAAAATATATCACATCACTTTAATTTCATTACATTCCTAAACAATGTAATGTTGTATTGTTGTTTTGATATTACATTAATGTAAGATTACGATGTAATGTAACATCACGGCAAACCAAACACCTCCTTAAGAAATTTCACACACTTCTACTCTACTCATCACACTTTTAGGCCTTGTTTGGTAACGGTATTTAAACAACAAAAACTATTTTTTAAACATCATAGCACGTATTTCCACACATTTTTTATTTACACGTATTTCCACAAAAGTTAAACAACGTTACTAAAATAAGTTACTTTCCAAAAAAAAAAAAACTTGGAATGTTTGATAGTTTTTTAAAAGATAAAGTTTATCTACAAAACTAGTTGTAGCCTAAGGCTACAAACTACTTTAATAAACTGACATGTGTTAAAAATGGCATGTACATTGCACATTGAAGAGTACGAAATTTGGGATGTCGGATCTGTTTAAGAACACTTGACAGTACTAGATTAGTGGGCTGTTAGAAATAAGGCAACAGAGGATCATCGGTTGGATAGGACACATGACAGATGGATTCCTCCCCATGATAGACGGATAATCTCTAGATGTGGACGGATTCAAGTCACACAGATACAAGGTGGACGGATATGAAGGCCACATGGCTCCTACGTGGTTTTGAGTGGGTTCCAAGGAATTCTAAATGGAAATAACTTGTGTCCCACGGTTAACCCTAATTAGTAGAGTCCCAATATGAGAAGGATCCTGTAATATTCACACATTTTTTATGATCTTCCCCATAAGGAAACACCTTCCTATGCAAGACACGGAGGTCGGCTCTACACCACTATAAAAGCCCAAAGCCCTCAGAAAACAAGCTATGCATAATTCACCCCAGCTCTGGTACTCTAGAGTTGTGAAAAGACTTCTAACTTAACCTTCATAGGGTTTTTGGCTAGTACCACACCGATACTCTCTTAAGGTCTTCTTGTTTTGTGTTGTGTAGACGTTGTCTAGAGCACGTGAAGACTGTGTAACTAACTAACGATTTTCGGCATCATTAGTTGGCATCGTCTGTGGGAAATCTCACAGAGATAAGCCAAACATACCGACTTCCTGGACAAAAAGTTGTATGGCACTTACTCGTTCAATGGCAACAACCACAAATAATTAGGGTTACGAACCGCACACCACTGCCCTAGAAAGACAAGTTCAACCCTCACAGCTGCAATGGAACGCCTCACCAAGCAAAATCATGACCTAGAGGAGCAGTTACGCCAGAAGAACGCAGCACTTAACACCCGAGAGGAGGATCAGGAAGGAACCAGCGATGAAAGAAGGAATCGAGATGAGCTGAAAGGCAGCAGTGCCCCAAGCAGACAAGACCGACAAGATACCAGCCAACCATCCGCCATAGACGCAACTCCCCCTCACATAATCACGGAGATGCATATGATGAAGGAATGGATGGACTTCATGATGAACGCCCTCAGAGGACGGGTGTTTAGCAACCTCGATGACTTGGTCCATCAAACTGATTCACCATTCATCGCACCTGTCACAACATTACCCCTACCACCAAAGTTCTATATGCCTCAGGTAGAAAACTACGATGGATCTAAGGACCCCCTAGATCACCTAGAGTCTTTCAAAACTTTGATGCACCCGCAAGGAGTGGCAGACAAGATTATGTGCAGGGCCTTCCCCACTACGCTGAAGGGCTCCACAAGGATTTGGTTCAGTAGGTTGATGCCTAACTCCATGTATCTTGTTTATGGTCAGCATTAAGCTGTTCATGTATGGTAAACGAATTTTGTGGCTTCAATAGCTTTTGTACGCAACATAACAACCAAAGCGATTGTCGTTGCCTTCCTGGGCATGATTTTGTAGACCCTAATCAAAGGTCTCTCGGCTATCAGAGAAACTTTTCAGAAGTAGGGTGTAGAGGTGGGAAAGAAAATGTAGCCTCTTATATCATCAGCACTATGAAGCATATGACTTGGGGAGACACTCCTTATTTTGCTGCATCAATGTCAAGGGAAGAATGTAGTTGGTCATGTTTGTAAGACTGCAATTTTGGGGCGGCACTCTTCAGCAGTAATTATTGCCAGAAACAAAAGCTTCTAGTGAGATATGTTAGAAGAGACAAAGGAGGGTACACCACGTTCTTGCAGATTGGGCATAAGGGATTCTTGAAGGGGGGTTCTTGATCCAAAAAAGCCACCAACTAAGATCACAAGGAAAATAGCTGTGGTACAAATTGTTCTTGTAACTTTAGGTTTTACTATTTTGTCATGTGTTGCTCTTGCAATCTTTGGCCGTTTTGTTTTCAAAATTCGAGTTTTAACTTACAGAAGGCTGTTAAAGAATGGAAATTTGGGCTTGCCCGAGGAGGTAACCTTAAGGTTGTTTACGTACACCGAGCTCAAAAGAGCAACAAATGGTTTTAAGGAGGAGTTGGGTAAAGGTTCTTTTGGAGCAGTTTACAAAGGTGCTCTAAACAAAGGTAAAAAACTTGTTGCAGTGAAAAGACTAGAGAAATTAGTTAAAGAAGATAAAAGAGAGTTACGTGCAGAAATGCAAGCAATTGGAAGAACCCATCACAGAAACTTGGTTCGATTGCTGGGTTTTTGTGCTAAGGAGTCTAAAAGGCTTCTAGTTTATGAATATATGAGCAATGGCTCCCTTGCTGATCTTCTGTTTAAGGCCATATGGCGCCCAAATTGGCATGAGAGATTAAGAATCGCATTGGATGTTGCAAGAGGTATTCTCTATCTACATGAAGAGTGTGAGGTGCCTATCATTCATTGTGATATAAAACCTTAGAACATTTTGATGGATGATTGTTGGACTTCTAAAATCTCTGACTTTGGGCTAGTGAAGTTCTTAATGCCAAATCAAACAAGGACCTTCACAGGGGTTAGAGGGACAAGAGGGTATATGGCACCAGAATGGTATAAGAACATTCCTATATCGATGAAGGCGGATGTTTATAGTTATGGAATAATGCTCTTAGAAATTGTATGCTGCAGAAAGAATATAGATGTTAACGCGTCCACAGCAGAGGAGATTATCCTTTCTTCCTGGGTCTATAAGTGCTTTGTTGCTAGATAGTTAAATAAGCTTGTGATTGGTGAAGAAGTAGATAAGATGAGCTTGGAGAAAATGGTTAAGGTGGGACTGTGGTGCATTCAAGACGAACTAGCTCCTCGTCCTTCTATGAAGAGTGTTGTCTTGATGTTAGAAGGTATTACTGAAATTCTGGTTCCACCATGTCCAACTACTCCCTCTGTGTAAACAATTTCCCGTGTGGTTGAATTTTTCATTTCTCATTTGTGCAAATAGGTGACAACACACAATGCATGAGCATGTTGTAGTTTCATTTCTAAATAAGTTTAGCAAGTTTGAAATATATTATATAAGTTTGTGTTTTCATGTAATTAATGTTTGGGAAATTACTTATAACAAGATGTAAATGTTGTGCGCCATGGATGCTTGTCTTTGACAAGTTAAAATAGAAGCTCCCCATAAGATGACAGATCTTACAGTATCATTTTGTAACATATGTTGCTCTACAATGCAAGGTAAATACTGAGATGCGTGGTTCTTGTTGTTAGCAATAGCAGACAGCTACAATATCTTATACAAGTTCCATGTCAACTGTAACTCAAAAATTAATAAAGAAAAACCATAGTTTTATAATTTGTATTCACTCCTACTAGTACCCAAATTAAATTCAATGAGGAAGGCTTAATTTCTGTATGCATATAAAAAGGGTCTTGATTTTGCTGAGGATGTGCTCATAGACAAGGCTACTTCCTTTATTATTCCCCTTCAACTGCTTGATATTGAGAAGTTAGTAAAAATCCCATTTGGTGGGAAAGTCAATACTTTTCTTTCAAATATTACAATTTATTATGTTGATAATGCTTCTTCATATGTTGATTCTGGAGAGACAAGTATTGTTTTAGGGCAACAAATTTGAGCATGAGATTGCAAAATTTTCAAATTACTTGATTGGTTCTAGTTGCAATTACAGATGATGGGGCTGCATCTGTTCAGGTATACAACCAGGCTTTTTATTTAACTTCTGTTGTAATTGTAGTAAATGATAGATAAATAGCTAAATTATGGTAGATATGGTATTTCTTCTACTGTTTTGCCTTTGTCATAACCTCGTAGTACTTGCAGTCTGTTTTATCCAAGCTTGAAATAAGGGCTTTTGCCAAAAGCCTTGTAACTCAGCTAACACTTCCTAGTGTTTCAAACGGAGACATCTAGAGTTCAGCAATTTATCTACAATTTACTGCAAATTTCTTGAAGGAACCTCAAGATAAACTAGTCATAGAAATAGAGATCCCATCCCACTTCAATCATACTAACTTCAAAACAAATCAGTTAATTGGTAATACACTTTGTCTTTTAATTGTTGATGATATATTTTTATTATTCTTACTATCTGAGTCTGCATTCCATGGTCTGATGTGTCTCATTAATTGAAAACATTAAATACTTATGCACTTAATTCTTTTACTTTTACTCCTGGGAATTGGATGCTTTTGAAGGGAAAATAGCATATGTAGTTAAAAATACTTTTCCAAGAAAATCAGGGAAGGGATAATAAAGCTTGACTCCTTATTGCAATCATTTTCTAATCAAGTCCCAGTACACAGCATTGCTGTTTTAAAAGTAACTTTTGTGGACAATTCTGTGTTGTGTTATTCTTCAATTGAATTTGAGATTAATGGTCTAGTCACAGGCGCAACAAAGGATGCATTAGTAGTTTCAAACTATAACTAGGGGTTCTGCTTCCTGCAGCAGTCCAGCTAAGATGATTCAAATCTCATTACAAGAAACTATTTTTAATTCTGTATCATAATTTACTTTGATGTAAGTTCTTTCACTGTCAATTCTTTTTTTTTCTTTTTCTTTTTCTTTTTTCCTACTTGATTGTTCTAAGTATATTTGAAAGGATCTCTTAATTTTGTTTTTGTAATAGTGCCAATATCGTATTTTGAAAATATCAAGCCACACTTTTTTGCATTTTCAAGATTGGACATATTACTTAGACTGGCTTTTGGCTTTTTTTCAGTATGTGTCTTATGCTGGATTGAAAATGTTGCCTGACTAACTCACATTGGGGATATCTGAGTTGTAACCTTGTATTTTCTTTATTGTAATTGAATTGGACACCTAAACTAATGCTTCTTTTTGTGGTCGGGCATATTATATGCATTGGATTGTTGAAAAAAAATACCGGATAAGTCAATTTTCAACAATGCTGGATGGAGATACATTATTCCTCAACTATACAAGTAGTATTGTGCTATTTTTTGGTTCAGGAGATAATTACTGGCTCGAATTTTTTTTTTTTTGGGGGTATTTAGCTTTATTTTTGAAATATTTTAGTTTGTTGTCATGTTTGCAAAATTATTCATCAAACTAGCATCTCAAGTCTTAAAGACTCAAGTTCCATCTTAGAACTCAAATTGCATGTGGTAGCAATCTGATGCGGAAAAAAATCCACGTGGGTTATGGGTTGTGTGGCAGCGGCATGGTGGCAGGAGGTGGCAGTTTTTGGGTTTGGTTGTGTGTTTGTTGATTTTTGTTGTGGGTTGTGGTTGTTGTGTGAGTTTGGGGCTTGATTTTGGGTTTGGTTGGTTTGTGTGTGTGTGTGTGTGTATTTTTCTGGGTGAATTTTTGTGTTCATTGATCGATGATGGTTTATTGGCCAGTTGGTTGTTGAGAGAGAAAGAGAGAGAGAGAGAGAGAGAGAGAGAGAGAGAGAGAGAGAGAGAGAGTATAAAAAAGAATATTTAAATAAAGTAGGAAAAAAATAAAGTTTGCAATGTTGGGTATGTTGTAAAATGATTTGATATAATAGATAAAGTAGCTTTTAAGATAGTAAAATGAAATATTTTTTAGAAACTGGATGCTAATACTCTAATGGGTATTAAATAGGGGCAATTGGGCATAACCACCTACCTTTTGTCCATGTTTCTGTGTTTAACTAAATTTTATACCGAAGAGTAACTCTCCTTGAAGAGTAATTGACGGTGTTTGGAAATGAGCTAACTCCATGCTCGTCCATAGGGGTTGTTGTGAAATTTTAATATACTCGCAAGTGTATGAACCGTACCGAAGTATAGTTAGACAAGAACGAGGTCGAACCCACAAGGACTTGAATGAACGTAGGAAAATTAATTAAACCTTAACCAAAATAATCCTAATCTATTTTAATAAAAATTGGCTTTTCTGAGATTAAATAAACTAAGTAAATAATAAAATTAAGCAAATAGTTAAACTAAGCAAAAGATATAAAGCAATAAAAAGATGTAAACAATCAAGGGAAAGGAATTAAGGTCTTGGAATCCGCCTTGTAAGTCATATTGGCATATATTTACGATCATTAATTTTTCCCAACTCACTACATGATAATCTAGAAATCAATCTTACTATCATGAAAAATATCATCATTAAAACTTATGTTTAAAAATCTAAAGCATGCTCTTCTTCGCTTCTTAAGTATAAAATCAAATCATCAATTGTATCTGTAGCCAAACAAATCACAAGATATATCCAATTCTAAAAATCAAATCATAAATTGTATCCATTGACAAACAAATCACAAATGATATCCAATTTTATAATCAAGAATTAATAAACCAAGCATTCAATTAATTAAGACAAATCCTAAATCATGAGAAAAACATGATTGAACTCATATCTAGAATCTCATCCTAGTCAATTGATATGAAGCAAGAACAATTTAAATCATTAAAGAACAACTATTGTGGAAAAAATCAAATCACATTTAGTTACTCATAGTAATTGAAATAAAACATAAGAATAAAATACGAAACATTAAACTAGACAAATAAAATAAAACTAACTGTCATGGAAGAGGTAGCCGCAGCTCTCTATACATTCAGCCCTCAGCCCTAGCACTAGTCTGCCTGAATTTTGCCCTAAAGAGCCTTTAAATAGGTAAAGGAATCCTATTACAAGTTGAATTCCCGTTTGGAGAAAATCCCAGATTTTTAGGCTTCACTTAACTGATGATTTTGGCCCATTTAATATCTGAATTCGGACTTTTGGCAAACTAAAAAGTTGTAGCCCTTTAAGTTAACTTTCCAGCCCAACTTGAATCATCTCAATTGGACATCTGAGCCGAAAGTTATGCTGAAAATACTAACTGATGTGCAAGCTGGAATCCTAATCCGAATTGGACTTGGATTTGGTACAAATTTCCTTTCATTCCTTGCTCCAATTGGACTTAAATTTAATTGGGTTGGTCTTCTCTTGAATTCATGCCTGGCTGGATGTAAGTTGGCTTGATTCAATTGACCTAGCCCCACTTTGCATGTAAAGCCCTTGTTACCTGCAACACAATGATATTATATAATCAAACACAAAATAATATAAAAGTAAGGCTAAATATGTAGATATGTGAGTACTTTATTGTATATATTTCATACACATCAAATACCCCCAAACCTACATTTTGCTAGTCCTCGAGCAAAACAAATAAAGAGTAAAACAAAACAAAGAAATTAAAAACAAAGGAAAAGGAAATCCTAACTAATCCACTTTCGCTAGAAATTTCGATTGCATTTAGCGTATGCAACAAGCCTTTAAACCCCTAGCTTACACTAGTGGACGAGTTGTAGTCTCGTGAGGGTTTGCAGGGAATATACCCACAAAATTTTGAGAATGAATACTAAAATAAACAAAACAAAGAAAATCAATTTTTTTTTCTTTTTTTTTTCGATTGCCTTTTGCAAAGAGGATTAGTTCAAGTTCAAAAACACTATAAATGCTAAAGAAATTTCTCATGCCATCAAAACTCAATGTGAGTGAAAAGTGGTAGCCAACCCAAACATACTCTTAGTTTTAGAATAAATTTGACTCGAATCTCTATCTGAAAGTATGCTTCAACTCAAATCTTTCGAGTGTTATCACTCAACAAATGAAATCACTCTGAAATAGGGTGTAACACTCTCAACAATATATGTGAGCGGAATAATGTAAGCAAAATCAAACACCTCACATATAAATCACATGAAAAACGCTTAATCAAGAAAGAACAAGTAGTCTCATGAAAGGATGCCAAAAAGAATTTATACCACACTTTTTATTCAGTCATATCAATATCTGGACTACACAATCTTCAAGATCAAATAAGGACATTATTAGGACGTAATGTAGGGTAAAAGCAAAGGGAATGAAATAAAAATGGGTAAAGGTAAATAATAAGAAGTGTTTTCAAGATTTGTCGGAATTTCAACTCTTTTTGGAATTTCCATTTAACATTTTTTTTTCACCTCTTCTTTTTCTTCAAAGCAGTACTTCTTCCTTACATTTCACTTCTCAAAATTTGATGAGAACCCTTCTTATTTTCTTCTTTCTGACACTTTTCCTCTTTTCTTTTTTTTCTTTTTTATTTTTTTCTTCTTTGAATTCTTGCACAAACCACCAAATTGAAACAAACTGATCAAATTCCATCTTGAAACACTAGAGATAAGGGCTTTAAGAAAGAAAGGCTAATTAAAAGGCTCAACGAGGTGACTAGCGATAATGTATCAAGAAAGAAAAAGCAAAACACATATATGGCTCAAAGTACACAAAAATGGCCCAATCTCATCTCTCAAAGACTAGTATAGTTCATTCAACATCAATGACTTCAAAAGATTCAAGTGTGGCATAAAATCGTATTTTATTTTTCTTGGCCAAAAGAAAGAACAATAAGACTACAACAAGGGAAATATGTTACGCACTTCCAAATGAACTTTAAGATTAAAAACAGTAAATAACCCTCAAAAAATAATGATTAGCTCAAAACTCACAGGGGTTACAGTCTCCACATTGTTATCTTCAAGATTTTCTAATCACTTTTATCCTTCAACAACAAGTTGTGTCTAAGTGGCTACGTGCATGTGCAATGAATTGAGCATGAAAGCAATGAAATTCTTTAAGCAAGAGTAGTATAACGAATTCAAAACATAAACCTCAAGCTAGGCAAAATATATATATATTTTTTTAACACAACAAAACAAAAAGATAGAAATCTATATACATCCCCCCCAAACCTAAATCAAACATTGTCCTCAATGTTAAAAATGATACTCTCAAATATATGTCTTCAATGAAAAGAGAGCAAAATATTAACATGCAACATGAGAAAATCAAGTAGGAAAAGTAAGGTAAGGAGAAGGAGATGTACCTTGATCAAGCTGATTGTTATAAATTTAGTTTCTATCAAATATTAGCTAGAACAAAAGAAAATAAAATGAAACAAGAAAATAAACACAAAGATTAATCTAAAATCAGAAAATAAACAAGAATTTTTTTTTTTTTGCACAAAGATTTAACACAACTGGAGATCAATCCTGATAAACAGGACCATCCAAACCCCAATAACACCATGGATATAAATAATGCATATTATGAATGGACTAGTCCAATGATATTGTAACTTACCTGGGTCAAAAACATATTGGGAGGCTTTATCAATCTCTTCCAAGTGAATTCTTTGCATAACCACAGAAGGACTAATACCCTTAATATCAGCAATTTTCCAACCTATAGCTTCCTTATGCTCTTGAAGTATACTTTCCAATTGGTGCTCCCAAAAGTCATCCAACTTTGGTGGTTCTACAATAGATAGGAGTGGGGATAAAGGAAGTGGAGAAGGGACCACTTTTGGCTACCAACTATCAATACTTAAGAGAGAAACAGAATCCAACGATGCATTGACCTCCTCAATTGATTTTTCAATATCCAAATTGCGACCAAAAAGGGTTAAACAAGCTTCTAGGGGATCCTCACAACTTGATTGTATGAAAGTATCATGGACTAGGCTCTCAATCATGTTAACCTCACATATATCCTCATTTTCTGGTGCTTGCTTACTAATATCAAAGATATTAAGCTCAACAGTCATATTTCCAAAAGAAATCTTCATCACACCACTCCGACAATTGATCAAAGCATTGGATGTGGCTAAGAAAGGGCGACCCAAAATGACATGGATTTGTGTACTGGCATTTAATGCAGGCTCAGTGTCTAACACAACAAAATCAACAGGAAAATAGAATGCATCCACCTTAATTAGCACATCCTCAACAATACCTCTAGGGATTTTCACATACCTATCAGCTAATTGAAGTGTCATGGTTGTGGGTTTCAACTCTCCCAAACCTAGCTGTAAGTATACTGAATATGGCATTAGGTTCACACTTGCCCCCAAATCTAGCAAAGCTTGCTCAATGAGACGATCCCCAATCCTGCATGAAATTGTAGGAGATCCAGGGTCCTTACATTTCACTGGATATTTATTCTGAATGATTGAACTAACTTGCTCTGTCAAAAATGCCTTTTTAGGGACATTTGTCTTTCTCTTCATTTTCACAAGATCTTTTAGAAACTTGGCATAAGAAGGAACTTGCTGAATTGCATCAAGAAATGGAATGTTTATTTGCACTTGCTTAAAAACCTCTAAAATGTCTCCAAATTGTGCACTTTTCTGAGGACTCATTAACCTTTGAGGAAATGGAGCTTTAGGAACAAACCTCTTATCAAGGGGAGAACTAAGATCCTGAATTGGAATTGAGGTTGAGTTGCCCTTCTTTTCTTTATGATGATCTTGTGAACTATGAGTTCCTTTTTCCTTTAACACAATATTTTCATCATCCTCCACTTCTAGCATTTTCACTTGATTATCAACTTGCTTACTAGACCTAAGGGTAGTAATAGACTGAACATGTTCTTGTCCATGAGTAGAACTAGAAGAACCATTGATGGCATACTGCCCTTTTAGGTTAGTTATAGGTTGACTAGGAAACTTTCTTTTTTCCCTCTCTCCAACTTGGGTTGCTAACTGGCCAACTTGATTTTCCAACTTTGAAATAGCTTGAATATTCAAATGGGTGGAACTTTTTATCTCTTGAATGGCTTGGCTAGTTGATTGCATGAAAGTTTTGAGAGACTCCTCCAAAGATGATTGTTGTCTTGGTGGTGTCATAAATTGAGGAGTTGATTGAGGAATGGGAGGAAATGCTTGAGTAGGTGGGCGAAATTGACTTTGTTGATGCACTTGTTGTCCACCTACATTTATGGGAGGCTGATTTTGCCTCCATGAGAAATTAGGATGGTTCCTCCAATTTGGATTGTATGTTTTTGGAAATGGACTAGCAAATGGTTTTTCATAATTATTCAGTGCATTTGCTTGCTCAACATAAAAATCAGGGTACCCAGCTGCAGAAGGACACATTTGTGTTGTATGCATAGGACTTGCACAAATAGAGCATGTTTCACTTTGAACTTGATTGACAGAATTCATCCCTCTACCTAAAGCTAAAGCCTCAACCTTACGAGTGAGATTGTCCAACCTAGCTTTTATGTCTAAATCTTCACTGACTTCATACAATCCTCCTTTCTTAATTGCAGGGGCAGATCTCTCTTTACGGTTGGAAAAATCTCATTGTTGTGAACTTTCAGAAAAATTCTCCAAAAATTTGTATGCCTCATCATCTACAAGACTCAAAAATCCACCACCATTCATGGACTCAATCATGTTACAATTTATCTGAGTCAAACCATTATAAAAATATTGTACTAGTCTCCATGTTTCAAAACCATGATGGGGACACTTTAAGATCAAGTCCTTAAATCTCTCCAACTCTCATAAAATTTCTCTTGTTCATCTTGATAAAAATTTGCAATTTCTCTCCTCAAAGCATTGGTCTTGGCCATTGGGAAAAATTTAGAGAGGAATTTTGTGACCAACAGTTCCCATGAAGTGATAGATCTAGGTGACAAAGAATTAAGCCACGCTTTTGCCTTATCCTTCAAGGAAAAAGGGAATAGACGCAAGCAAACAGAGTCATCAGTGAAATTCTAGAACTTAAAAGTAGCACAAATCTCAAGAAAATCCTTCACATGCATATAAGGATCTTCTCTATCCAATCCATGAAAAGTAGGAAGAAGGTGGATTATCTGTGGCTTCAACTCAAAATGTGTAGCAGTGGTTGCAGCCAATACTATGCAAGATGGAGGGTTGGTGGTTATGGGTGAGAACAACACCCTAAGAGTTTTTGAATCATCTCCTATTTCTCCCATTGTGAATGAATAATCAAAACTAACAAGAAGATTTTCTTTATCACGTATCCAAGTTCTCATACACCAAGCACAAAGATTTTTTTTTTTTATTTAAAAAAAAAATTAACTACAACTAGTAAAAGGAAAAATTCAATTAAGACCCAATTTATTTTCCTAACCACGTCCTCGGCAACGGCGCCAAAAACTTGTTGTGAAATTTTAAAATTCTCGCAAGTGTACTAATCGTACCGAAGTATAGTTGGACAAAAATGAGGTTGAACCCACAGGGACTTGAATGAACGTAGGAAAATTAATTAAACCTTAACCAAAATAATCTTAATCTAGTTTAATAAAAATTGGTTTTTCTAAGATTAAATAAACTAAGTAATAAAATTAAGCAAATAGTTAAACTAAGCAAAAGATATAAAGCAATAAAAAGATGTAAACAATCAAGGGAAAAGAATTAAGGTTTTGGAATCCGCCTTATAAGTCATATCAGCATATATTTATGATCATTAATTTTTCCCAACTCACTACATGATAATCTAGAAATCAATCTTGCTATCATAAAAAAAAATCATCATTAAAACTTATGTTTAAAAATCTAAAGCATGTTCTTCTTCGCTTCTTAAGTATAAAATCAAATCATCAATTGTATTCATAGCCAAACAAATCACAAGATATATCCAATTCTAAAAATCAAATCATAAATTGTATCCATTGACAAACAAATCACAAACGATATCCAATTTTATAATCAAGAATTAATAAACCAAGCATTCAATTAATTAAGACAAATCCTAAATCATGAGAAAAACATGATTGAACTCATATCTAGAATCCCATCTTAGTCAATTGATATGAAGCAAAAACAATTTAAATCATTAAAGAACAACTATTGTGGGAAAAATCAAATCACATAAATATTACTGATAATCCTTAACAAGGTTTCATCCTCAACCCTAATTATAAATTTAGCTACTCATAGTAATTGAAATAAAACACAAGAATAAAATACGAAACATTAAATTAGACAAATAAAATAAAACTAACTGTCATGGAAGAGGTAGCCGTAGCTCTCTATACATTCAGCCCTCAGCCCTAGCACTAGCCTCCCTGAATTTTGCCCTAAAAAGCCTTTAAATAGGTAAAGGAATCCTATTACAAGTTTAATTCCCGTTTGGAGAAAATCCCAGATTTTTAGGCTTCACTTAACTGACGATTTTGGCCCATTTAATATCTGAATTCGGACTTTTGGCAAACTAAAAAGTTGTAGCCCTTTAAGTTAAATTTCTATCCCAACTTGAATCATCTCAATTGGACATCTGAGCCGAAAGTTATGCTGAAAATACTAACTGATATGCAGGCTGGAATCCTAATCCGAATTGGACTTGGATTTGGTACAAATTTCCTTTCATTCCTTGCTCCAATTGGACTTAAATTTAATTGGGTTTGTCTTCTCTTGAATTCATGCCTGGTTGGATGTAAGTTGGCTTAATTCAATTGGCCTAGCCCCACTTTGCATGTAAAGCCCTTGTTACCTGCAACACAAAGATATTATTTAATCAAACACAAAATAACATAAAAGTAAGGCTAAATATGTAGATATGTGAGTACTTTATTATATATATTTCATACACATCAGGGGTCATCCAGGGAAGGGATAACAGAAAACGAGCTACATTCTTTACTCGTCCTTGACACGCTCGTCCATAAAGGTTTTTAGATGAGCTTGACACGCCAACTCTACATCTTTTGGATTACCTCCCATCCATCATTACTTATGACGAGCTCAATGACGGTTATAGAAAATAGGAGCAGAAAATGTAACCTCCATAGCAGTTATGGAAGTATACTCCAAACTTTCCGGACTCTTTAAAGGTCGGGGCAGTTATTAAATAAATAACCATTTTCATGAACCTATAAAAACACGAATCTCCGACAAACAAAGGTAAGTTTTTCTAGACACTGTTAGGTTCTAAAGACTTAGGTTTTTATGTATTTAGAACTCTAATTTGTATTGTTGGCAAAACATGATCAAAACAATGTGTTTAGTTTGTTTTAGACTTGCTTAAAGTTGGTTTATTGATGTAAAGTTGGAATAAGTTATTGCAGAAATTAAAAAACCAATTCAGCCTATTTCGATCGATCAAAGCTTAGGCTCGATCAATCGAAATTCAAGTCTGAACGTTTTTTCTGCAGAATTCCAACTTAGCCCTATTTTAATTAAAACGTTTTAGGTTTTCTAATTTGCCCTAGGTATAAAAGGCAAGCCCTAGCCACGTTTTAGTGTTTCTCATATTTGTGGTTTGTGTGAATCTCTTGTAAGATCTTTGAGGAGATTTCCTTCACATAAACTTAGGGTTTTCAAGAAGAAGAACTTTTCTACACCTTGATGATCAATTTAGTTGCTGCCATTGAAAATTAAAGAAACACAAGCGAGTGTGCTTGTATCTGGTGGTGAATCCAAGAAAGAAGGAGTCCGTGGATTCGGAGCTTGCACGTGGTCGTGTTAGTAAGTTCTACTGGTGGGTAGCAATAAGAAGTCGAGCGTGGGGGCTTATAAGTCTTATTGTATGAACTTCGATTCTTTCAAGATAGTGGATTCAAGTTTACCTTGAGGATAGCTAGGTTAAATCCTCCCTAGGTTTTTACTGGTTTGGTTTCCTGGGTGATCATATCTTATGTCTTTTATATTTCTGCTGCTTTAAATGATATGATTGTTTGATTGTGTTAACCTAGATTTGAATAGTTTGACTAAGTAACAACTTGGCTAATTACCTAGGTTAATCCAATTGTGGTTTTAAGGGGTCCAAAAACTATTAGACACGATCCCCATAAGTTTGGAATTCCCTATTTTAGAATAAAAAAACTAACTTCATCATCCGAGGGTTTGTGACCGGTCGATCCCAGTCTCCTCTGATCTTTTGTTTATCTTTTTCAGGCCCTCAAAATCACCAAAATCCACGCCATCCAACCTACTGATTTTCCAAGTATTATCAGTTGGCGTCGTCTGTGGGAAGAATTTTTTTGCGATTTGTCCTACGATAAAAGGTTGAATGGTTCAGACTAGATCGAGAGCTACCAGCCCAGGCCATCAGGAGAGTAGGTACGCTTCAAGTAATCCTTATCGCGACCGTCAGTCAACACCGGTCATGCAACCATCCTCTGTTCAACATGTGCAGTCCGTGGCAGCCGCCATGGAAGAGTTAACCCATCAGAACCAAGAGTTGACTAGGGAGATTAATTCAAGAAGACAACAACATAAAGAATATGTTGAAGGACAGGCCTAAAGCCAAGAAGGCAAGGGGAATATGGAGCTCGAAAGCCAATCAAAGGGTACCACTTTGTGAAGGGTACCACCCTTAGAAAGGGAAATAGACCAAATGAGGAAGGTCATGGATGAGATGAAGGAAAATATAAGAAGGGCAAATCCTATGGAGGACTTAGTTCATAGGACTGACCTCCCTTTTCACGGCTCTTATCAGCGGTCACCTTCTTCCTCCAAAGTTCAAGATGCCTTCTTTGGATTCATACGATGGAACGCATGACCCTTTTGACCATATCGCAACTTTCAAGACTACGATGCACCTTCAAGGGGTTCTAGATGAGATAATGCGTAGAGCTTTTCCAACCACCCTCAAAGGGCCTGCGTGAGTATGGTTTAGCAAAATACCCCTGAATTTAGTAAGTTCTTTCGAAGAGTTAAGCAAGTTGTTTGTTAATAACTTCATTGGGGGACAGAGACACAAGCGTTCCTCGTACAATTTGTTGACCATAGAACAAGGAGAAAATGAAAGCCTACGGTCCTTCATCACTCTCTTCAACAGGGAAGCCCTGACGGTGGATGAGGTGGATGATAAGCTGCTATTAGCGGCCTTCCATATTGGGCTTAATTCTGATCTATTCATCTACAAGCTTTATGAGAAAGAGTCTTAGTCTATGGTTGAACTCGTCCATTCGGCCTACAACTTTATGAATGCAGAAGACGCGATCATAGCCAAAAAGAGGAAGAGAGCTGAGAGAATAGAAGCAAACCCCGTGCGCCACTCTGAGCAGGGTCCTCGTCTAAAGAAGGGACAAATGGAATATAAGAAAGATCGAGATAACAAAAAGGCAGGCCTTTCAGCACAAAATCAACAGTACACGCCATTGAACATGCCACTTAAGCAAGTTCTTATGCAAATCAAGGACGATCCTTCCTTAAAGTGGTTGGAGAAAATGAAGGGAGACCCCAACAAGCGCAATAGGAACAAGTATTGTCGCTTCCACAGAGACCATGGGCATGATATGGATGAATGTTTTGATCTAAAGTAGCAGATTGAGAACCTCATTAGGTAAGGGAAATTAAGGAATTTCCTTGGACAAGATCACAAGGATGAGAAGTTGAAAGGGAAGGTAGAAGAGTTGTCACGACCTCCACTTGGAGAAATAAGAATGATTATAGGAGGAAGTTTAACAAGTCAGTTGTCCAAGTCAAGAAAGACATACCTGAAGGTGGTGCAAAACGTCCAACTCTCTAGACGATCGCCAAAGACGAGGATCATTGAAGAACAAGCCATCACGTTAATGGACAAGGATGCTACAAGAGTTCATCACCCTCATGATGATGCCATTGTCATCACTTTGCTTATTGCTGACTATACAACTAGGAGGGTGCTGGTAGACAACGGGAGTTCGGCAGACATTTTGTATTACCCGGCTTTTCAGCAAATGAAGCTTGGACGAGATCAACTTCGTCCTGTGAACTCACCCTTAGTTGGTTTCGGTGGAATGAAAGTGCAGCCTGTGGGCACTGTCACATTACCTGTGGTGGTGGGGGCATATCCACAACAAGTAACTAAGGACGTGAATTTCCTTGTGGTTGATTGTTCGTCGTCCTACAATGCCATAATTGGAAGGCCATCTTTAAATAGTTGGAAGGCAGTCACGTCTACTTACCATATATCAGTCAAGTTCCCTACGCAGTACGGGGTAAAACAAGTACAAGGAGATCAACTAGCAGCTAGAGAATGCTATCTAGCAATTTTGGCCATGGACGAACAGTTCCAGATGATGAACATTGAGGAAATAAGAGTTGTGGCAGAGCCCACCGAAGCGTTGGAAAACATTTCCTTGGATGAGGATAACCACGAAAGGAGTACTAGGGTAGGGGTAGATTTAGAAGAGAAGACTAAGAAGGATCTCATCCATTTCGTAAGTAAGAATATTGATGTGTTTGCTTGCATTCATGAGGATATGCTGGGTATAAACCCTAGTGTCATTACCCACCGTCTGAATGTGTATCCTTCCTCTAAGCCTGTACGATTGAAGAAGAAGGTGTTTGCTCCTGAGAGAGACAATGCTATTAAAGAAGAGGTGCAGAAGTTGACTGTAGCGAAGTTCATTCGAGAAGTTTATTATCCAGACTGGTTGGCCAATGTGGTAATGGTTAAGAAGGCAAATAGTAAGTGGAGAATGTGTGTAGACTTCACTGATCTAAACAAGGCCTGCCCTAAGGACAGTTACCCGTTGCCCTACATCGACCAGTTGGTAGATTCCACTGCAGGTCACAAGTTGCTTAGCTTTATGGACGCTTTCTTTGGATACAATCAGATAAGGATGGACGAGGCAGACTAAGAGAAAACATCCTTTGTCACCAGTCAAGGCTTGTTCTGTTATAAGGTGATGCCCTTTTTTTTGAAGAACGCAGGGGCAACATATCAGAGGTTAGTTAACCACATGTTTTGTCCACAGATTGCGCGGAATGTAGAAGTCTACATAGATGACATGCTAGTGAAGAGTTAGGATGAGGGAAAGCATCTAGATGACCTCCAAGAAAAATTTGACACACTTAGGAAGTACAACATAAGGTTAAATCCCAGCAAATGTGCTTTCGGAGTGTCATTAGGGAAATTCCTAGGTTTTATGGTTTCGCATAGGGGGATTGAAGCAAATCCAGACAAAATCCAAGCGATACTAAACATGGAACCTCTGCGAAATATCAAAAAAGTTGTATCTTTTACCGGACGAGTTGCTGCCCTTAATAGGTTTGTCTCTAAAGCTACTGATAAATGTTTGCCATTTTTTAAGGTACTTAAGAAAGCATTTGACTGGATGGACGAGTGCCAAAAAGCCTTTCAAGACTTGAAGACCTATCTCACTACGGCTCCTTTACTAAGTCCGTCTGTCCTGGGAGAGGCGTTGTATTTGTACTTGGCAGTTACTCCACACGTCGTAAGTTCGATGTTGGTGAGGGAAGAAGGGAAGATACAAAAGCTTGTGTACTATACAAGCAGAGCATTGCGGGGAGTAGAAGGATGATATCCACAAATAGAGAAGTTGGCTTTTGCATTGATAACGACTTCCAAGAAGCTGAGGCATTACTTCTAAGCTCATGTCATCAATATCATGACCGATCATCCGCTTAAGAAAGCAATGAATAAGTTGGAAGCTGTAGGACGACTAATCCAATGGGCTATTGATCTCAGTGAGTATGACATCAGATATCAACCAAGGCATGCCATAAAAGCTCAAGCCCTGGCAGATTTCATTGCAAAATTTACCCCAAATTATAATGATTTAGATGAGATGGAAAACAATAAGAAGTGGATCGTTTATGTGGATGGCTCATCTACATAGCATGTAGGAGGAATAAGTGTGGTATTACAATCCCCAGAAGGAGATAAGCTGAAACGCAAGGTTTGTCTGTAGTACCAAAACAACCAATAATGAAGTTGAGTATGAAGCCCTTGTTAAAGGGCACATATAAGGCTACGGAAGAATGGATGAAGAAGTACCTTAATAGGGTGATGCGCCTTATGAAGAGGTTCCAAGCAGCTGACTTCATTCAAATTCCAAGGGAAAAGAATATGGAAGCAGATACCTTAGCAAAGGAAGCCTCAGTAAATGAAGCCATGGACAAGTTTGATGAGATTCAGTATATGCCGAGTATAGATATCCCAGAAGTACAAAATGTAGAGAGTAGAGGAAATTGGATGACCCCAATCGTAAAATACCTGAAGGACGAACGACTTCCAGAAGAAAGAGACGAGACTAGGAAGCTCAGAGTCAGATCAACCAGGTACGTCCTTATGGACGAGGTGTTATATAGAAGACGTTTTTTTCAGCCTTATCTTAGGTGTTTAGCTCCAGATAAGGCGAACTATGTATTAAGAGAGATTCATGAAGGAGCATGTGGCAATCACTCAAGAGCCAGGTCACTCATCCACAAGGTCGTCCATGCGAGGTATTATTGGCCAAATATGCAAGCTGATGCCAAGGCATATGTCAAGGTCTACGATCAATGCCAACAGTTTAGTAACATCCCCAGACAACCATCAGAGTACCCTACCCCGATGATGGCCCCATGGCCCTTTGCACGATGGGGGCTAGACATTTTGGGTCCCTTCCCACTTGGTACAAGACAGATGAAGTTTTTGGTAGTGGGCATTGATTATTTCACAAAGTGGATGGAAGCAGAACCCTTAGCAAATATTACATAACAAAATGTTAAGAATTTCGTCTGGAAAAATATCGTGTGCAGGTTTAGGGTCCCCAGAGTGTTAGTATCCTATAATGGATGACAATTTGACAATGCACTCTTCAAAGACTTTTGTGAACACTTCGAGATTCAGAATCATTATTCCTCACCCGCCCATCCGCAAGCAAATGGTCAGGCCAAAGTTGCAAACCGATCCTTGTTGAAAATCATCAAGACTCGACTTAAGGGGGCAAAGGGAGTATGGCCAGATGAGCTACTAGGTGTTTTGTGGGCATACAAGATGATAGTGAGAACCCCTACAAGGGAAACTCCTTTTAAGCTAGCCTATGGAAGTGAAGCAGTCATACCAGCAAAGGTGCATATGGCCAACCACAGGGTGATGACGTACCAAGAGAAGGATAATGAGGAGTAATTACGATTGAACCTCGATTTGATAGACGAAGTAAGAATGGATGCAGAGCATAGGACAGCAAAATACAAAAACCTCATGGCTAGGCAACATGATGCAATAGTAAAACCCAGGCGCTTCAACATTGGGGACCTTGTCCTAAAAAGGGTTTCGTTGGCAACAAAGAACCCAACTCATGGGAAATTAGGACCTAATTGGGAAGGACCCTACTAAGTTATCAATTGTAAAAGACAAGGATCCTACTACTTGGAAACCCTGGATGGGAGGAAATTGGAGCACCCTTGGAATGTTGAACACCTGAGAAGGTATTACTAGTAAGGCCCCAGCTTGGACAAACATTACCTAGGACAAGCAGTTAGAGTTTGTTTGGAAGTCTTTGAATATTAAGCTTTATATGTGTGATAATTTCCTAAAGCTATATTAGTTTTTAAAGTTGTGTGTCGTGAGCTATGGACGAAATTACGGAGTTTGTATTTATTAATTTCCCTAATGGCATTTGCTTTTAAGCACATGCCTCACCTATGAACAATATTTATGCTATGTACATAATGTTGTGTGAATTCTTAGTGTTCATATTGTCTTTATTCAAATTAATCCACAAGAAGGCTAAAAGCCGAAGACGAGTAAATTCTCTGGACGTGGAGATGTAACATCTATATGCTTCCCTGAGGGTAAAGGAAAAACAAGGCATATTCGTCCCAAATAATGGATGAGATAAAGCCTTTAATGCATTAGTCCTACCCATGGATGAGAAAATGCATACATGAATATTTCATGTTGAACAAGACGCCAACTATAACAATCCAATTTTTTGGACAAGTAAAAAGTTAGGCTCCATGGATGGAATATAAAACAGCTGCTAAGTCTAAGGATGAATGAGGCTGAGGAAAAAGTGTTGCCATCCCTAAAGACGAGTTATACTTGTAAAATAACTTGCAAAAAATGAATGATAAGAAAAAACAAAAACATTCGTCCACACAATGAGAAAGGAAACAAACATTCATTCATTAACTAAAGGGTGGACAGACTACATCCAAAAACCCCTATACAAAGTAAAGCTTAAAGTGTCGTTTGAGACCTTATCCAAAAACAATGGACGAAGCAAATGTAGAATTACATAAAGTCCCAAAACCAAGGACCAAATAAAAATATATATAAGAATACAAAGATAACCAAAATATTAAAAGCTCTACTTCAGGTAGGAGGGGCATTCATGTTTTGGTCATCCTGATGTGGCTAAGTAGTAGCGTCGTCCTCTATGTTGACATCTTCTGAACTCGTCTGGAGGAGGGAGCTTGTAGGAGCACCACTAAGGTTGAGCTTGATAGAACTGAAGTCAATGTTAGGGAAGTTCTCCATGGCGTCCATCTTGAAGTCCTTAAACCCAGCTACATAGTTGGTACCCAGTAAATCCGTAAACTGCTTGGACGCCTTAAATTCCACAACTGCGTCTTCCTTGTCTTTCTTAAGAAGAGCACTCAGCTCGTCATTCCTCTTCAGGAAGTGATCAAGACAAGTGTCCTCTACCTTCGATTTGGTTCTGTAGCTCCTTTGCCTCTTCCTTGGCCTTAGCAACTATCTCAGCCCACCATTTACTCTCATCTTTCACCTCCTTAATCCTCCTTTCCTACAAGACCCTCGTCTTGTCCAAATCAGTTGCTTGCCTGGACGCGGCGATGAACTTGGACATTGCCTATGAGTCAAAGTTTTGTTAGAACAAAAATACATGTCTACCTTGCTAACAAGACGAGATATATATATTAAAAAAACGGGGGGAAAAGAAAAAGCTTGCAAACCTTGAAAAGGTCATGAATGCCAGAATGCTCAAAGTCCGTCAAAGACATGTTGTAGCATGCCTTCACGTCCGCCTCTGTCATAGCCATCCCAAACCTCTCACAAGCTAGATCCTCATTCCCAATAAGGTTTTGAGGTACCTGTTGGGAATGCTGAGACGAAGAAGGCGCCTTGGTTGTGGACGGGACATGTATAAGAGGATCCTTGAGTTCTGGATCATCAAGGATCTGAACATCCCCAGGCTCATGAATAGGGATGAGCAGAGTGCACTAGACATCCTTAGGCTTAGACGACCTATGTTTAGCCTTTTTCTCCTTGCGCTTGCTTGGGAGGTTTCCCAAATCAACCCCTAATGACAAGTTCTTTCTTTTATCACCTGCTAATGGACGAGGTTGGGACGACACCTTTTGCCTAGCTACCTCGTCCGCCACTTCTTTACCCTTGTTCTCCTTCATTGTAGCCATTCCTGAAAAGAAAGACGTCGATAATATTTAAAAAAAAAAAAAAAAAAAGAGGGGAAGGACGACAAGAAAACTTATGTCTACTGATGGTGAGCTCGTGTGCGATGGCTTTAGCAGATGGTTTGGGACCTAAACCTTAGGTGGCAAGACGTTGGAGACTTACCAAAGAATGGAAAGTCCTATCAGTGTATAGACGAGCCTTCTGAACTCGCTCAATGTAAGATCTGCTTAGATGAGGTCGTCTAACACCTATAAAATAAAAAAATAAATAAAATAAATAAAAAGAAGAGGAAAAATTATTAGACAACTACCAACAAGAATAAATATAATAAAAAACAAAGTTACAGCTATAAGAATAGCTTCAGGACGAAGGTTCCCTAACTCTCCTGTATAGGGAGGAAATAGGTCCTGGTCAACCTTAATAGGGCGTCCAGCCCAGAAACCTGAGACGAAGAAGAACTCTGTCGTCCAGTTCCTATTTGAGGTAACTAAGGACTTAATTAATCTATAATCTTTCCCTCTGGCTATAAATTGATAGGGATTGGTTAATTTCAGAGGGCTTATAATAGTAGAGGAACTCGTCCACAGTAAGAGGGCGGTCCCCCTCAAACACCTCCCTCCACAAAACTTGCATAGACACGACTAACCTCCATGCATTGGGATTGAATTGACAGACACCTAAACCTAACTTAGTAAGTAGTTCTCTAGCAAAATCATTTAAAGGTAGCCTAAGTCCACCTAAAAGATAGGCTTCATAGATACCTATCCCAAAATGTGGTTGACAGCACCACTCCTTATGAACCGCTAACCTAGGATTAAGGTCGTCTAGGATTTGATACCATTTCTTAAGTAAATCCAATCTCCTATCGCCCGTCTTGGAAGCTACTCCTATGGCACAGCTATACACTACCTTAACCTCGTCCTGAACTGTGGACGAGGGTGCACTTGTGCCAGCCCTGGATCCGGACTTGGCCCTCGTCCTAAGTCCCTCTTGGAGAACCTCTAAGGGAACCCTAGGAACACCAGATGTGTACTTGTCCGTGATGTTCCCTCCACTACTATTATTGTTATTACTGCTATCACTAGAACCACTAAAACTACTAGGATCATGATATTCGTCTATGGCCTTATCCATGCTATTACTAGACGAGGAAAGGAAGGTCTCAGACATTTTTAAGAAAACTTAAAATCTGAGGACGAGAATGGAAAAAGTACCTTAATCTAGACGGGAAGGAACTAAGGACGAGAGGACACTTCTAGACGAGGCGTTAAGACGAGGAAGCTCAAGGAAGGAAATTTCATAAATGTGAAGGGTAGTGGAGGAATTCTACTATTTATAGGCCGTAAGTTTAGGTATCTAAAATGACGCAGCCAATTAAAAAGTGACACATGGCATGTTCCTTGGAAAAATAAATCGACGCGACTGGTCACCAATGAGATTGTGACACAATGGCACACTTAATCACTGGCATTAAACTACATCTCCTTGAGACAACCCATGGACAAGGGGGCAACTGATAGTGTTTCGAAATGAGCTAACTTCATGCTTGTCCATAGGGGTTGTCCAAGGAAGGGATAACATAAAACGAGCTACATTCCTTACTCGCCCTTGACACGCTCATCCATAAAGGTTTTTAGATGAGCTTGACACGCCAACTCTACATCTTTTCGATGACCTCCCGTTCATCATTACTTATGACGAGCTCAACGACGGTTATAGAAAATAGGAGCAAAAAATGTAACCTCCATAGCAGTTATGGAAGTATACTCCAAACTTTCTGGACTCCTTAAAGGTCGAGGCAATTATCAAATAAATAACCATTTTCATGAACCTATAAAAACACGAATCTCCGACAAACAAAGGTAAGTTTTTCTAGACCCAATCCCCATAAGTTTGGAATTCCCTATTTCGGAATAAAAAAACTAACTTCATCATCGAAGGGTTTGTGACCGGTCGACCTCGGTCTCTTCTGATCTTTTGTTTATCTTTTTCAAGCCCTCAAAATCACCAAAATCCACACCATCTAGCCTACTGATTTTCCGAGTATTATTAGTAATAATTTAAAATCGCAAGTTTTTCTTTCTTTTTTTTTTTTTTAATTGAGGTGTTAATTGCCTTAGGAATGGGATATGTCCCTTTGTCATATATTAGGCTTTTGTTAGGCATGATAGAAATTACAAAAATTAAAAAAATAAATAAATTATGATAGAAATTATAAAATTTAAGTTTTCCATACCAATATTTTTCAAATTTACCCATATTGATAGAAATTACAGAAATATATATATATATATATATATATATATATATATATTGTGAGAGAAATAATAGGGAAGTGAATAGTTTTAATATCTCCTACTTGATCACAATAAAATCGAATATTTTAAGATGGTAATCTGGATGCTAATGCTCTAATGGGTATTAAATAGTGGGCAACTGGGCATAACCACCTCCCTTTTGTCCATGATTATGTGTTCAACTAAATTTTATGATGAAGAATAACTGTCCTTGAAGAGTAATAATTTCAAATCACAAGTTTTTTTTTTTTTTTTTTTTTTTTTTTTTTTTTTTTTTTAATTAAGGTGTTAATTGCCTTAGGAACGTGATATGTCCCTTTGTCATATATTAGGCTTTTGCTAGGCATGATAGAAATTACACAAATTTAAAAAAAAAATAAAAATAAAATTATGATAGAGATTATAAAATTTAAGTTTTCCATACCAATACTTTTCAAATTTACCCATATTGATAGAAATTACAGAAACTAAAAAAAAAAAATTTATTGTGAGAGAAATAACAGGGAAGTGAATAGTTTTATTATCTTCTACTCGATCACAATAAAATCTCTAAATATTTTCATAACAAACTAAGGTCTCTTACCACCATAAATCAAAATAAAACAAAAGCACCCTAAACTCACTATAACCCAAAATAAAATCGTTATGAAAATGTTGTCAACTTTCTTGAACTTTCTCTTTTGAACATGCGCAATAATCATGGGACAACCAAAATGAAAATGCTTTCTTTATTATCCAAACCAAAATATAAAATGTTAGACAATAAATATAAGGAAAAGGGAATACAAGTTCAATATGGCTTCTCGGACATCATGCAAATTCAATATTGTAATTTGCAATTGAAGAGATGAATTTTTGGTTTGGATCTCACCTAGGCCCGGCTCTACTCTAGGGAGTTCCACTTACTACAACACTGTTGGGCTTTATTGGGCCCTGCAATTAACTAGAGGCTTTTAAGCCTTCGCCAGGGGCACGTGTGGTGAAAACCCAAGCTCCCAATGGAGCCTCAAGTGGTGACGCTTCGAGCCCTCAGTAAGTCAAGGAAAGCTAAGGGGATGGGAATTTGGTTTGGGTTTTTGTAGGACAATTAGTCCGGCCAAAATGGCCACATACCACAATTTTTGGAAATTTTTAGCAAAAACACACTGTTTCGGAAATAAATAGCAAAGTACAACTTTTTCTAGAATTCGAGTTTCAGAAACTCGAGTTCCTCATTAGTTTTGCCACCATGGCACTGCTGAGTTGGATTTGTGCGATTAAAAAAAATTTTGCGGTACTCGAGCTTGGTAAACTCGAGTACCATTTACACAGTACTCGAGTATACCAAGCTCGAGTACCTTTAAAAAAAAATAATAATAAAATTTACACAGTACTCGAGTTTGGTAAACTCGAGTACTGTGTAAATATATATATATTTTTCCCTTGTTTGGGGATAACCAACAAATAAACATAAATATAAAAATAAGTAGCTTTTTTATGTTTTTATTTATTTAAATAGAAGCATTGTAAAATATAGAGATTTTAATTTCAAAACATGAATTTAATTTCTACATTAATTAAAACTAGTGTATGACCCGCACAATGTGAGGGTTAATTAGTTTTATTTATTTTGAATTAGGATACTCTTATTTGTTATTTATGGTAAAATAAATAAAACTCTCTAATTTATATGTATGGTATCTTAAAATTTTAAAGAAGCTCTATTAATATGGTATTACAATTTTCACTTATTTTATGAAGCTAACAAAATGAAAATGAAGTGACAATAATTATTTTAGAATACCTGTCATCTCTCACTTGAAGTGTCAATGCTAGGTTTGTAATGCCCTTGATAATAACAGCCTTCAATCTTCTATATGATCCAATCCTTAATACATATTAGGTTACACCTCACCCACATAAGTAATAATCACTTACCATATACTTAATAACCGCTAACCATATACAAAGTATATGGTAAACTTCATTCTCAAAAAAAAGAAAGTAAACTTAATAAATTTAATATTGTGTTTTATTTTTAGGACCCAATATATAATGATTGTTAATTTTTTATGCAAAAGAAAAAATAAAAAGAGTGATTAGATTCTTATTAAAAATAAAGGCAAAAAAATTGTCCTAGTGTAAATAAAGATACATATTGGGTATTTTGTGAAGCATGAACCTTCGAAAAATGTTCCTATTAAATTACTTTTACTATTCCCAATCTCATCCATGATTGAGATTTATCTCACCTCTACTATTCCTATAAAGTTACTTTTCCTTTCCTCCATATTCTTCTTCAATTCTTTACTTCTTCCTCGTTAGTGAGCCTCTGTGAACTCCCATCACATCTTTTTTTTTTTTTCCTTTTCACCATGCTTTTCTGCTAACTTTTTAAGTTTCAGTTTTTTCTTTTTTTAATAATCATTCAATCTCATGAAAAATAACACATGAAAATATTCTCACCTTTCAACTGGCTATAGTAAATCCAACAACTTTCTTGCCATAGTAAATTATTCTTGCAGAGCGAACATTAATTCGAAACTTCTATCACTTTTTGTAGGGAAAAAATGGTTCAAAAGGTAAATATAAATTGACAGAGGTTTTGAATGGAAGATGGCCATTGTAGTTAATTTCGCAACTACCTAAGATCATGTTGTTTCAGATTTCTATTAATTGGCTAAAAGAGTTATGGGTGGTGTTTATTGATAAAAGTTGGCAGACAATAAAACATTTTTCTTTCAATGGCGAAGGAGTGCAATGCTTGATTTTTTAAATCCTGAAGACATGAAAGGCACAACGTTTCATACATTAGTCCATGCTTTTGACTGGTAGCGTGGCAAATTTTTAAGTGGGATTTTTTCCTACATGTCACAACTTTCTCCTTAATTGCAGGGCAAGGTTTCTGTTATTATATATAGTAGCTAGTCGCTAACCTGGGATTATATAACTCTATCTAGTCATAGTTGGTTGGGCATTGAGTTCTAGGAATTTTACCATTTGAATAGAGCTAACCAGACCCTGGAGGTAAAATTTGAGTTGGTATATGGCAAGATAATTCTTTGCCAAAAGCACATAGTTAGAGAAATAACATACCATATCATAAGCTTTTTGAAATCCAGCATGCAAATTCATCATTGTTCGCTCTCTTTTTTGCATAAATTATTTTCTGTTCACTATTTAAAAAATTGTTCACTGTTTTCTCATAAAACACCTAGTGAAATCGTGTTTTCTAAATTTAAACGCCAAATCTGAACGTTTTTTCATGCTTAAATTTCACAATAATCGAATTTGTTTTTCTGCATTGATAAAATCTGTTTCTACGTTAATAAAATTTTCTCTCTGCACATCATATTTACTGTATATTCAAGTCTATTAATGAAGTTTCTACGTTAGATGATGAAAGTGATATTTCAAACTTCTCAGATTCAAGTAATGATGATTTCCAAAAATTTCTACCTACGAACATCAGACATTGTTGTTAATGTCTACACGTTCTGCGCAACATAAAATGTTGTTGTTAATGTCTGACAACTAATGATTATGTACATTCAACTTTTACAAATCTAAAGATTAATTGTTCATTAACAGTTGAGTTTACACGATTTTGTTCATTCAACGATTTCAAAATTTTCAACAAATTCGAATGATCAATACATTAGTACACAGTTTTCCATTTAATTTTCACGATTTTGTACATTTAACGAATTCAAACTTTTCAACAAATTCAGACTATCTGTACATCTAATTTACACAATTTTATTTTGTACTTTCAAGATTTTATACAATCAACAAATTCGAACGATCTGTATATCTAAATTTTGTTTTTTTCAAATTCGAATGATCTGTACATCTAATGTACACAATTTTCTCTTGAATTTTCACGATTTCGTACTTTCAACGAAATCAAATTTCTCAACAAGTCCAGAATATTTGTACATCTAATGTACACAACTTTCCATTGAATTTTCACAATTTGGTACGTTCAACAATTTTGATTTTCCATTAAGATTTCACGATTTTGTATGTTCAACAATTTTGTAATTTTCATCAAATCAGGATGATTAGTACATAGTTTAAATTGAATTTTCACGATTTTGTACATTTGACGACTTCAAATTTGGAAACAAATTTGGATGATCTGTACATCTAATGTAATTAATTTTCCGTTAATTTTACTCAATTTGTTATGTTCTTCAATTTTCATTTGAATTTTCACGATTTTACACAATCAACGAATTCAAATTTTTCAACAAATTCGTACTATCTGTACATCTAATATACACAATTTTCCCTTGAGTTTTCACAGTATGTACATCTAACGTACATACTTTTCCATTGAATTTTCATTATTTTGTACTTTCAACAAAATCAAATTTCTCAACAAGTCTAGACTATCTGTACATCTTATGTACACCTTCACGATTTGGTACGTTCATTGATTTTCCATCAATTTTTCTAGAATTTCTACATTCAACTAATTCGAACTTTTTTACAAATTTGAATTTTTCGAGGCATTTACCATTAGGTGATTTATACAAATCATTCATTTTTCTTTCATGGAGTTTGTCCATTATTCATATGGTTACATATTTAAAAAAACACAAAAACCATTTAAGTGCAATAATTGCGCCAATGCTAAAAACCTTTTATGCAGACAACAGTGAACAATTTTTATGAGAAAACATTGAACAGTTTTACTTAATGCAAAAAACAGATTTTATGAATGCAGTAAGCAAATTCGAATATACAGTAAACATGATGTGTAGAGAGCAAATTTTATTAACGTAGAAACAAATTTTATCAATGCAGAAAAACAAATTCGATTATTGTGAAATTTAAACATGAAAAAGCATTCAAATTTGGTTTTTAAATTTAGAAAACATGATTTCACTAAGGTACCGTTTGGATTCCACGTCTGCGTTTCCAGCTGCGTTTTGTTCTTTTTTTTTTTTTTTTTTTTTTTTTTTTCACGCGTTTTGGAGTATTGCGGTTACTGTTCAATGAACAGTAACCGCAAATGTTGACTTTCTGCAGTGAACAGTGCATATATGCACTGTTCACGGACCCACAAATTTCATTTTTTATCAATTTTTTCATTAAAAATGGGTCCCACAGTACTATTCACACATTTAAAAATTATTTTGCTACAGTGTTTTCAGTTTTCAGTTTTCAGTTTCAGCAAAATAAGTTCAATCCAAACACACCCTAAGTGTTTTATGAGAAAGCAGCGAACAATTTTTTAAACAGCGAACAGAGAATAATTTATGAAGAAAAGAGAGTGAACAATTTTTTAAATAATGCTGAACAGAAAATAATTTTATGCAGAATACTAGAAATAGTTTATGTAGAAAATAGTGAACAATTTTCAAGAGAAAACAGTGAACAGTTTTACTTAATGCAGAAAATAGTTTTACTTAGTGAACAGTTCTACATTCAACTAATTCAAACTTTTTTACAAATTCAAATTTTTCGAGGCATTTACCATTAGGTGATTTATACGAATCATTCATTTTTCTTTCATGGAGTTTTTCAATTATTCATATGGTTACATATTTTAAAAAACACAAAAACCATTTAAGTGCAATAATTGCGCCAATGCTAAAACCAGTTTATGCAGAAAACAGTGAACAATTTTTATGAGAAAACAGTGAACAATTTTACTTAATGCAAAAAATAGATTTTATGAATGCAGTAAGCAAATTCGAATATACGGTAAACATGATGTGTAGAGAGCAAATTTTATTAACATGGAAACAGATTTTATCAATGCAGAAAAACAAATTCGATTATTGTGAAATTTAAACATGAAAAAACATTCAGATTTGGCGTTTAAATTTAGAAAACACGATTTCACTAGGTGTTTTATGAGAAAACAGTGAACAATTTTTTAAATAGTGAACAGAAAATAATTTATGCAAAAAAGAGAGCGAGCAAGGATGGATTTGCCTGCTGGATTCCAAAAAGCTTATGATATGGTATGGTATTTCTCTAACTATGTGCTTTTGGCAAAGAATTATCTTGCCATATACCAGCTCAAATTTTACCTCCAGGGTCTGGTTAGCTCTATTCAAATGGTAAAATTCCGAGAACTCAATGCCCAACCAACTACGACTAGATAGAGTTATATAATCCTGGGTTAGCGACTAGCTACTATATATAATAGTAGAAACCTTGCCCTACAATTAAGGAGGAGGTTGTGACATGTAGGAAAAAATCCCACTAAAAAATCTGCCATGCTACCAGTCAAAAGCATGGACTAATGTACGAAACGTTGTGCCTTTCATCTCTTCAAGATTTAAAAAAATCAAGAATTGCACTCTTTCGCCATTGAAAGAAAAATGCTTTAGGAACCATTAGATTTAAAAAATGCTTAAGCGGACTATTGTCTGCCAACTTTTATCAATAAACACCACCCATAACTCTTTTAGCCAATTAATAGAAATCCGAAACAACGTGATCTTAGGTAGTTGCAAAATTAACTACAACGGTCATCTTCCATTCAAAACCTCTGTCAATTTATATTTACCTTCTGAACCATTTTTTCCCTACAAAAAGTGATAGAAGTTTCGAATTAATGTTCGCTCTACAAGAATAATTTACTATGGCAAGAAAGTTGTTGGATTTACTATAGCCAGTTGAAAGGTGAGAATATTTTCATGTGTTATTTTTCATGAGACTAAATGATTATTAAAAAAAGAAAAAACTGAAACTTAAAAATGTTAGCAGAAAAGCATGGTGAAAAGGGGAAAAAAAAAAAATGTGATGGGAGTTCACAGAGGGTCACTAACGAGGAAGAAGTAAAGAATCGAAGAAGAATATGGAGGAAAGGAAAAGTAACTTTATAGGAATAGTAGAGGTGAGATAAATCTCAATCATGGATGGGATTGGGAATAGTAAAAGTAATTTAATAGGAACATTTTTCGAAGGTTCATGCTTCACAAAATACCCAATATGTATCTTTATTTACACTAGGACAATTTTTTTTTGCCTTTATTTTTAATAAGAATCTAATAACTCTTTTTATTTTTTCTTTCGCATAAAAAATTAACAATCATTATATATTGGGTCCTAAAAATAAAACACAATATTAAATTTATTAAGTTTACTTTCTTTTTTTTGAGAATGAAGTTTACCATATACTTTGTATATGGTTAGCGGTTATTAAGTACATGGTTAGTGGTTATTACTTATGTGGGTGAGGTGTAACCCAATATGTATTAAGGATTGGATCATATAGAAGACTGAAGGCTGTTATTATCTAGGGCATTACAAACCTAGCATTGACACTTCAAGTGAGAGATGATAGGTATTCTAAAATAAATATCATCACTTCATTTTCATTTTGTTAGCTTCATAAAATAAGTGAAAATTGTAATACCATATTAATAGAGCTTCTTTAAAATTTTAAGATACCATACCTATAAATTAGAGAGTTTTATTTATTTTACCATAAATAACAAATAAGAGTATCCTAATTCAAAATAAATAAATAAAACTAATTAACCCACACATTATGCGGGTCATACACTAGTTTTAATTAATGTAGAAATTAAATTCATGTTTCGAAATTAAAATCTCTATATTTTACAATGCTTCTATTTAAATAAATAAAAACATAAAAAAGCTACTTATTTTTATCTTTATGTTTAATTGTTGATTATCCCCAAACAAGAGAAAAAAAAAAAATATATATATATATATATATATATATTTACACAGTACTCGAGTTTACCAAACTCGAGTACTATTTTATTTTTTTATTTTTTATTTTTTTTTAAAAAAAAGGGTACTCGAGCATGGTATACTCGAGTACTGTGTAAATAGTACTCAAGTTTACCAAGCTCGAGTACCGCAAAATATTTTTTAATCGCACAAATCCAACTCAACAGTGCCACGATGGCAAAACTAATGAGGAACTCGAGTTTCTGAAACTCGAGTTCTAGAAAAAGTGGCACTTCACTATTTATTTTCGAAACAGTGTTCTTTTGCTAAAAATTTCCAAAAACTGTGGTATGTGGCCATTTTGGCCCAATTAGTCCAATGCGTGTGTAGGGGTTAATTTGTTCACCTTTTGAGTTTGGGCTATTTATTCAAAAATTGGCCGTAATTTCTACAGATTCATATTTTTATTTTTATTATTTTTGATAATTTGAAAGTTCTAATACAAAAAGAGAATGATTTGAATCCTGAATGTTTTTATTAAAAATATCAAGAAATGTCAATTAAGCTACAAACTCTTAGTTACATTTTTATTTTTAAAGTAACTAAGTCTGAAAATGAAAAATTGTTCTTACATCTAATATTATATTATTGGTCTCACCAAAATATCTATAAATAATTTTCATTTATCTTTCTGGACGAGTGAAAAACTTTCAAATCCTTGTCTAGCGTAAAAAAAAAAGTAAGCACTTAGCAGCGAAAGAAAGTTGCAATAGAACAAAATTTCTTGAAGTGACTCCACTTATGTTACATTACATGTGTCAAAGTGTACCCGTTATCTCATGAAATGCACTTTAAAAACTCGACCTTAACCAAGGAAATTTAAATCTATAATGCAATTACAAGTAGCTAGGGAAAAAAAAACTTGGTCATACTTTTTTTTTTTTTTTTTTGAATCCTACAACATCAATCAAATTTGTTAAATTGAGATTAGGTACCTACAATCATCAATCAAATTTGTTAGTGCAAGTGGAAAATCAAATGTAGAGCCCGTTTGTTTAGGCGTATTGAGAGACAAAAACGTGCGTTTAGCAAATCGTGAAAATCTTGATATGTTTGGCTAGGTGTGTAATTGCGTTTTTGAATATGCAGATTTTCGTGTTTCAGGAAAGGCAATTTCCCGTTGTGATTTCGAAACGATTTGCAAATTGTGATACTGCAATTTTTTTTTGGCTGGAAATCGGAAACACCCTTTGGCTCCATGCTTATCCTTAGTCCGTTCCCTTCGCCATATATATATCCTCAGTCCTTTGCTTCTAAACTCATCAGTTTCACAAGGATTGGCTCTCTTCTTTGTTTTTGCTATACTCCGTTTATCATCTGTTAACGTGTATAGTGTTGTGGGCTTTAGGCCCAACTAGATTATTTGTATAGCACATATTCTTGTACTACACTCTTACTTGTACTGCACTTATACGCCTCCTATATAAAGGCACTCATGTATATTCTTTTATGTGAAATATAATACAATCATTCAGTATTTCTTACATGGTATCAGAGCTATTGCTCTAACTTTTTCTTAGCAATCTTGTCTTTATTGGTGTTACTTCATTCTCAACATTGCTTCCGCCATCACAGTAGTAGCTATTGCCTCTCGCCGTTGAACCTCCGATATCTCCCAACCATCATCCTTGGGTTCCAGACCTGCAGACATCGCCGTTGAGGAGTCTCACACCGCAAAGACCACTGCTCTTTGCATCACCGCCTCGAAAATTGCTCTGATTAATTTTCTGCAAGTACCATTGAGATCGTCTTACGTTGATCTACTCAACCATGGAAGTTCCGCAACCAACAAAGTCCGCACTCGCCTGCACGCGCTGCCACAATAATCTGCATTGAAAGCCACGCCCCTCACATGCCTCCACGCACCACATCCCACCTCGATTGTACTGCCACGCGCCCTCACGTGCCACTTCTGTAAGTCACACGCCTGTTGATGTCACTAATGATGTCATTCTGCGATGTTAGCCCTAATTGCTGACATCATTCACTTGCATCATTTGATGACATCATCTTCGCATCATCCGACAGTTGACTTCTTCTTTCAGCTTTGACTGTTGACTTCCATTCGGTTGATCATTGACTTTTTCTAACGGTTGACTTTTTGCAATCCAGGTGCTTTTTTACTCAATTTTTTGCATAGATTTCATTTTTGCAGTCCATTTTTGCATATTTTACTTCTAAATAAAGAATAAGAACATGTCTTCTTCTAGTTGCAATAATCGTCGCCAACAATCCAGCAAACGTTTTTGCCACAATATTGAGACTTGTTATCATCGCAACAAATGAGCTGTTTCAATTTCTATTGCTACTGTTGCTAACAATGAGAGTGTTCGACCAATGGCTTCCGTCTTTGCACAGTCTAAGTCTTTAGGATGCATTTTCACCATGTCCACAGATGACCTTAAAAACATCATCACCAATGTAATTTGTATGATTTGTAATGCATCTTATTCCTCTTCTCTCTTAGTATTGTCTAGTATGTCTCCTTCCTCTTGGCTTATGGATTTTGCTTGTTGCAATCACATGACACCTCACTCGTCTTTATTTTCTGAACTTAAACCTGTACCACATCCTCTTAATATTCGCACAGAAAATGGTTTCACAATGTCTGGTCATAATATAGGTTCTGTTTCGACCTCCAACCTCTCGGTTCCTGGGGTCTTTAATGTTCTTGACCTTTCTTACAATTAATTTTCTATGGGACAATTAGCTGAGTTAGGTTATCGCATTATCTTTGATTATTCTAGGTGTATTATGCAGGATCTGAGGACAGGACAGGAGCTTGGGATTGGTCCTAGAGTTAAGCGCATGTTTCTTGTGGACAACCTTCGTCTTCCACTTGTTGCTCCTATTTTTATTGCTGCAGCTGCTGCAGTTTCTTCAATTCCTTCCCTTGCACTTTGGCATGCTCAACTTGGTCACGCATCTTCCTCTCGAGTACAACAATTGGCTTCTAGAGGTTTATTAGGTTCAATGTCTATGGCACTGTTCATCAACTAACTTGTCCAGGTACCTCTCAGCAAAATTGTAGAGCCAAATGAAAATTTCATCATATTCTTGACACTGTTTGTGCTCTCCTTCTCTCTGCCAAAGTTCCTACTCCTTTTTAAGGTAAAGCTGCTCTTCATGTTGTTCATGTTATTAATCGCATTCCAAGTCATATTATCCAAAATCAAACTCCATATGAGAGCCTTTTTGGGTCACCTCCAGACTATCACCACATTCGCTCCTTCGGTTCTGCCTGTTTCATTCTTCTTCAGCCATATGAGCATAACAAACCTGAGCCTCAGTCAAGGCTATATTGTTTTCTTTGCTATAGCGAAACTCAAAAGGGGTATCGGTGTTATGATCCTGTCTCTCATTGTCTTTGTATCTCCTGCAATGTTGTCTTTTGGGAACATCACCTCTTTGTCGAGCTCTCTCACTTCCGTGCCTCCCTATCTTTCTCTTCTATCTTAGATCTTTTTCCAGATAAGGAATATATTTCTTCTGTAGCTGCTCTTGATCCTCCTATAGTTGCTCCTAATTCTCCTATAGACTTCTCTGTCCAACCACCAGATATCATTGATCCCTTTCCTAGTTCACCCTTTAATGAACAGGTGGAAGATGAACAGGTCAAAGACGAGCTACCCAACCCCAACCCCGAGCTTGGGCCCCTGCTACTGCTCTGCCTGAAGATCTTGCACAAGACATTTCACCTCGTCACTCAACTCGGGTAAGATCCATTCCTGCACATTTACTTTACTATCATTGTTACACTACACTAGCCTCACACCTATCGTAAGGTTTCCACTGACCATTTATGACAGATTGCAATAAAAAAGGAACTTGATGCATTATCTAAAAACCATACTTGGGACTTGGTGACACTCCTCCCTGGGAAATCTGTGATTGGTTGTAAGTGGATCTACAAGATTAAGACTCGCTCTGATGGGTCCATTGAGCGCTACAAAACTCGTCTTGTTGCAAAAGGTTTTACACAGGAGTGTGAGATTGATTATGAAGAGACCTTTACTCCGGTTGCTCGTATCTCATATGTTGGTGCTCTCTTAGCTGTTGCTGCTGCCAGTAAATGGGACATTTTTCAAATGGATGTCAAAAAATGCATTCCTTAATGGGAATTTAAGTGAAAAAGTTTATATGCAACCTCCTCCTAGTCTCTCTGTTGAATCAAACAGGGTTTGTCACCTTCGACGTGCACTTTATGGCTTCAAACAAGCTCCACGAGCTTGGTTTACCAAATTTAGCTCTACCATCTCTCGCTTGGGTTACATGGCAAGTAATTATGATTCTACCCTATTTCTTCGTCACATTGACAAATGCACTATTTTACTTCTCCTGTATGTGGATGATATGATCATAACCGGTGATGACCTCAGTGACATTCAAGAACTCAAGAATTTTCTCAGTCAACAGTTTGACATAAAAGATCTTGGACATCTCAGCTACTTCTTAAGTCTTGAAATCACTTATTCTACAGATGGCCTTTATATTACTCAAGTCAAGTATGCCCCTGAACTCTTGTCTCGAGTTGGACTCACTCATAGCAAGACTGTTAATACTCCAGTTGAATTTAATGCACATCTGACTCCCTCAGGAGGAAAATCATTATCTAATCCCTCTCTTTACAAAGGCTTGGTTGGCAGCCTAAATTATCTCATTATCATTCGTCCAAACATTTCCTATGATGTTCACCAGGTGAGCCAATATCTGTCTGCTCCACGATCGACTCACTATGCCATTGTTTTGCGTATTCTTCGATAACTAAAGGGCACTTTCTTCCATGGTCTTTTCTACTCTGCTTAGTCTCCTCTTATTCTCCATGCATTTTCTGATGCTGATTCGGCAGGAGATCCCACTGATCGCAAGTCCACCACAGGTTATTGCTTTCTTCTTGATTATTCTTTGATTTCTTGGTGAAGCAAGAAATAAACTCATGTGGCCTGCTCCAGTACTGAAGCAGAATACCGTGCTCTTGCTAATACCACATCTGAGCTCCTTTGGCTACGATGGATTCTCAAAGACTTAGATGTGTCTACATCCTCCAATACTCCTCTTTATTGTGACAACCAGAGTGTCATTCATATTGCTCACAATGATGTCTTCCATGAACGGACTAAACACATTGAGATTGATTGTTATTTTATCCATTATCATCTTGTCCATAGTGGTCTCAAGCTGATCTCAATCTCCTCTAAAGATCAATTTGTAGATATCTTCACCAAGTCACATCCTAAGAGACGCCTTCGTACTTTGGTTGACAACCTCAAGTTGGTCTCACATCCACCTTGAGTTTGAGGGGGCTGTTAACGTGTATAGTGTTATGGGCTTTAGGCCCAACTAGATTACTTGTATAGCACACATTCTTGTACTACACTCTTACTTGTACTGCACTCATATGCCTCATATATAAAGGCACTCATGTATATTCTTTTATGTGAAATATAATACAATCATTCAGTATTTCTAACATCGTCGTTCTTCATCACAATTCTAGGTAACTATTCCCCATTACCCATCTTTGAATTTATGATATAGATTTGGGCTTTTGGCATGTTGGTTTACACTATTTGAACTCAAAGCATTAGAATTTAAAGATTTGTTGTTGTTGCTGCTACTGGTAAGAGCTCTCTCTGTCTCACAGATAGCCCTCCATGGTTATGTTGCTGTACAATGTGAAATAACATCTCTATTAAGTAACTTTGATGCCATGGAATTTCTGCCATAACTTTTCATCCTTTTTGAAATGCATGTGATAATGGCCTTGTATTTTGTTTGTCCTTCCTCAATTATATGGCCGTAGTGATATAAGGTATCAAGATTGTGCTAGTCTCTCTTGAAGAACATCTATTTTGTGGAACAAAATATTGTCCTTAAAACTTGATGTGATTTCTAATATTGAGCTTGCACATTGTAAGTGACTATACAACTAGAATTTCTTTTATGAAGTGCATGTTTGTCTAATAAGCATGATTCTTACAGTTGTAGATTTTTCTTTGCTTAAGATTGTGCATCTGTGAGATATATAATTGTCTGCATAATGTAGTATATCCATTAGGAATAACTAGTAGAGTTTGTTCAATATATTTGGCATGTATACCACAAGTAATATCTCCAAGAATGGTTTTTCTTTTCTTCCACTGCATGATTACATTCAAATCTAGGAATTCTTGTTTGATTCTTTGTGGCTATAGAACTTACCTAGGAAACTTACTCCTATTACGCAATTTTCTCATGGGTTTGGTTGTAGAACTTGCTGTATTTGGTTGAACATTAATATTGACAAACTTATGTTTTTTTAAGATGGGTAAGCCATCCCAAAATAGCTCAAATATTAAAGCTCAATAGCCATCAAGAGTAACAACTACCTTTTGTGAAACTTCTATGGATGAGGTATTTAAGGGTAATCGACCTAATACCCACTTTAGTAAAAGGGGTTGGACAAATATTATAGCAACTTTTGAAAAGAAAACTGGAAAGGAATATCCGAGGACGAAGTATAAGCATAAATGAGATAGTTTGAAGAAAGATTGGGTACTTTGGAATAAGTTGAAGGGAAGTGAAACTGGATTGGGATGGGATGCAGCCAAAGGAACAATAGTTGCAATTGATGAGTGGTGGGAAAGGAAACTAATGGTATGTTTTGTATAACTCGTTGTACATATTTTGTATTAGTAAAGAAACCATGCTATTTGAGTTATTAATGAAAATATTCAAAATTGTAGGAGGTTCCAGAAGCTGCAAAATTTTGAGAGAAAGGTTTGGAGGATGTTGACTTATTAGACATTATGTTTAAGGACATTGCGGCCACAGGAGATTTAGCATGGGCCCCTACTTCAGGTGTGTTACCTGATGATCTTGAGACACCTAAGGAGGGGTTATGTGATACTTTTGCTGACTCATCTTCTCCAAATGATGATGATGACATTCATGAAGACGAGACTCCTAACCTCACACAACCACCTAACCCAACACAAAAGAAAGGAAATAAGCGAGTTTTACCATCATCCACACAGAGCAAAGGGAAGAAAGGAGGAACGACATTACAATTGACACAACAACTTAGTCGTATCTATGATGTTGTGGAGTTAAGGAACTCAGCTTTTTCAGTGGAGCCAAGTAGTACTATTTGTAATGTCATGGAACGCGTGTGTACCTTAGATGGCATTGAGAAGGGTTCCGAACTCTACCTCATGGCAGCATGTATTTTTCAAAATGAGAGAAGAAAGAGATGTTTGTCGTGATGGAAGAACCATATTTACAACTTCGGTTTCTGCAAGAGGAGGCAAGATTGTTAGGAGGGCACTACTTTGGCACTTAGGGTGTTTTATGTTTTATCCTATGAATAATGTTTTATGGAAGAGAGATGTTTAATGTTTTATTGTTTTATCCTTTGAATAATGTGGCTGTTAGGGAGGTCACTACTTTGGCACTTAGGATGTTTTATGTTTTATCCTTTGAATAATGTTTTATGTAAGAGAGAGATGTTTTTAAAATTTTATTGTTTTATCCTTTGAATAATGTGGTTGTTAGGGTGTTTTAACTTGTTGGGTTGTTAGGGTGTTTGAATTACAAAGATAGAAGCTTGGCTATATCTTTGAATAGAAAGCTATTAAATCAAGAGTTGGGACCTCTTTTCATTGTTCTCACAATTTTCTGCCGATACATCAACTTTATTTTTTCCCCAATGTTGAGTTTGTTAGGTTTCCTGATAAATATTTAAATTAGTGCTGTGATAGGATCATATTGTGTATTGATTGACTGTTGCAGTGGCACCATATTGTATCAATGTGTTAGAATCTTTGTGGACTGATTGAGTACTGTAATGGCTACTATAATTAGTGAATTTGCTGCATTAATGTAGCAAGGAAGCTTGTTACTACTGCAAGTAATCATTGCTGCATTACTACTGTAATTAGTGAGTGCTGTAGACATTTACAAGGTTTAATCCTAGGAATAACTGAATAATCACTTAGCTATTATAAGTGGTTACTTGCTAGGTCTGCTGTTAAAAGCAATGTGATTTAATCTCTTCATGATTCCACAGTTTCTTCCACCCCATGATATGGCGTCTAGCTTTGTAGTCTAACATAGGAAGCTCTAGTAGAAGAGTGTTTTGGCTCTTACCATCTAAACGCATTGAGCTACTAGTAGTGATGGTGGTTTTTTCTTTTTTTGGTGGTATGTTGGTCTAGTACGGAATTTCATGATGTAGGAATTGGTGAACCTCACTACTGGTTCCAAACAATAAGCATATACTAAAATCTTTTTCAAAAGATAATGTCACCACATAATAATCAATTACTTCAAAGTTCTAATGACTGTCCAATAACTTTATAGTAGGCCACTTCTATTTTTTATATCTTTTTGCAAAAGTTGTGATATTCTACTATCATGATAGTTTTCAGGTTGTTATAAGTCCATATGGTTTGCAATCTACCTGGCCTGATGTTAACTACTATTTTCTTGCATTGATGATGATACTTGCAATTTGTTGTTTGGTTGTGAAATTAGTTGTAATTAGCATGAGTTTGTTTGTTTGTTTGTTTGTTTTTTTTTTTTTTTTTTTTTTGATACCATTGACCGAAAGACAAAGTCTTACATAGAAGTTGGAGCTACCCAAAAATGATGGATTGGCAATAAAGCTGCTTGAAAAGATAGATTACATATATCACAAACTATAAGCCTAGGAACAAAAATAGAATGGACAAACAGACCATTCTGATACAAAGACAAAAGATCCTCAATCTTGTTCTGCTCCTGCCAACAAGGACTTCTAGTAAAGTTGACCACTTCTATAGCTCTCCTGCAATTAGTTAAAAACAGAACTCGGCTAAAACCAAGGCTCCTAGCTTTGATAGCTGCTTCCACCATTGCCTCCTGCACTGCCTGGCCGTGGCATTCACTGCTCCACAACTTGAGACACCATTGAAAATGAGATTCCCTTGCCTATCTTTTGCTTCATAGGCATAACCAGTCCTTTTGCTCCTCCTTAGCCTTGCACCTGCTATCTTAATGATCATCTGCCAGGTATCACCTAAGCCTTGAGGGTCGTTTTTCTGCCTAGTTGGCTGGTGTTGAGAATTGTTTTGGTTGTTGAAAGCCACCTGATACCTTTATTGTCCAGCAATAAAGGTATCAGGTGGATGAAAATTAGAAAATGGTCAAGAAATTCAAATTTGAAAAAAGTCATATCAATGTGTGGGCCTTTTTTTTTTTTTTTTTGATAAACTAGAAAAATACAAGAGAGTTCTAAACATACAATGGTCAACTAGCATCTCAGTGGCCAGCTTAGCTAGAAAGCTAACATTACCTATCACAACCTTAAGGACACATACAAAGTAATAAACTAGACCTATTTGAGCTATACTACATCCATCCTCCACCAAAACCTTCTCCTGCCAGCTTGGTCTACATTTCCTATTCGAAACTAACACAGGTCTCCAACTATCACTGAGTAACAAAATAAAGTTGTAACCAAATCCCTTAGCCTTTATAATAGCATTAACCATTGCTTCCAAGATTAAAAGAGCACCCATTTTCTCTATACAGCTAGACACCCTTTGCAAAATCACCTCCCCTTGTAGATTTCTAGCTTCATAGGCAAAACCAGCTTAGTGAAGCTTCTTCGCTCTTACCCCAGCCACTTTGATGATTAATTGCCAAGGCTTCTGAGGAACAAAATTCCTTCCAAACTGAACTAAGGTTCTATGAGCTGCAGCACCATGACTAAAAAAGGCTTCCTTATACTTGCAAATAAAAGACTGAGATGTTAGGACTACTTCTAGTGGATTTGGATACTTTCCTTCATGAACTACTAAGTTTCTATGGGTCCATATGCTCCACACCATATTGCAGATTTTTAAGGGCACTTGCACTTTCCAAATTACATGCCTCCAGGTTTAAGTAGAAGCATCAGTGTTCCTAAAAAGAAGATTATATGTCTTCTTAACCTGATAGTCACCTGAGGAAGAGTGTTTGGGTACATAAAAATGTGATTAATTTCATCACAAATGGTGTAACCTGTTTCTTCTTTTTGGTCAAAGTGCAACCTCTTTTTTCTGGTGTAAGCAGTTAACATATTAATAATTGCAACTTTGCAAAAAAAAAAAATATATATATATATATATAATAATCCATTCTCCTGTTTAGGTTTGCTGGTTGTATCATTTGATTGCAAAGAGAATAATCCATTTGTTGTATGATGGATACTTATTTTGATTTATCCAGTTACATAATTTTAAATGGTTACTCATTTTCTTTATTGTGATTTATCTAATTTATTGCTATAATATTTTAGGTGATATTCCTATGGATTACAATGATCATATTGATAATAGTGATGAAGATCATTCTTATGATGTGAGAAACGATGAATATAATGATAAGGAATTATATGATCTTGTTGTTACTGGATGTCATGTTGCAGTGACATATTATATGAAATATATTGATAAATAACCTTGTAGAGATTCTGAACAAACTAATTATATATGGTTGATAGATTGTTTGACGAGTAATGAAACAAAATGTTACGAGATGTTTAGAATGAAGCCACATGTTTTCCTTCAATTGTGTAATGTTTTACAACATACATATGGGCTTCAGCATACAAAGCATATTAGGCTTGAAGAGTCAGTAGGTATATGTTTAATGATACTTGGACAAGAAACTTGTTATAGGATGGTTCAAGAAAGATTCCAACATTTTGGTGAAACTATACATAGACATTTTCATTGATTTCTGAAATGCCTTAACATAATGTTAATGGATATCTTCAAGCCTTCTAACCCTACATTTAGTGTAGTTCCAAGACATATACAGAAGAATCCATTGTACATGCCACACTTTCAAGTATTCATTTCATACATTCTAATTTGTTTCTAATATTTGTTAGGATTATTTCCTAAGTATCTAAAATTTATATTCTATTTTAGGACTGCATTGGTGCCATTGACGGTACACATATCCAAGTTGTTGTTGGAGACAACAAGAAAGCTTCATATTATAATAGAAAGGGCGTGACATCTTTTAATGTGATGGCAGCATGCGATTTTGATTTACTCTTCACATTTGTTATGGTTGGATTGGAGGGTGCAGCACATGATACATGTATTTTCTTAGATGCTATCCATCGACAATCTGTTAACTTCCCAAAACCACCACTAGGTATATAAAATTTTTATATATTAAATATGTATGAAGGATATTATTTATGTACATCTTACATTTTTTTTCTTTTATTAGGAAAATATTATTTAGTTGATGTTGGATACCCCTTAAGAAAAGGATATTTGCCACCTTATAAGGGACAGAGGTATCATCTTTCAGATTTTCAACGAGCTGGTCGAGAGAATCACATAGAAGAGAGGTCTAATTATGTTCACTCATCACTTAGAAGTGCAATTGAGCGAACTTTTGGAGTGTGGAAGAATAAATGGAAAATTTTGAAGCAAATGCCACCTTATGACATTAAGCACCAAAGAAACATTATAGTTGCTACTTGTATTTTACATAATTTTATTAGCAAACATGATAGGGAAGATGAGGGATTCAATTGGGATGAACATGACTTGGACAGACCAAGAAGCAATAGTAGTGGAGAAGGTAGTAGTAGCAGACAAGCAAACGTTGAAAATATACAAAATGAGAAGATGAAATTTGTTTGTGACAAAATAGCTTGATCCATTTGCAGGTTGTAAACAATATTTTTATTATTTCTGTTCTGGTGTTTTGGTTTTAATTTTTCAAATAAGAACTTTTTTATTATTATAATGGATTGTCTAGTATTGATATTGTTGGCAATTAACATTTTAATATAATTATTTTCCTAATCATTTTAATATCTTTTTTTTATGAGTTATTTTTAAAATTTTAAATTTGATAAACTTCCCTCCATGAATTTCAACAACAAAAACATCATTATTGTTGTTATTATTAATGTAATTGTTAAGTTTAATTACATATTTTCAATATATAGAAAAAAAAAATGTTGATCACAGGAAAAAGAACAATATAATCTTCAAAAAATAGGTAAATCGTTTTTTGGAATTTAAACTCAATACAGCTATTTTTAAACAGCTTATCCAAATGCTTAATATAGCTTTAAAAATAGAAAACGCATATTTTTACCAAACACTTATCTATGGTTTTTAAAATGGAGTTTTCATTAAACGCTAATTTTTAAAATGCACCTTTTGAAACAGCTTATCTGAACAAGCCCGTAATAAATTATTACCAGTTTGTAGCTAGCAACCTAGGAGGGAGTTGGTTTTCACTTGGATGTGTCTTAAGTCTTACCCGGTTCCCGTGCAAATCGCAAGCCGAAATGGATGGCCCAAAGTTCAACTATTATTCTAGCTGTGACACCAATGTTTATGGTATGAAGAAACCAATAATTCGAATCACCATGAGAATTTCTTAAAACTCCACCTGCACCCTGGGTCTCTGATGGGCAAGTGTAAATAATGCTATAGACATGATAAGTTTGTACTGATTTTCTGTACGTAGCTGGATGTCTCTTTCATTCGGCCATTTAGACAATTGTCTAAAGCCTCACATCACATTGAAGAAGATCCCATATTAATGGGTTTAATATCTGCCGACTTCTTCTCACGGAGCTATTACTTGGGCCATTTTGGGGCACTTGTTGTGTGTGAAATTATCTTCTTTTGTTTTGGGCTTTGGGCTGTTTCCCATTTACAGACCTAGAAATGGACTAGTAGCCGCTAGTCACTTCTTTGGGCAGGTGTCCAGTGTCAAAGTTCTAATGTAGCAGCAAGTGCCAAAGCAACATGTGCATCAGGTGCCACACTGATGCAGCCCAAACTGCATCACAATGCAGTGGACAATGCAGCAGCAGAGCACCAGTGTGCATCAGATCAAGCAAGAGTTTTTGTTGATGTAGCAGCAAGTGCCAAAGCAACAAATGTGAAGATTGAAGAGCTAACTGATTGTTTAACTAGTGAATCTAATGTAGCAAAGTTGAAGAGAATTAAGAGTTGTATAGATATGTCTAAACTACAGAATAGGGATGTAGCTTAGTTGGTTTTGTATTGTAAACTACCTGTAGTTTTGTACTTAACTAAATGTAGGCAAATGACTCACGTGTGGTAGTTAGTTAATTTGTTAGGGTGTGTTCACACGTGCTTAGCAGTTTTGTTTAGGTAGTTACACGTTCGGGTTTGGGTATATAAATGTACAGCTCATTCCATTAATAAAAGATTATTGATTTCAATCACAAATTCAATTTCTCATATGGTATCAGAGCAAAATCTCTAGATTTTCTCTTCTCTTTTCTAGGGTTTCTCAGTTCAATTTTGGGATTTTCTTTTTCCGCCATTGTCATCTTCCTCGAAGCTTTCTTCATTCACCATTGTTGTGTTCTATAAGCTTCTTAATTCACCATTTTTGTGTTCTAGAAGCTCTTTTCAATGGCAAAAACAGCAGCGGCCAATACTTCCACTACAGAGGCTCCATCTTCTTCACAAGATTCATACAATCTCAGTAATCCTCTGTTCTTGCATCCTGGAGAAAATCCAGGAGCAATTCTCACTTCTCAACCATTGATTGGAGGAGAAAACTATCCTGCTTGGGGGAGGTCAGTGAGAAAATCTCTGATTGCCAAGAACAAACTTGGTTTTATTGATGGATCTTTAACCATTTCTTCACCATTGGTGAATACACCAGTAGCTGCTCAAGCTTGGATACGTGCAGACAACATGGTAGGAACCTAGATCATCAACTCCGTATCACCACAGCTCCAAGGTAGCATCATCTACAGAGACACTGCTTTGGAAATTTAGACTGATCTCTGGGATACTTTCTGTCAAGGAAATGGGACCAAAGTCTTCAACATCCAAAAACAGATTGCTGAGATTCATCAGGGAGATCAATCACTCACTGATTACTTCACTCAACTCAAGGTTTTATGGGATTAGTTGCAGAATTTGAGTCCATTTCCTCAATGTACCTGTGGTCAGTGTGCGTGTGGCATTAATCAAAGGCTGAAGACTCTTCAAGCTAAGGAATCCACCATGAAGTTTCTTATGGGAGTAAATGATGCCTTCTCTCAAGTCAGAACTCAAATATTGTTAATGGATCCTTTGCCTTCTGTCAATAAGGCACATTCCTTGTTCATTCAAGAAGAAATGCAACGATCTGTGACCAATCCTGTTAGAGTTGAATCAACTGTTTTGGCTACCAAAAGCTCAGGCAACAATTTCAAAGGGAAAGAGAGACTTGTATGTACTCATTGTGGGAAAATGGGTCATACCGTGGACAAGTGTTACAAGTTGCATGGTTTTCCACCGGGGTTTAAGTTCAAGAACAACAGGAATGCCACTACTCACCAAGTCTCATCTAATCTTGAGTTAATTCAAAGCAATCAGTGCAATGGAGTTCATGATTTTACCTCAAACATGCCTATTCATCAAACCCCTTCATTCACTCAAGATCAATATCAGCAGCTCCTAACCTTGATTGGTTCTTGTTCTACTTCACAACCCACAACAGGTCAGGCCCCTCATGTAGCCAATGCAGTGACTTACACATCCAATACTGTTGCAGGTAACCTCAGTAACTTTCAGCATTCAGTCTTCTCTGCTAAGACAGTAAATAGGAGAGCTTATAACTTCAATATATGGGTCATAGACACTGGTGTTAGTGATCACATAGTTTGCTCTATAAAATTGTTAACTTCTTATACTGAAATTTCACATTCCATGGTTGAATTGCCTAATGGGGAGGCTGCTGTTGTCACACACATTGGAACCATACACCTTTCCTCTCACATTACCCTTACCAATGTGCTTTGTGTACCTTCTTTCACATTTAACCTACTATCTGTTAGTGCCTTAACTAAAACTCAACCCATATGCCTTGTTTTTCTGTCCAAATTTGTTTTATGCAGGACCTTACCTGTTGGAGCATGATTGGAATGGGCCAAATGCATGATGGCCTGTATCTGTTGCAAGATTCCAGCTTGGATCAAGCCACCGCTTGTCTTGCTGATTTTCTGTCAAAGCAGCCTTTCAAATCCTTTTCTGCTGCTTATTCATCTACTCTTTCTACAAATTTGTTTTCCCTTTGGCACTCAAGGCTTGGACATCCCTCTGATGTAAAGGTTCAATCCTTAAGCCATGTTTTTCCTTTTCTTAAGAACTGTTGTAATAAAACTTGTACTGTTTGCCCTTTAGCAAAACAGAAAAGAATTCCTTTTCCTTTCAATAATAATAAATGTTCTCATCCTTTTGATCTTGTCCATATGGATGTTTGGGGCCCTTTTTCTATTTTAACTTCTAATGGTCATAAATACTTCCTCACTATTGTTGATGATGCATCTAGAGCTACTTGGATTTTCTTACTCAAATCAAAATCTGATGTTAGACCATTAATTGTTTCCTTTTACAACATGATTCTCACACAATTTGGAACCAAAATTAAGGCCATTAGATCTGACAATGCCTTAGAGTTTAGCATTCCAGACTTCTATAATTCCAATGGAATCATTCATCAAATGAGTTGTGTTTATACTCCACAACAGAATTCAGTTGTGGAGAGAAAACATCAACACATCCTTGCTACTGCTAGGGCATTGCAAATTCAATCTAATGTTCCTTTATCCTTTTAGGGAGATTGTGTTCTTACTGCAGCCTACTTAATTAATAGGCTTCCTTCTCCAATTCTTGATCATAAAACACCTTTTGAGCTCTTATTCAACAAACCACCTTCTTATCCTCACCTTAGGACCTTTGGATGCTTATGTTTTGCTACTAATCTTAATCCTCATAAGCATAAATTTACTCCTAGAGCTAGAAGATGTGTTTTTCTAGGATACCCTTTTAATGTCAAAGGTTATAAACTTCTTGATCTCGATTCTCGTACCACTTTCCTTTCCAGGGATGTTATTTTCCATGAATCTGATTTTCCTTTCTCTTCTAATCCTAGTTCTCAGTCTCTTAATCTCATTCCTTTGCCCATTTTCTCTTCTAATTCTGCCCAATCTTTTATTCTCACTGATTTTCCTTCTTCCAATCCTTTCTATTCTTCTCTGCCCATATATGATGATACTATTGTCCAAATTCATCATGACTTTGATGAGGACATTCAGGAGTTTCCTGATGTATCTGATTCTTCTCATGCCCATGATCTGTCCACTCAATCATCTATTGAACAGCCACATGTTGGTCAGCCACATGTTGCCCTTAGAAGGTCTAATAGACCTACTAAGACTCCTTCATATCTTGCAGCTTACCATTGTAATCAAGTTTCATTTGCAGCCCTTCCAATCTCCTCCATTTCAGATACCTCACACCCCCTTCACTCTTGTATTTCTTACACTAACCTTTCCCTTTCATACAAGTCCTTTTGCTGTGCTATTTCTTCAATCACAGAACCTGCCTTTTACCACCAAGCAGTAGGTAATCCCATATGGCAAAATGCTATGGATGCTGAAATTAAGGCATTAGAAGCTAATAATACTTGGACTATTACTCCCTTGCCACCAGGAAAGAAACCTATTGGATGTAAGTGGGTTTATAGGGTCAAATACAAGTCCAATGGTTCCATTGAGAGGTATAAAGCAAGACTTTTTGCTAAGGGTTTCACCCAAAAGGAAGGACTTGACTACATTGACACATTCTCACCTGTTGCTAAGATGGTCTCTGTGAAGTGTGTGCTTGCTGTTGCTGCTGTGAAAGGCTGGTTTCTCAGCCAACTTGATGTTAACAATGCATTTCTTCATGGAGATTTGCATGAGGAAGTGTACATGTCCCTTCCACCAGGATTTCACAGTAAGGGGGAGCAATGCAGTAAGGGGGAGCAATCACAACTGGTATGTAAACTCAACAAATCTCTATATGGACTAAAACAGGCATCTAGAATGTGGTTTTCCAAGTTTTCCACTGCTTTAGTTGAGTTTGGCTTTGTTCAATCTAAGGCAGACTATTCCTTATTCACTAGACAACAAGGTGAGTCATTCATTGTATTGTTAGTGTATGTGGATGATGTTTTAATTGTAAGTAATGATCAGAAAGGGGTTGAAGATTTCAAGGTGTTGTTAGATCAGAAGTTCAAGTTAAAGGACTTGGGAGAATTGAGGTATTTTCTTGGATTAGAGGTAGCTAGAACAGATAAAGGAATCTCCTTATGCCAAAGAAAGTATGCATTAGAGATATTGGAAGATGCTGGTTTGCTAGGATGTAAACCTTCTAAGGTTCCTATGGATCAAACCTTGAAACTTAGTTAGTTTGATGGTGAGTTACTTGATGATCTGAGCCACTATAGGAGACTGGTTGGTAGGCTCCTGTATTTAACCATAACCAGACCTGACATCACCTTTGCAGTCCACAAGCTAAGCCAATTGATGGCAAGGCCACGAAAACCCCATTATGCAGCTGCTCTTAAAGTCCTACATTACCTCAAGAATGAACCGGGTAGAGGGGTATTCTTTTCTACTAGCTCAGAGCTTCATGTAAAGGGCTTCTGTGATGCTGATTGGGCTTCTTGTCCAGACACAAGGAGGTCTGTAACAGGGTATTGTATCTTTCTTGGAGATTTTTTAATTTCCTGGAAATCAAAAAAACAAGCTACTATATCAAGATCTTCAGCTAAGGCAGAGTATAGAGGAATGGCTGTGAGCACTTGTGAGATTGTATGGATTCTCTACTTGCTAAAGGATTTACATGTCAAGCATGATAGAGAAGCACTTCTATTCTGTGATAGTTAGTCTGCTTTACACATAGGATCAAATCCAGTTTTCCATGAAAGAACAAAACATATAGAAATTGATTGTCATATTGTGAGGGATAAGGTGTTGGCTAGAGTGATCAAGCTGAATCATGTAAGGACCCATTGCCAGCTAGCAGATTTGTTGACCAAAGCTTTGGGGTACAAGCAATTTTCTAAGTTAATGTCCAAGATGGGACTGATAAACATTTACTCTCCCTCAGTCCATCTTGAGGGGGAGTGTCAAAGTTCTAATGTAGTAGCAAGTGCCAAAGCAACACGTGCATCAGGTGCCACACTGATGCAGCCCAAACTGCATCACAATGCAGTGGACAATGCAGCAACAGAGCACCAGTGTGCATCAGATCAAGCAAGAGTTTTTGATGATGTAGCAGCAAGTGCCAAAGCAACAAATGTGAAGATTGAAGAGCTAACTGATTGTTTAACTAGTGAATCTGATGTAGCAAAGTTGAAGAGAATTAAGAGTTGTATAGATATGTCTAAACTACAGAATAGGGATGTAGCTTAGTTGGTTTTGTATTGTAAACTGCACGTAGTTTTGTACTTAACTAAATGTAGGCAAATGACTCACGTGTGGTAGTTAGTTAATTTGTTAGGGTGTGTTCACACGTGCTTAGCAGTTTTGTTTAGGCAATTACACGCTCGGGTTTGGGTATATAAATGTACAGCTCATTCCATTAATAAAATATTATTGATTTCAATCACAAATTCAGTTTCTCATATCCAGTTCTGCTAGTCATTCAAAATTTTGGTCACTTTAGGGCTTTCTGCCTTTCTTCAATTTCTCGACAAGTGACCTGACACTGACCAAAATGACAATAACCTGAAAAAGATCGCCAAACTCACTACACTTCAATTCTTTCAGTCTGACACTACCAGTTAAATTATTCCTCAAGATTTCTGCTGAGCTTGAAGTACTTATCTCCTGAACCAACAAATAACACAATACTGCTTGCACAGTTGAGGAACAATGTACGTATCTCCATCCAGCAGTGTTCAAAATGGACTGAGGTATTTTGTTAACAATTCAACGTCCAATCTCAATTGCATTATAGAAAATTCAAGGTTGAAACTCAGATATGCCCAATGTGAGTTGGTGCTCAGGCAACAGATTCAATCCAGCATAAGACACTTTTGGAGATACTCAAACAAAGCCAGAAGCTAGTCTAAGTAATATGTCCCATCTTGACAATGTAAAAAATACATCACATAGTTGTATAGCTTGATATTTTCAAAATTCCATACATGCGCTATTACAAAAGTAAAAGAGATAGACAGTGAAACAACATACATCAAAGTAAACTATAATACATAAATATTAAAGACAGTTTCTTGTAATGAGATCTGATTCATCTTAGCTGGACTGCTGCAGGAAGAAGAACCCCATCCTTTATGGTTATAGTTTGAAACTGCAAATGCATCCTTTGCAGTGCCTGTGACTAGAACTTTAATCTGAAATTCAATGGAAGAATTACACAGCACAGGATTGCCCACACAAGTGGTATTTGAAACAGCAATGCTGTATACCGGGATGTATATTTGAAGTGATTCCAAGACTCAAAACTTTATAATACTTTTCTAATTTTATTGGGAATAGCATCTTCAACTGCAGATGCTATTTCCCCTTCAAAAGCATCCACTTCCCGGCGTAAAAGTAAAAGAATCAAGTGCATAAGTTGCTAATATTTTCAAATACTAAGATGCATTAGACCATGGAATGCAGACTCAACCAAAATAGAATAAATCATATAACTGATCTGTTTTGCAGTTAGTATGATTCAAGTGAGAAAGGATCTTGACATGCCATTATAACTTAAAGTAAGCTCTCTTTTTTTTTTGTGGGGGGGGGGGGGGGGGGGGGGAGGAGGGGGATGTTGGCAGCTTGAAAATGTAAGCTCTTTCTTAAATACAACTATAAATGCCAGTAACACTATAAAACTAATATAGGGAAGAGATTTTTAACCAATAGAGGTTGATAATTTATACATTTTACAGTTACATATGTAACAGGGTAGAAATTCACATGACATATGCATTTTAGCACAGAGAGATTGATATTTCCTTCTTAGTTCTTCGGAGCTGCAATTACCCCCACTTGCATAACTTCATCTTTCACAGAAATAGCACTGCTTAATGAGAAAGTAAAGTTCAAGTTAGAAGTCCCTGAACACTTTTTGCTAAGAAAAATGTATTTTTGCAAGTTTCATTTCATGTCATTTCACATTTACTTATCATGTTATTTCCTTTTATCTTTGAAATCATCTCCTCATTCACTTTAACAATTTTATTTCACCTTTACATATCTTGTTATCTGATTGTTACAGATGCTTGTTTGAGATTAACTTCTGTTCTATGACTTACTTTAATTTTTTCTAAATCAAGCTATTTATTTTGTGAGACAAGATGGCATATTAAGATTATTTGCAGATTACTGATTACCTCTTTCATCACCTATATTTTTGGTAACTTGCGCAACCACCACAACCATATTTCCAAATTTTGGAGACAAAACACTCAAATTACAGCATATACTCTGAGAGGCAGAGCAACAGGTAGAAATATAAGGGGTATGTTGAAGACATTGGTTGGTTGAACTTTCTGGAGATTTTTTTTTTTTTTTTTTTTTTTGATTTCAAGATACATTTGGCATGGAATTTGTATTAGATATTGTGGCTGCCTGCTACTGCTAACAACAAGAACCATGGGTATCTGCCTCGCATTGCAGAGCAACATATGTTACAAATCGAGACTGTTAAGTCTTTTATATTCTGGGGCGAGTCTATTTTAACTTGCCAAAGACAAGCATTCATGATGCACAATATTCACATCTTGTTTCTAGTAATTCTCTAACCATTTATTACATGAGAATTTTACATAAGTAATACATTTGTTTCAAAATGAAAATACAACATGCCCGTGCATCATGTGTCGTCACTTACTTGTACAAATGAGAAACAAAAATTTCAACTATAGGCGAAATTGATTACATGGAGGGAGTAGTTGGACATGGGGGAACTGGTACTTCAGTAATACCTTCTAACATCAAGACAACACTCTTCATAGAGGGACGAAGAGCTGGTTCTTCTTGAATGCACCACAGTCCCACCTTCACCATTTTCTCCAAGCTCATTGTATCTACCTCTTCACCAATCACAAGCTTATACAAATCTCTAGCAGCAAAGCACTTATAGGCCCAAGAAGAAAGGACAATCTCCTCTGCTGCGGATGCGCTAACATCTATGTTCTTTCTGCAACATACAATTTCTAAGAGCACAATCCCATAACTGTAAACATCTGCCTTCACTGATATAGGGATGTTCTTATGCCATTCTGGTGCCACATACCCTCTTGTCCCCCTGGCCCCCGTGAAAGTCCTTGTCTGATCTGGCATTAAGAACTTGGCAAGCCCAAAGTCAGAGATTTTAGCATTCCAACAATCATCCATCAAAATATTTTGAGGCTTTATATCACAATGAATGATAGGGGCCTCACACTCTTCATGTAGATAGAGAATTCCTCTTGCAACATCCAATGCAATTCTCAATCTCTCAGTCCAATCTGGATGCAATATGACCCCAAACAGTAGGTCAGCAAGGGAACCATTGCTCATGTATTCATAAACCAGAAGCCTTTTAGAGTCCTCTGCACAGAAACCCAGCAACCGAACCAAGTTCCTGTGATGGGTTCTTCCAATTGCTCGCATCTCCGCACGGAACTCTCTTTCACCTTCTTCAACTAATTTCTCCAGTCTCTTTACTGCAACAAGTTTTTTACCTTTGTTTAGAGCACCTTTGTAAACCGCTCCAAAAGACCCTTTACCCAACTCTTCCTTGAAACTATTTGTTGCTCTTTTGAGCTCGGTGTATGTGAACAATCTTAAGGTTACCTCCTCAGGCAGGCCCAGATTTCCTTTCTTTAACAGCCTTTGGTACCTTAAAACTCTAATTTTGAAAATGAAACGGCCAAAGATTGCTAGAGCTACACATGACAAAACAGTAAAGCTTAAAGTTTTAAGAACGATTTGTACAATAGCTGTTTTGCTTGTGATCACGACTGTGTCAGAAGCAATGGGTAGCCGTGGCTTCTTTGGGATAGATCCCACCTTCAAGAACGCTGTGTGATTGCTGGATGTTCTAAGATATCTCAGTGGAAACTTCTGTTTCTGGCAAGAATTACCATCGAAGAGTGCTGCGTCACAATTGCAGTCTTCCAGACATGAGCTGCTGCAATTTTCCTTTGACATAATTTCATCAAAATATGGAATGTCTCCCCACACCATATTTTCCATGGTACTTATGTAATAAAAAGCTGCATTTCCTTTCCCACCTGTACACCCTGCTTCTGAAAAGTTTCTCTCACAGCCAAGAGTCCTTCGATTGGGGTCTACGAAATCATGCCCAGGAAGGCAACGACAGTTGCTTTGGTCGACATTTAGTGTACAAAAGCTGTTGAAGCCACAGAAACCGTATACGTCACATGGATTTTTTAACGTTGACAACAAAAGATATACACGGTCGTTTCTATTCTCATTGTAGATGTGAGAATACAATCGGAAAATTCCATCAACATCAAGAGTTGCACGGTAAATGGTATTTTTATCGTTGTTGAGGTTGATGTTGATGTCTCCAGAGGAAAATAAATATTCATCATTCAAGGTATAAACGGTTGCTGAATTGGAATGGTTGACAAGGTTTAAACCGCCGGTAGAATTAAGATAAAGGTCAAAAAGGAAATTATGCGGGTTTAAAAGACTCCCAGAAGTGCCAGTATTCCAATAGGCATCTGACGCGGCGTCTCCACTGTTTCCTGGGTATGAAACAAGGTTTCCATCAGTCTGCATCCTGAGATGAAACCGTCCAGTTGAGTGGTCACTCTCATTTAAACTGGAGAGCAGTTCAGCTCCAGCTAACAAAGTCTGACCTTGTAAAATGGTATCGGTAGGAGTGTCAAAACTCCGCCAGATGATCTTGGAATCATTGTCATAGAGCACAAAATTGCCAGAATCAAGCATGGCTGCATAGGAAGCGGGGACTTTTGCACCACTAGCAATGACTTTTTCCGGTCCTTGCTCTGTTCTTAACACAAGCTTACCATCCTTGGTAAAATCCAGCGATGCCTTTGAGGTGACCGGTGGATCGTCACGATTTGCTGTCCACACAACTGTTATGGTGTCCATAACGACCAACCAAATTCCCACCGCAAAGCCACTGCCTTGCGGATAGAATCCAAATGCAAATCGGTTAGAAGGAGAAGGCCATGAAGTAGGGTGGGTGAGTGAAGTGTTTAAGCGTATTATGCTAGGCTGGTTTGGTTGAGCTCTTCCAGCTATAAAGGTTATGGACAGGACTAAGAAAACAATGGATATGGAAGCCATGGGCGGGGATGAAAAAAACATAATACGTATTATTGTATCTCTAGCGTTACTCGTGTCTTTAACTAGTAGGTAAGATTTGACGATAGACATAACTACAAAAGCAAGCTTCTTAATAAAGCGGTCGTGAAGAGTGAAGACTTAAAAAATAATTAATTAAAAAAAGTTGGAAAATGTTCATGGACGGAGCCATGGTTGGGCTTGGGGGCAATGGCCCCCTAATTTTTTTTTTTTAAATATTAGTAAATATATGGGTACTAATTTTAGTAATTTTGTTTTAAAAAATTACACTTTTGTTCCCTTAAAAATATCATTGATTCTTTTAAGAGCATTGTTATAGTCACAAATTTTTCTATAATATTTTTACAAACGGTTAAGATAGCAAATTCTTATTGGTTTGCATTTAGGCTCACCACTTACATTATCAGCAATTTGTAAAAAGGTTTATAGTTCAAACATTTTCCACATTTTAAAGACCATTAAAAAATATTTATAAGTCTAAAATCTAAAAAAGAAATATACAAGCCCAAAAAAATTAGTAAAACTTTAAAAAAAAAAAAAATTAAGTCTAGTCAACCAATTTTACTTAAAACAAACAATCTGACACTTTAAAAAAATTTAAACAACTAGCAGCTATGCGACTAAGTAGCAACAAAGTCGAAAACCGAAATTACTGCACACAACTAACAGTAAAGCTGCCCCCCCTAACTTTAAGTTCTGGCTCCGTCCCTAAAAATGCTTATGTGGGTTGGCACAAATTCACCTCTATGTGGCTACTAAAATAGTAATATAATATTTTAATTAGTATTTTTAAAAGCAACGTTATGATCTAAAAAAAATTAGAAAAAGAAAAAAAAAATTCATATTTGAGAAATAAAACAAAAAAAATTTGAAAATGAGGAGTTTTAAAAAATTTCCCAGTTTTTCTTGTACTTTCTTAGTAGCCAAACATAGCAACCAAAAAATTTCATTGAGGAGTTTAACCCAGAAAAATCCAAACTCATAATCTGTTTGTTAGGGACTTTAACCAAACCTAGACTAAATCCCTTAACCATAAAAATAAAAAATAAAAAAATAATCCCAAAACCCCTCAACCACAAAACACCTTTCACACAAACCAAGATTCAAAACTGATGGGAGAACCACAAAATCTAAACCAAATTGTTGAACCAGATTTTTTTTTCTTAGATCTGCAAATTTTTATATCTCACAAACTCAAAACACAAGAAAGAAGGATCTAGATTACAGTTACACAAATAAATAGAATCCTAGAAAAGTGAGTTAACAGTATGGACCAAATTGACTTCAAGTTGAAAATAACAGAGACCAAATTGACTGTTAGTGATTAAATTAACTATAACTTCAATATATAAGGACCAAAATGATATTTTCGTCTTTTTTTGTATACTTTATATGGTACATAGTTCATCATTGAATTCAAAAATAAAATTTTAATCATGAAATAGACTCTTTCTAAAATTGAGAGAATATATATATATATATATATTTTAAAAACAATTTTTCTTTTTTTTAAATGAATGTCTGGTATGGATATTGTAGGAATAAAGGGCCCAAGAGTGTATATTGGGCCATGGACCTTTTCCGAGGACACTAAGTGATTCGAGGACAAAAAAACAATAGTAAAGACATAAGAATCAGAGCTCCACAAGCAAACTACGTCTGGGAAGGTCTAGGAAGGTGGTTCGAAGAGGGATGCCTCCTCAGCTAGGCAAGATAGAGGTCAGAAGGTGTGGTCTGCCATCTAAGGCAGCGTTCCATGAAATTTTATTGATAAGGATATGCATCATGAAAGAACAGGACAAAGGGAGACTGTGAAATATCTAAGAGAAAACTGTTACCACCGCATTGAATGCTCTATAACTAACTCTCATGCCGCATTAATGTGGAAGTGATACCTAAATAGTAATTTTCAGCCTTCTAGCTACTCCCATAGATTTCAGGAAGATGTTGACGTGACAGGGATCAATACCAGGAACCTGGTCTACACGTGGAGGGTGGGGATAAAAGAATTGAGAGAGTATAAAAGAGAGAGAATAGCCTGAGGAAAGGGGATCGAGAAACTAGGAGAAAAATACTATAGCAATAAGAGCTGTAATTGTAATCAAATTCAAAAGAGATATATACAATAACCAACCTCTTCGGATTGTGCCGAGAACAATTTTCTTTAGATAATACCATTTCATCTTTTATTTCTTTGTGATCTTGACCCACTATAATTGTTGTCCAATTCATTAGAGCTTAGTTTTCAAATCAATTCTCTACAAATTTATTGTATTGAACTTTTTGGGCCGAAATCCATTTACATTTTGGGTTGGGAGCCAAATTACGTCCTTACAGATATCATACAAAAGATTTTAGGGGGAGTATGTTTGTCATTAGCTTCTTTTTTTATTTGTTCCACCTTTTTAAAGTTATACTTTTTCTAAGGACATCCGTAGTTTAACAAAATTTCAATCTAAAAAAAGACAAAAAAGGCTCAAATAGACTAGTGCCAAATGGACTATAATGAACATAACAAACATGAAAGGTCAGACATCTACCTAATTCAAAATAGGTAATGATTTAGACCCCAAATTTTAAGTATGGCTAAGTTAATTATGGCTAATCTAACAATTAATGCGAATATATGTGATTAACTAAATTAACTAAGCATGGCTACTAATAATTGCATGGATAAACATATTTGAGGAATTAAATGAGCAATTGACAGGAACTAAAGAGAAGCAATCCCGATGAGGAAAATCCAAATATCCTACGTAAAAACCTTTCCATGGTCTGACCGCAAAAAATGATCCACTTGATAAAATAGTTACAGTACAAAGGTTACAACAAAGATCCTTGGCTCCAATTCTTTTAACTCTCAGGTGAGTGTTTAGGGTAAAATTGTGAAAAGGGGGCTTGAACAACAGAGGATCTAAAAAACAAATTTCTTTCCAAAACGGGCATTGTCGTTCATGCAGGCTAATGATGTGTCACATGAAACTGGTCACAACAACATCTTAAAACTGTCGTGTGCCTATTTCACGAGTCCCTTGTCCTGCCAATTGCCCCACAAAAACTATCTACGAGCAGCTCATGAACTCACTTCAAAGACCAACCCAAGTACAAAAATTAATCGCACAAATACAAAATATTTATTGAATAAATTACATAGAAATTGGCATGGAATAAAACGAACACAAATACAAGAAATTACAAATTTACAACTTAACAAAAGGCAATTATTTCCATCACTTCCAATTTTTTATTTTTTGGCTAAAGAAAGATGCAAAAGCACACAAAATGCAAAAAGATAACAGAACCAATTAAGAGGTCAGATCCCTCCTATCGGCTACAATAATGTTGCTTCCACATGAAAAAAAGAAATAAAAATAAAATCATAAAAACAAACTAGGGTATGCATACCTACTAAATGTATGTAGATACATACATACACATTATTACGTCCCCTAGGAATAGGATACATCAATTAGAGTGCACATATTATGAAACAACAATGGAAAGAACTGGCGATGGGGGAATTGGAACATTTATTGTTCCTTCCAACATCAAGACTACATTCTTCATTGAAGGGCGCAAAGTTGGATCTTCTTGAACACACCACAATGCCACCTTGACCATTCTTTCCAATGTCCTGAAGTCTACATTTTCATCTTTCACAAGCTTGTCCAACTTTCCTGCAGCAAAGCAGTCATATACCCAATTAGAAAGAATTATCTCATCTGCAGTTGAAACATTTACTTTAATGCTTCTGTAGAGCGACTAAATTCTTAGTTCGAAATAAATCAAACAAGTAAAATAGTTTCACAAATGCGAATTTGTATTGATGATTGTGGTACAATTCTCTGTGATTACAAAAGAGTGATCCTCTGATTCAATCTCCTTAAAAGACTTGTTGATTGGATTTGTGGTAATGTGATTTTGATTTGAACACAAAATATCCTTCAATTTGGTTGAGGGATGGATCGAAGATTGTTGAAACGGAATTGCAATGAATTTCTGGCTATGAGCTTGTTAGAAATCCTTTGTTCTTCGCGTTCTTCGTGTTCTTCGTGTGTTCTTCGTCTTCGAAGGTTTATGGTGGAAGTTCTTCGAGGCTTTAGAGGCTTGAATTCGTAGAGTTTCACCAATTTGTAGTTTGTTGATGTTTTTCGGACCTTTGAGCTTGATTCCCGTAAACTTTAGGATCTAGGCAGATAATTTGGATGATTCTGCTTCGAGTGTTCTTCAATTTTGGGATTGAAGTTCTTGAGGGTTTTGAGGCTTGATTTCTGCAGAGCTTTTGTATTTCTGAATTCTCTTTTTCCTTAAATGCCTTAGGAAGGCTTCTATTTATAGGAGTTTGGGGGTGGGTGAGCGACACGTGGCGAAGTATGATTGGTGACACATGTCACCACCTGATTGGTCCGCCTGTGTCATCGCTTACACGTGCGAGGATTGCTTGTGTCATTGCTTACACGTGCGAGCTTGCTTGTGTCATCGCTTACACGTGCGAGGTTGTTTGTGTCATCGCTTACACGTGCTGAGGTGTGATTGGTTCTTGCATGACACTTGGCAAATTTCTGTTGGTTTCTGAGTACTGATAGTAAAACCTAGTAGCAATACGTGGTGCTTTGTAATTGGCTGTATTTTGTGGACTCAGTAGTATGATGTGTCAGCTTGTGATAGGTCGGGAATTTTTCCCTCTCTACAAATGCCCCCTCGAGACTCGTTCACGCACACAGTTTTGGAGTGTAGTGTGGGAATGAGTTTCAAAAACTGATTTTTTTTTTTTTTTTTTTTTTTTTTTTTTTTTTTTTTTTACACACTTCACTCTTTAAGTGAAATAGTTGAAGGTGGTGGAGCTTTCAGCATGATGAGATAATTTCCGAAGAGTAGATCCACCCACATGAAAGGCTTTGGTAAGACCGAAAAGGGGTCTGCGAGTATTTGAATGTACTTGCATGACTGGACCCTCTCAGTATAGGTTAAGTTGAAGTAATTTCAGAAGAGTATTTTGGATCGTTGGTGGCGATCACAAGGTGTAGAAGATGGGGAAGAAGTGAAGATGTTGGTTGGGCACAGCATGCAGAGTCGTGGGGCTAGCCTCATTTTTCTTTTTCTTTCTTTTTCTCTTTTTTTTTTTTTTTAACCCCTGGTGAAGTAATTTCAGAAAAGTATACTTCGGATTACGGCGAGGCCATGTGGGAATGTGATTGAATGTGCTTATGTCGTCGCATCATTCAAGTTAAGTTGAGGTAGTTTCAGAAGCTTACGGATTCTGGGGGTGCTGGTGTTGGTGATGAAGATGAGGGGGATGAAGCAAAGCGAATGGGTGAAACATACGCCTCCATGGTGCTGGCCCTGTATGTTGGGGACCCTCTGGTGTAAATGTTCCTGGGAAGTACACCTTTGGATCTGGGACTGACTGCATGCTGAATGAGGTCCGACAGCAAGTTGTAGAATGTGCTTGCGTAATGGGACCATGCTGACGGACGTTAAGTTGAAGTAATTTCAGAAGAGTACTTTCTGAAATACCTCAAGCTGAATTTAAGTTGGAGTAATTCCAGAAAATGTGTTTTGAGGTACCAGCAATGATGACCTTTGGGTCCCCTGCTTGTGGGAACATAGGATGAGGCTTTGGCGACCATTTACCGACACCAAAGGTTGAATTCTGATGAGCTGGTCCCTTGGATATCATTATAAGTGTTGGATGAAAGACAATTTGTAGGATACCCCAACACTTTTTACCATCTTCTCCTACTGCCACTTGTTGGAAAAGCACAGAAAAAAGAAAGATGGAGCTAACTTGTGATTCTGGTCTTAGAAACCAGCCAAGTTGGTGTTTGTTCCGAACCACTGCTTCCGCTGGAAGACCAAGCAATTGGAAAGAGACTACTGGAGACCTTAGGTTAGGAACAGGTGTCTCTGCTGGACTTGGATTTCCTGGCCAACCAAATCCACGGAAGCATGGGAGGTCGATGCAGACCTTGTTATGAGTAATTTCATGGACAAAGGTAGTCGTTAAGTGGAGAAACAAAATTTGTGTGGATCTCAAAACTACAATGACACTGTGAGGAGGGTTTCTACTGAACCATGAGAGGGTTGATTTCAAACTGATCATGAAGCAATTTTGATTGCTAAATGTTGAAAATGATAAGGCCATAGTGAGAAACGGCTATGAGAAAGAGGACTTGAAAATTTGAAAGAAGCAAATCTTCATTTCATGATTCAATGTGTTTTTTTTTTTTTTTTTTTTTTCTTTTTTTTTTTGATGAGTTCTTGATGAACCCGGCCCCTCTATTTATAGTGGAGAGACGAAGAATGGTGGTTGTGCAATCGAGAATGGCGGTTGAGAATTTTTGGTGAGATTGGTGGCTGGGAATGGTAGATGAGAACGGTAGGCACCGAACGAGAATGGTAGGTTGGAGACTGGTAGGCACCGAACGAGAATGGTAAGTTGAATTAGTGACCCAGTGTAATTTCAAGTTCAAGACACATTTGTGAGAGTTTATTTGTACTTTGGAAGGGAAGCCTTTGATAAAGTCTGGAGAATAACCTTGAGGGAATCCAAATTAAGTGGATGAATCTCAAATTTTGATCTTGGGAGCTTAAGTTTTGGACACTGCTAGTACTTCGGAGAAGTGTGTCACATAGATGGTTTCCAAGTCCAAAACAAATAAGCGGATTTCAAAATCAAAACCCATGTGAAAATCTGAATAGGACAAGCTTTACACGAACATCTTGATTCTTGGTTAAAGTTCACATTAAGGCCAACAGTTGTAGAATCACACTATTTGAGCAATTTCAGATTCTCAAATGAAGAAATAAACCCCAAAAATGGAATCTACGCGAAAAATTAGGCAAGATAGGTTCTTCTTGAAAATTTTTACTTTTGGTCAACATTTGTGCAAAAGTCAACTTTTGGAAACTGGACATTTGCACAATTTCTGAGCTTCGAATGAAGAAATGGATCCCAAAATCGGATTGTACTCGAAAAATTGAGTGGGACAAGTCCGTTTTGAAAATTTTGACTTTTTGGTTAAGGTCAAGGGTCTACTTAGTCAAAGCATTTTCTCTTTCCCTTTTTTACTTATTTAATTTTTTTTTTTTTTTTTTTTTTTTTTTTTTTGCAGGCGGTTCGGACCGGGTCAAGTTTCCAGGTCGGTCCGGGTCAATCCGGGTTGGTCTGGACAAATGGGTCAGTCCAAGTGGGTGGTGACGTCATAAAGACGTCATCCATGACGTCATAGCGCGCGTGTATCATGGGATAGAAGTGCCGGCGCGTGTTAGCGCGTGAGAATGATGGAGGCGCGTGTTTCGCTAAGGCAGTGTTCGTCGGAGCTTCAAGCGGCGCGTGGAGGCGCGTGAATTGACGCTTGGGCCTGAAATTTCTGGGCCTTGTCGATCTAAGGCCGTAGAAGACCCCTGTAGGGTCAGTTTTGTGAAATTATAAGCAGGTTTGCACGAATTTGAAGGATTACGCCGCGGGCCGTTTGAAAGATCGTGGCTTCGCTTGGGGGCGCGTTGCAGCGCGTGGCTCGACTTTCAGGGTTGTTTTTTCCTGGGTTTTGTAGATCGGAGGTCAACGGATCTAGTGGTGGCATTGGTTTTGTAAAATTCTTCTTAGATTTACGCAGACTTGCACGAGAAACCCGCGAGTTCGTCGGGACTTTGTGGCCGTGCGTGGCGGTGCGTGGTGGCTCCGTTGTTGATGATTTTTTCTGGGTTTTGTGCATCAAAGTCCTTAGAAGACTTCTGTGGGTTGATTTTTCGTGAAATCTTGTCAGAAATCTTAGAAATCTGGGATGAGAATCCGTAGGCCTCCTTAGACTTGCTGCCCCCTGGTCTACTTTGGCGGTGGCAATTCTGACAACATTTGACAACCCAGGCAGGGAGTGATTCAGGATACCCACCTAACGTCTTTGCAGTTCTTCAAGAGGGTTGTTTATAAGGTCTAACGTAACAATTTCTTTCTGACAACAGCTCTGAACATTTGCCCCCCCTCCCACTTTTCAACGTTCGGTGCAGTACTTTTTGAAAACATGGTATTATAAATTTATAACCATTCACACTCCTCTTTTCTTTTGTCCATTAGCTTACAAGGATCCTTATATAAAGCCATCCGGAGCATGCACTAGGTTTGTACAAGCATGGCCTTCAGTGAAGTGTGTAGTATAATTCTCTTTAGTGTAAAGAAATCCTGACTTCTCCCTTCTCTTTTTCATCATTTTTTTTTTTTTTTTTAATGTCTTATCTGTACTAATTTTTTTTTTTTTTTTTTTTTTTTTAAATAGCTATCATAATGCTGTTTTTTAAGGACTCGAAGATCGGTCAAGAGCCAGCCTTGTTCATTTGTAAAGAGAAAGATGACAAGGACGCAAAAGCTACAACTTTGATTGTTCGCCCGCCCATAATTGGAAGATTTTCGGAAAGATGGGGCCATAACTCTTACCATCTTAATTTGCCAAAATGGTCACAAGTTGCTTTGCCTGATGGTGGCTCTAACTCGGAGACAATCATCCTTCTTGCCTCGCATCACAAAAATGTTACTAAATCGAAGCCGTACAACACTTTGGGACGAGAGATAATTGCAAAGCGTGCCAATTGGGATTCTTCCTTTAGCGTGAATGGAGGCTTTTCCTATTTTTCCCTTTATTGGGATTGGCTAGAAGATGTGCTTGGTCGGTGTAGACACCTTCTTGATGCGACTCACATTTATGGTGCTGTCTTTGCCTCCTTGTTCACATATGATTATGATGAGAATCTCATGAAAGCGTTTTGCGAGTGTTGGAGTCCGTCGACCAATACCCTTCATACCTCAGTTGGAGAAATTTCCATCACACCATGGGATCTTTCCATTCTTGGTGGACTTCCTTGCACAGGTGCATTTTATGATGAAGTGGTACCTAATGCGCAAGAGTTGGATGGCACTAGCGACCAAGGACGACCTTTTCTGCCGTACAGCTGTCGCTTCCTTTTCATGGCGTATCATCACCTTCAAAACCGACTGAAGAGACAAGGGAAAGTGAGTGTTCGTGATTGGATTACTTTCTGGTATAGAGGAAATGGTAGGTACTCAGCTCCTAGAAAACCGGCAAGACGGACGACCATTCCCAAGTGTAGTCAGAATCCCTTTGGCGTGATAAACAAGCGTGGACCATGGTCTGATAAAGAACACGGGGTCTTTGCGGATCTTCAAGTTGAGGATGACTTAAAGGAGGAGACTTACTTATCGGCACTTCTTTCTTGTTGGTTGTGCGTATTTGTCTTTCCTATCAAGGATCCAAATAGCATTCGTCCAGGCACTTTCAAGATTGCTAGTTCCATGGCCAATGGTCGTTCGTTTGGCCTTGCTACCCCAGTATTGGCTAGTATTTATCGTGGACTTAACACCATTTCTTCTTCTCCTACTCCGAGCAAGTCTGGAGCCAGTTTTGCCATTCATTATGTTTATGCTTGGGTAGGTCATTTTTTTAGAAGCAATCGCATCACCAGTGACAAATTATCTGATCCTTTGATGACTAAATATTCTGGTGTAGGCTACGCCTCTCCATTCAGCGAATTCTCCGCACGAAAGCACATACGAACCGCCACCAACTTCCTTTGGCATGGGACTGCTTTCAAGAAAAGCTATGACCAGACATTCATTGACAACGATCATTTATCCATTCAGAAGTTTGACTACTTTATGAGCCTTCGCTCGGGGTACTTGTCGCTTCGATGTGAAGACCAACATACCATAGAAGCGTATAGTCCTCACAGATTTAGCCGGCGCTTTGGATTTCATCAAGCTATTCCAAGTGATTTGAAGGACGAAATTCATACAGGCTCTTTAAAAGATCTACATCAATTCTACCAATCCTTCACTCGCTGCAACACAGACTCCACAGTACTCATTCCAGCTTTTGCCACAGACTTTGGAAGCCGAGTCAAACATAGCTACAAGCAATGGTGGGAAGGAGTTTGCGGAAATGATTTTACCAAAGGAACGAATTTTTTAGCTGACCTTGCCTCCTTCCATGTTAAATCACTGACACCCAACAAATCTCAGAAAGGGAAAAGGGAGCTACCAGATCCATACATTCCACAGCCCTTGTCAGAGTTTGTACGCCATCCTCTTGAAGATGATTGTCATTCAAAGGACTCATCTCGACATACCGGTGTTGCTCGAAGTCAAGGCACTAGAGGTTCACTTGTCGTACCAGCTAGGGATGTCATCAAAACTTCTGAAGAGAAGATGTGTAACGACCTGGACTATAATCGAAAACATTTGAAGAGTCCAATGAAGGGTGTTGATGCAGATACTTCTATTGATCACGTGCATCTTCTTACAAATAGTGAGTCTTCCATCTCGAAGCCATCTGTGAAGAGTTCGGATCTGAAGAGGCGTAAGTTTACTGATGTTGGTACATCGTCCAAACTTCCAACTGAGATAGGAAGGCCATTTCTCTCATCCCCGCATCCATCTAATCCTCCGGAAGTCTCTATGTTTCATGCCGTGGCACATGTTTCTTCTGTGCGCAGGAAAGGAGCTTCTATGTTGGGAGATGTCCTTTTAAGCAAGCTTTCGAATCTTTCTGTGGACAGCATCCTCCCACAAGCTGAAATAAATGAAATCTATAGTGGGATTGAAAGTCTTGGAGTAGACCCACGACACTTACGCGAACATGTCGACAAGCATTGTGATGGGGTTGTTGACTTTTTGAGGATGAAAGAATCTTTGAACAAACGTCCTAGTCCTGTCAACTTAATTCAACATGAGGCTGAAATTGAACTCCTCCTTTCTGAAGCATTGCACAAGAAAGCATCTTTGAAGACCGAGCTTGATACCATCAAGTCGAGGATGGCTGACTTACAAACCGAGCTTATCCAATTAGAGCAATCATTGCCTCAAATTGAATCTCATCAAGTTGAACAAGACGATGTTGTGCAAGCCTTAGAAGAACAACTTGAAGAAGTCAAATCCACTCCCGTTCTTGAAGACCAAGATATGGAGGCTTTAGAGAAAATACGAGCCCTTCTAGAAAATAATTGTTCTAGCTTGAAAGACTTGAAATGGATGTTGTAATCTTTTTATTACCTTTATGCGTGTCCTAATACCTTCCTCCTGTACTATTTTCCTTTTGTTAATCAATAAAGATGATTTTATCTTCTGCTTTTGCTTTTTTTTTTTTTAGTGCGTGTGACTGAACTCAGCAAAAAGATACTAAGTTGCCTACGTACCCTCGAAAGGGATCAAGTCATCACGTAGTTCAAAAGTTTTCTTTTTTTTTTTCTTTTTTTTTTTTTTTTTGATAACTTTTTTTTTTGTTTTTTTTTTTTTTTTTATGTATTTTTGCAAAAAGGAGGGCTCAGTGTGTAATAATGGGTATCACCATTGATCGAACCCGAGATGGCCTCAAGGGTGACATAGGCATCCAACCACTACGCCACACTAGCAATTGGTGACATAGAGTGGGATTAATTTCTCCTTATTGGTACGCTTTCAAGGGTAATGGGAAGACATCATGTACTCTTGCAGCGTTATAGTGGGTAGTTTAAGCTCTTACCGAGGAGCATTCCTCGATTTTCAAGCATAGAAGCGCTTAAGGAACTTCCCATTGATGGGGCCGATCCTCACACCATCATTATCAATTAACTTGTAAGCTCCATTGGTGTAGACTTCTTGCACAACATAAGGTCCATCCCATTTTGAAGTGAACTTATTGCCTGTACGATGAGTTGTGATGATAGGTCTTCGAACAGCAAGGACTAAGTCACCAACTTGGAATGATCGTGGTTTAACTCTTTTATTGAACGCGCTTGAAAGACGAGCTTGATAGCACTCAAGGCGTTGTTGGGCCTCGAGCCTTTTCTCATCAAGTGCCTCTAATTCTTGCAATCTGAGCTTGGCATTTTCTTCTCCAGTCAATCCCTCTTGAACGGCAATCCGTAATGATGGAATTTGGCGTTCTAAAGGAAGGACGGCTTCCACTCCGTAGACAAGAGAATATGGCGTTGCTTGAGTAGGCGTTCGAAATGTTGTTCGATATGCCCATAATGCTTCTCCAATTCTTTCATGCCAATCTCGCTTTGTCTTGGATACCACTTTCTTCAACAAACTGCCAAGTGTTTTGTTAAATGCTTCAGCTAGTCCATTTGCCGGGGCATTGTACATGGAGGAGTTGTATTGTTTAAATTCAAACTTCTCGCAAAGCTCTGTCATCAGCCTATTGTAGAATGGTTTGCCATTATCAGTTATGATATACCGAGGGACACCATACCGATAGATCAAGTGAGTTCGAATGAAATTGACCACTGTTTCTTTCTTCACTTCCCTAAGGGGCACAGCTTCCGCCCACTTTGAGAAGTAATCAGTTGCGGCCAAGATGTACAAATGGCCACCGGATGACTTTGGTAATGGCCCTATTGCATCAAGCCCCCATGCATCAAAAGGCCAAGAAGCTACAGTTGGGTGTAGAGGTTCTGGCGGCTGGTGGATGAAGTTCGCATGATACTGACAAGCTTCGCATTTCTTAGCGCACTCCATGGAATCTTGCACCATTGTAGGCCAATAGTAACCCATTCGTTTGATCCTGTAGTGTAACTTAGGACCCGACTGATGTGCGCCGCATATTCCAGAATGAGCCTCCTCTAAGGCTTGTTTAGCCTCCCCCTCTCCTAAGCAGCGGAGAAATAATCCATCAAATGAACGGCGGAAGAGAGTATCCTTATAGTAAATGAATCGAGCAGCCCTTCGCCGAACTTCGGTCTTGTGGCGTTTATCATCCGGGAGTCTTCCATGTTGAAGGTATTCAATGATCACTTGTCGCCAATCCTCTTTCTTAACAAGGCATACGGAAATGATGTTGGCTTGCTCTTCTTCTTCTTCTTCAACCACGAGAGGTACCACCCACCTTTGGGAAATAGCCACTTTGGTTGTCTCTTCTTGGGATAATGCTAAGGCAGTAGCCAAATTAGCTAAAGCATCAGCTTGTCTATTCTCCTTCCTTGGTATATGCTCCAACGTGATGGCCTCAAAATTTGCTAACAACTTCTTCCCGTATTTGCAATAGGGGATGAGGTCTTCTTTCTTGACGTCATATTGCTCCAAGATTTGGTTGATAACTAATTTGGAGTCCCCAAAGATTTCAAGTTGCGATATACCCATCTCAATAGCCATTTGTAGACCAATAATCAATGCTTGATATTCGGCTACGTTGTTAGAGCAAAGTTCACTTAATGAGAATGAGTATAGAAGTATTTGCCGTTGTGGAGAAACAAACACTACACCTGCCCCCGCTCCTTCCCGACGTGCAGCCCCATCGAAAAACATCATCCATGGTGGCATTACTTCAATGTAAAACACATCTTCATCCGGGAAATCATCAGAGAACTCCCAATCGGACGGGATTGGGTGGTCAGCTAAAAAGTCTGCCAGTGCTTGTCCTTTGACAGCTTTTTGTGGAACATATGCAAGGTCATATTGTTGTAGCAAGACTGCCCATCGAGCTATACGACCCGAAACCACTGGCCTGGAGAGGACATATTTAATTGGGTCTGCCTTTGCTATCAAACGGACCGTATATGCTTGCATGTAGTGCTCCAGTTTGTCTATGGCAAAGAAAAGAGCGAGACACATCTTTTCAATAGGAGAATAATTTAATTCAGCCCCATTAAGAGTTCGACTTAGATAATAAAGGGCTTTTTCTTTCCCTTTTTCATTTTCTTGCGCCATAAGAGCACCTAGAGACTTCTCTTGTGCCGCGATGTACAGCACCAAAGGCTTTCCTGGAATGGGAGCCCCTAAAACTGGAGGATTAAGCAAGTATCTTTTGATGCGTTCAAAAGCATTGCTACAAGCCTCATCCCATTCAAAATGCACATCCTTCTTCATCAATCGATTGAAAGGTTGACATCGACCAGCCAAATTCGAGATAAATCGTCGTATGTAGGCTAGTTTTCCCTGCAAGCCTCTAAGTTCTCGTAGATTCTTGGGCTCTGGCATTTTCTGGATAGCTTCAATTTTGGACTGATCAATTTCAATACCGCGGTGCCTCACAATGAAACCAAGAAATTTCCCAGATGTCACGCCAAAAGCGCATTTGCGGGGGTTCATTTTAAGCTGATACTTTCTTAAGCGGTTGAACACGGATCGCAGATCTACCAAATGGTCTTCCCTCCTTTTTGTTTTAACCACGAGATCATCGACATAACACTCCACGTATTTATGAAGTACATTATCAAAGATCTTTTGCATGGCCCGTTGATAAGTAGCACCAGCATTCTTTAGTCCAAAAGGCATCACTTTATAACAGTAAATGCCCTTAGGGGTACGAAAAGCTGTAAGTTCTTCATCCTTAGGATTCATTCGAATTTGGTTGTATCCTGAAGAACCATCCATGAAAGATAAAGCTTCATGACCGGTAGTGGCATCAACCATAACCTCAGTGATGGGTAACGGAAAATCATCCTTGGGACATGCACTGTTCAAATCACGGAAGTCAACACACACCCGGATTTGTCCATTCTTCTTTTTGACAGGGACAATGTTAGCAATCCATTCTGGGTACTGTACTTCACGAATGAAGCCCGCTTCAATTAGCTTATTGACCTCGGTTTCTATTTGAGGGATAAGTTCCGGCCGAAAGCGTCTTTGGGCTTGTTTGACTGGGCGCACTCCTTTCTTTACTGCCAAATGATGTAGAGCAATACTTGGATTGAGCCCAGGCATTTCCTTGTAAGTCCAAGCAAACACATCTTTGTATTCTACTAGGAGCTTAAGATACCCTTCTTCTTCTTCGGGAGTGAGAAGCGCACTGATGAAAGTTGGTCGAGGTTCTTCAGTAGTTCCCAAATTGATCTCTTTAAGTTCATCAACTGTAGCTTGTACTCCGTCTTCCAATGCCGAGGGAGCTTCATCGACCTCTTCATTGGTTGCTTCAGCATCTGATAGTGTGTCCTCCTCTACTGTAATATGAAACGAGGATGATACCTCTTCAATTTGCTCATTGTGGGCGAGTGACTGACTTGTATGTACAATCGTTCGCCTTTTGACTTTGAGTGATCCTTCAGTACTGATGTCTAAGGTAGAGTTACGCTTCATGTGTGAAGGAATGCTACTGCGGATCTCATCATTACCTTTCTTCTCTCGTTGAACCTCGAAATTTATTGGATTTCGAGAATGACTATCAACAGGCTTTTTTGTTGCCCCCAATCGATCAAAGACTGATTTGTATGCAAGAGTGTCGCGATTTTGTGTTAAACAAGTTGTATTTAACCTGTCAAACACTGTGATTCGTGACGACGAGGCCTCAATGCGATCAAACACCGAGACGCGCGATGAAGAGTGATCTTTTCTTTGATTCGAACTTTCATCGAACTCCATTGTTATGTATTGGGAACTTGAAGCATTGCTTCTTTTCTTGATCCATATTTGAGCTGGTTGTTCAGGAGTATAACCTAATCCGGTCTTTGGGATATGAATTTCATACCCTTCAAGCCGCATTTTGCTTTGTGTTTTGCTAAGGCCATGCGTCTTTTCACTAGTGACTTCTGGAATTAGTTTCCCTAAGTCCCCTTGTTTTGAGAAATCGTAGCCTGCTTTGGCCAACAACCGATATGCCTTTGGGTCAAACCATCCTTTTGTCTGTTCACTTGGTAAAATACCATGCTCTGTCAAACATTGTGAAGACCTCACGAATCCATTTAATGGCTTTGAGGGCAAAGGATTTGTGGATGAAGTTAAAGGCATGACATGATTTTCTTTCAATATGGCCACATCCTCCATTGTGAGCTTTGCAGTAGGCCTTCCCATGCTTGCTATGGATTGAAGGCATTCCGCGAATGGTGATTGTCCTTTCTTGCGGTGTGACAACGGTACATAACGAAGTAATGGAGGGTTGTTGGAGGGCGTTGAAATTTTCGTTCTCACTGAATTACTAGTAGATTCACTAGAATGATCATTCCCACATTCTGGACCTTTCTTTGGGGCAGAGATATCCTTTCTAGTGACAAGTTTATCATGCTCCTTTTCACTCTGCTTGCTTTCTCTGGACGGGATCTCAACTGGGAGAACTTCATTGGGAATGTCATCTTCTACATAAAATTTTGCATCAGCAAAGTGAGCTTCAGTCTCAGCAAAAGGCTTCAAGTCGGCATTGACTTTCTTTATCCCACTTTGAAGGTATTTGAAACATTGATGCAAAGTTGACGGCACTATTCCGTTTCCATGGATCCATGGACGGCCTAACAACATGTTGTAGGTTGTCTTGGCATCAATGACATGGAACAAAACATTGCTTGTCAATTCTCCAATGATTAATTCTAGGTGGATCATGCCAATTGCACGTTGTCCTCCTTGGTTAAACCCTTGAATGACCAAACGACTATGTGATAATTCCTCCATAGTAAGGCCAAGTCGTCTCATAGTCATTTTTGGTAGTATATTGACAGCTGAACCTCCATCAATGAGAATACGATCAATCTTTTGTTCACGAGCATAACCAGAAACATAAAGTGGACGATTGTGGGGCTTAGAGCCTAACAATAGGTCCTCATCAGTGAAAGTTAAGTCTGGAGAGCACGCATAACATTCCTGGGTTTGTTGAAGCGTATTGGTGGAAGGAGTGCACATCTCTGGCTTTTCAAGAGCTTGGGTGAGCATTTCTTTTGGTGGAGTAGAGGATTGCAAGGGTTCACCTTCATCGACTCGAGATTGGAGTTCCTTGAAAGATGGCAAAGTCTCACTTGGACCACCATGGTCAACATTCTCATTTTCATCCTGAATTTCACAACGAGTGACCGTGTGGACGGCCTCAGCTGAGTTATTTTGAAAGAATTTTCTAGGGAAGAATTCTTCCAATGTGATGAGCTTTCGAGGTTTTTGGGTTTGTGCTAAATTATCATACATTCTTGTTCCCAATCTCCTTTGCCTCTTATCGCTCCTTTCTCTTGATCGAGGTTGAATCTGGTTTTGTGTTTTTCTGGACTCTTGGGCGATCAAATAAAGAGGGAATGTTCGTCTCTTTTTCCATCTCCTTCGAGTAACCATCGTCCAACCTTCTTCCTCATCCACTGCTGACCTTTTATCATCATTATAATCAGATGCTTCTTGTGAAAGCTGAACTGGAACAGGTGTTAGAGAACCAAACTGAATGAGCATGGTATTTGCCCCCTGCTTAGTGGTTGGAGACATGCAAGTAGGTAACCCGCAAGAAAATGTTACAAGGTTTGATTGAGCAACATCATTAAAATCCAAGTCGATTTTCCTTTCCTTGGCTAGCTTCATGATGAGTTCTTTAAGAACAAAGCATTTTTGGATTGGATGGCTTATGATGCGATGATACTTACAATAATTCGGGTCATCAACTTTTCCCATCTCTTCCGGTCGTTTGCATTCTGGCAATACGATTAATTGCAACTTGAGCAGTTGTTCTAGCATTTCGGGCATATCAGCATCTAGGAAAGGATACACCTTTTGTTCCCACTCTTTAAGTGATGAGCGACGCATCTCACGCTGTTGGTCTCCCTCGGGCCTCTTCTCGTTAGCCTTCACATTTCTTGTTGAAATTTTGACTGGAGCAGGGTTGATATTCATTGAGTCTTTGATATTACTTTTCACATTCCTGTCATTTTTTCTTACTTCCCGTCTTTCTTTTCTTTCCTCAGGAACGGGAGGTTTCATATTTCCATGGCTAGAGATACTCAATTCCATGTCATGTGCACGAGTTGCCAACTCTTCGAATGTTCGGGGCTTTATCCCTTGAAGGATGTAAAGAAGTCCCCAATGCATGCCTTGGATGCACATCTCTACAGCAGATATTTCAGAAAGTCTATCCTTGCAATCTAGACTCAAAGAACGCCATCGATGGATATAATCAACGACGGGCTCATCCTTCCACTGTTTAGTATTGGTAAGCTCCATCATGCTTACCGTGCGTCGTGTGCTGTAGAATCGGTTGAGAAACTCCCTTTCAAGTTGTTCCCAACTATCGATTGACTCGGGTTCTAAGTCTGTATACCAATCGAAGGCATTCCCCTTCAGTGAACGGACAAACTGCTTTACAAAGAGTCCTCCTTGAGTCCCTGCATTCTCACAAGTTTCTACAAAGTGAGCAACGTGTTGCTTAGGGTTTCCTTTGCCATCAAATTGCAAGAACTTGGGGGGTTGATACCCGTTTGGCATTCTCATGTTATCGATGCGCTTTGTATAGGGCTTCGAATACATGAGAGAACTCGTAGAAGAACCTCCGTATTGTGCTCGAATGGTGTTCGTTATCATGTCTTGTAGTTGTTGGACAGATATCGAGGCCATTGAGGTGGAATGTCCGTGTTGAGAAGTGCCTTCACCACCTTTTCCCTTATCACCTTTAGCGATTTCTCCTTTCAAAGTAAAGCCAGGTGGGTGCTCAGGGCCGAGACTTGATTCACCCGAATCTTGTACCTCTAGCTTGTTCATTAAGGTTGCAATTTTGACGTCCTTTTCTTCAAGTGCTTTTGTCAGCCATCTTTTCTTCCATGGTAGAGGTATTAGTCATCATTACTGGCATAACCTCCATGTATGATGGAGAAAATGATGAAACAGGATGAGTTAAAGGTACTTCATTCCTTAAGTTTCTCATCACGGGTGAAGAGTTGATAGAAAAGGTCTTTGTTGGGGATGATTCATTACTGATCTCCAAATCTTTCGAGGTAGATGAATCATTAGTGGTAGCTTTCCTATTTGCAAGAGAGTCCAAAGAGATGACAGTATGAAGTTGGCTTTCTTTGGTTGATTGGGGTTGAAGTCGATCAAAAGCTTTGGACCGACTGCGAGTGATTGGGCCGACATAGTCATCATCATTGGAAGCATCAACCACTGATTTTCGAACATTCTTGCTAGAAGCCATTGAAGCTGGTAGTGAAACGATGTCGAATTTCTTTTCTTTTGAAGGAGAAAGAGATGAGAGGCAGAGAGGTCCCACCGGGCGTGCCAGAATTTGTAGAGCGACTAAATTCTTAGTTCGAAATAAATCAAACAAGTAAAATAGTTTCACAAATGCGAATTTGTATTGATGATTGTGGTACAATTCTCTGTGATTACAAAAGAGTGATCCTCTGATTCAATCTCCTTAAAAGACTTGTTGATTGGATTTGTGGTAATGTGATTTTGATTTGAACACAAAATATCCTTCAATTTGGTTGAGGGATGGATCGAAGATTGTTGAAACGGAATTGCAATGAATTTCTGGCTATGAGCTTGTTAGAAATCCTTTGTTCTTCGCGTTCTTCGTGTTCTTCGTGTGTTCTTCGTCTTCGAAGGTTTATGGTGGAAGTTCTTCGAGGCTTTAGAGGCTTGAATTCGTAGAGTTTCACCAATTTGTAGTTTGTTGATGTTTTTCGGACCTTTGAGCTTGATTCCCGTAAACTTTAGGATCTAGGCAGATAATTTGGATGATTCTGCTTCGAGTGTTCTTCAATTTTGGGATTGAAGTTCTTGAGGGTTTTGAGGCTTGATTTCTGCAGAGCTTTTGTATTTCTGAATTCTCTTTTTCCTTAAATGCCTTAGGAAGGCTTCTATTTATAGGAGTTTGGGGGTGGGTGAGCGACACGTGGCGAAGTATGATTGGTGACACATGTCACCACCTGATTGGTCCGCCTGTGTCATCGCTTACACGTGCGAGGATTGCTTGTGTCATTGCTTACACGTGCGAGCTTGCTTGTGTCATCGCTTACACGTGCGAGGTTGTTTGTGTCATCGCTTACACGTGCTGAGGTGTGATTGGTTCTTGCATGACACTTGGCAAATTTCTGTTGGTTTCTGAGTACTGATAGTAAAACCTAGTAGCAATACGTGGTGCTTTGTAATTGGCTGTATTTTGTGGACTCAGTAGTATGATGTGTCAGCTTGTGATAGGTCGGGAATTTTTCCCTCTCTACAGCTTCTTCTACAACAGACAATCTCCAAAAGCACAACACCAAAGCTGTATATATCAGTTTGAAATGATATTAAGGAATTCTTTTCCCATTCAGGCGCTAAATATGCACTTGTCCCTTCCACAGTTGTTGTGGCTCCTGATTGATTTGGCATTAGTAGCTTCGCAAATCCAAAATCAGAAATCTTTGCCGTCCAATTATCATCCATGAGTATGTTTTGAGGCTTTATGTTACAGTGAATGATACGGACTTCGCTCTCTTCATGCAGATAGAGAAGCCCTCTAGCCACATCTAGTGCAATTCTTATTCTTTCTTTCCAAATTGGGGGCCTCTCAGCCTTGAAGATAAGATCAGCAAGTGAGCCATTGTTCATGTACTCGTAAACTAAAAGCTTCCTATTTCCCTCAATACAAATGCCAAGTACTCGAACCAAGTTTTTATGATGAGTTCGTGCAATTGCAATAATTTCAGCCCGAAATTCACAGTCCCCTTCTTCCACATCTTTCTCAAGTCTCTTAACAACAATAGTTTTGCCACCCTCAGATATAGTCCCTTTGTAAACTGCTCCATATGAACCCCTACCTAATTCTTCCTGGAAGCCTTCCGTAGCTCTCTCAAGCTCGTTGTAAGAAGATAACCGCAGAGTAAACTCTTCAGCTAATCCCAAGTTCACATTTTCTGTCAATTTTCTGTACCTGTCAAATTTGTGCCTATACACCAAGATGCTAGAGGTTGCCAAAACAAGGCACAAGCATAAAACTGAACCCAAAATTATAGAAAGAATCAAAATCAGACTTTTCTTGCTTTCAATCAAGACTTCATGGACTTGACGGGGATGGTACACCTTGAAGAAAGCTACACTTGGTTTGGTTGCATTTCTTATTCTGCCATATCTAAGCGGAAGCTTATATTTGCTGCAATAAGCATCCGTATACAATACTGCTCCACAATTACAATCTTCCAGGCAAGATTTGCCACAAGCTTTCTCTTTTATTGGCTTAACGGAATAAGGACGATCAGCCCACCACATATTCTCTAAAGAAGCAACATTGTACAACATTTCTGGATCTTCACTGCGTCCGCAATCATCTTCATTGAAGTTTTGGTGGCAGCCCAGGAACTTACTGCTGGTGTTGATGAAATCAAATCCAGGATAACAGTTACAGCCAGCTTTGCTGCCGATGGCTGAGCAGTAACTGTTAAGTCCACAGAAACCGCTAACTTCACATTGATTAGACCACTCCACCAACATACTTGAGCTATTATCACTTTTAAAGTGGTGTAAATATAATCTAAAGATCCCATCTGCATCAAGAGTTGCACGGTAGATAGTAGTTCCATTCTTGTCAGGATGTGAGCTATTTGCCAAAATTCGTACTCCGTACGCACTCGTGTTGAGGAATAGAACACCTAAACGAGTGAGAACTACATGACTATAAGACCAATATAATATAGACGATCAAAGCCGTCCGGCGAGTGGTTTACTGGGTAGGCAACCAGGCTTCCATCACTCTGAATATTAAGTGAAAAATGTCCACTTGAGTGATTTGATATAGACACACTTGAATCCAAGTTATGGCCATCAGAGAGATTCTGACCCCCTAATGTGGTGTCAGTTGGAAAATCAAAGCTATCCCAGATTACGTTGGAATCATTGCCGTAGAGCACAAAATTACCAGAATCGAGCATAGCAGCTGAATTTGCAGCGTCATCCACATCAGAAATCGATAATTCTCTGCCTTGCTCAGTTCGAAGCAGTAGCTCACCATCTATAGTTAATTCCAGTGTAGCGTTAGAGGAGACAGGTGGATCATCTCGATTTGCAGTCCAGATGACTGTCTTCTCAGTTTGATTAAGCAGCCATATTCCGACAGCAAATCCATCATTTTGTGGATAGAAACCAAATGCAAAAAGACCAGACGGTGAGACCCAACAAGTACGGTTTGCATTGGGGGAAAGAGAAGACCCTGAGTGTATCACGTTGGACAGGTTCTGTTGAGCGTTTGCATGAACGGGAACTAGTAAAACCAGCAGTAACGACAGAACTGGTACCGATGCCATGAGATAGAGTGAGATTAGAGGGTCTCAGAATAGCAGTAAAGATCAAACCAGAAACAAAGTAAATGAAAGCAGAATCAACAGCAAGTTTAAAGGAACAAATGTTAAAAAGTGGCAGAAGCTACTGTCGTCTAGTTGCTTCTATTAAACTACTTGTAGTTTTTTAACTCCTAGTTTGTAATACTGTTTAATGAACATGTGCTGTGCACGTGTGAGGCTAGTACAGATATCTTATACTCTTAATCGCTAGATTGTATAACAGAATTTGGCGGGTTAGTTAGTTAGCTCAGTTTTCTGTTTTGGTGGTTTCTGCCTCTGTTATGGAATATATAAAACAGAGAGCACCACTTGTAATTACTCATTCAATTAGATCAAGTTTTATCTCAAATCTCTCTCAATTTTGATTAAAAAATAATGATAATATAATAAATATTGGTATTTCCTTGAATTAAAAGTGTTTAATAATTCTGATTATTGGGAGAGGGGATGTAAATCTTGGATGTCTTCATTAAAAGCACTAAGTTTCAATCAGTAATCAGTTGAGCTACAATCATTTTGACGGTTTTTTAAAACCCACACAAAATTTCAACAAAAAAAAAAAATTTTAATTAATTAATTAATTAAAAAAAAAAAAAAAAAGATGTTGAAGAAGAGAAGGAGGCTCTTGAGTCCTTGACTGTTTAAGTGTTGAATTTCAAGGAATCAACTCTGAAAATTGAATACTGAAGCGAATGGCAAAGACAAGTAAGTGATCGTTATTGTACCCTGCTATTTTTTGACGCTATTGGCTTATGAACAATTTTCTTTGTCGAAGTATATTTACATTTTAAGGTTGTGACGTTAGAAACAATTGGTGGTGTGAAAGTTTTATTTTAATCTTTTTAAGTTTTTATGGATTAGTTCTAAGGCCACAAATTATTCAAAAAAAATTTGCTACAACTCTGATGTAATAAACTGCGAATGATTAAGCATCATTTATATATAAACCTACTATTTTTTCTTCACCAATCATACTATGTCATGTTTCTATTGCAGTAAGAATTAGTGAAATTTTTTGTGGACCTACACTTTTTTGTTTTTATGCAAAACTTGAGATGTGATAATACTTTATTTATTTTTAGTGGGTTATTTGTTTATGTTATATGGTCAGTATGGGTTCTAAGAATTTTATCTAGGGTAAGCATTAAGATTAAGAAACTCTAATTATATTAATACAAACTCTAATAAAAGGTGAATTTTAATATGGACAAAATTTAACTACAAAATTGGTTATAACTTAAAGTTACAACTAAATTCAATAAAATAAACACTACTATATATTTTGAAAATCTAACTGTTAAATTGCATGTTTTTTATGCTCTTAATGCACATGTCAAATTTTGAGTTAATCGGATATTATTTACTATATGATATATAAACATAGAGCAAGACTTAGGTACAATACTTAGGTTCTGTTTCTTAGATTTCTCTTTTAAGAATCTGCCATGTGGATTTTTTTCTCAAGGGAATCTAGTGTATTTTTAAGTTAAGTAGTCATATGACTGAATCTTAAGATAAAAACCTAAGGAACAGTACCTAAGGTACTGTACCTAAATTTTGTCCATAAACATATATTTTATGCATAATTTTAAACTACAAAAACTTACAATTTAAACAATTTATTGATGACATAGTTATTGATCTTTAATTTTCTAAAAATTTTGCAACAATGGAGGATATAAAGAAAAGATGTAATCCAATGATAGATTTTTCAAAATTCACCTTCAATAAAAAGATATTGAATAAGGTTGTAGCATTGGACTACAACCAATTAATAACTAAATTTTGTCCTTTTAACATATCGATGTCTCCACAAAACAAAAACAACAGCAACAACAACCAAATACATGAAATTTCACAATTTCCTTCCACTAACAAAATTAAAAAAACAAAAAAGAACTAATAAGAGATAAAATGAGAACTAAAAATGTTGGGATGAGAATATTAAAGTGTGAGAGAGGCTAATATGATGATAGATAAGGGAAAAATGGAGAGAGAGAGAGAGAGAGAGAGAGAGAGAGATTTACATGGAGACTAGAGCTGCTACAAGCATTCGACTACAAAGCAAAGGAGAGCGGAGCTACTGGCCTAGTCGAGAGAGAACTCATAGCCACAATGTCTCTCTTGGTACCATTCTTTAGGAAAATGAAATTATGATATATTTTTTATGGAATGGATTGAATGACTTACGAATCCAAATGATTAAGAGGTTTTTTTTTTTTTTTTTTTGAATAAGTTTTTTGTTCATTTATTATTGTTTGGCCTAATCTTGTTGTTTGTTTGGTTATGTTACTTATGTATGCTACATTATTTGGGCCAATTTTTATTGCTGTAATTAAGCTTTTAATTTTTGTTGCTTAAGAAGTTAAGGGATTATGTTTTGTGGACTAAGATTCTTTTCGTAATTAATTCTACGAACACAACAATTTTACAACATTCTTAAATTAGCATTCCAAAAAATATAAACTAAATTAAAAAAAATATATATATATATATATATATATATTAAACTAAAGATTGTGGTGGACCCATGTGTGTGTATTTGTGTGTGTGTGTGTATATATATATATATTAATAATCTTATCTCACCTTCAATATTGACCATAAGATTGGACCGAGTCAGGTATAGTAAAAACCAATAAGTTCATAACAATCGTTCTCATGATGTGAGACTGAACATCCAACAGTTATCTTGACTTCTAAGTCCTTAAACTTTGAAAGACATAACTCGAAGATGAAAGAAAAAAATTCTAGCCATGTAGTAAAGCATGAGTTAAATCCTAGAGTGCATAGGAGACTTACGCTTAGGGGCATAGTGGATCAATATTTAGAGTTATTATATCTTGAAATTACTCTGGAACGTTTGAAAGAGAAATTAATAGCATGAAAAATTAAGTGATTAAAAATTGGAGTACTGAAATTAAAAGTAAACATTTTAAAGTTTTAACTTTTAAACCTCATATCTCAAAAGGGAATTGCATTGTGCACTAGCCCAGATTTCAATCTCATAAGACTCATCATCTTGTCAGCTACAGAAGTGTGCCTAAAAGATTCAACATCCTGACTGGTATTGGAATTTCCAAAAAAATAACGCATGAAAGTTAATTGCTAGACTAACTTCTGGAAGTGTGCTTAGTGCTTACTACTAACATTCCACAAGGTATCTTGACCTTTAAGTCATCTAATTCACGCATATAACGTCTAACTTCAAGAAGATGAGAGACATCATTCTAGCCTCACAATACCACAGGAATTGAACTCTAGAGTCTACAAAAGATAAATCATCCCTATTCTTTTCTTTTCTATAGGCATTTTCAAGAATCTAAAATGAAAAAGTTGACTGAGTGACAAAACAAAAAACAAAAAGACTTTAAAGGCACCAACCAAAAATTATAGTTATCATGATATTAATTAATTGAAGTGGGATGTGTGTGTATTTGTGTGTGTGTGTATATATATATATATTAATAATCTTATCTAACCTTAAATGCCGACCATAAGATTGGACCGAGTCAGGTATAGTAAAAGCCAATAAGTTCATAACAATCGTTCTCATGATGTGAGACTGAACATCCACCAATTATCTTGACTTCTAAGTCTTTAGACTCTGAAAGACATAACTCGAAGATGAGAGAAAAAAATTCTAGCCATGTCGTAAAGCATGAGTTGAATCTTAGAGTGCATAGGAGACTTATGCTCAGGAGCATAGTGGATCAATATTTAGAGTTATTATATCATGAAATTACTCCTGAACGTGTGAAAGAGAAATTAATAACGCGAAAAAGTATGAGATTAAAAATTAGAGTACCGGAATTAAAAGTAAACATTTTAAAGTTTTAACTTTTAAACCTCATATCTCAAAAGGGAATTGCATTCTACAATAGCCCAGATTTCAATCCCATAAGATTTATCATCTTGTCAACTACAGAAGTGTGCTTAAAAGATTCATCATCTTGATTGGTATTGGAATTTCCAAAAAGATAACACATGAAAGTTAATTGATAGACTGACTTCTGGAAGTGCGCTCAGTGCTTACTACTGACATACCACAAGGTATCTTGACCTTTAAGTCATCTAATTAACATATATAAGGTCTAACTTCAAGAAGATGAGAGACATCATTCCAGCCACGCAATACCACAAGAATTGAACTCTAGAGTCTACAAAAGATAAATCATCCCTATTCTTTTCTTTTCTATACACATTTTCAAGAATCTAAAATGAGAAAGTTGACTGAGTGTCAAATCAAAAAACAAAAAGACTTTAAATGCACCATCCAAAAATTGTAGTTATCATCATATTAATTAATTCAAGTGGGATGTGTGTGTATTTGTGTGTGTGTGTATATATATATATTAATAATCTTATCTCACCTTTAATATCGACCATAAGATTGGACCGAGCCAGGTATAGTAAAAACCAATAAGTTCATAACAATCGTTCTCATGATGTGAGACTGAACATCCAACAATTATCTTGACTTCTAAGTCCTTAAACTTTGAAAGACATAACTCGAAGATGAGAGAAAAAAATTCTAGCCATGTAGTAAAGCATGAGTTAAATCCTAGAGTGCATAGGAGACTTACGCTTAGGGGCATAGTGGATCAATATTTAGAGTTATTATATTTTGAAATTACTCCGGAACGTGTGAAAGAGAAATTAATAGCGTGAAAAAGTAAGTGATTAAAAATTGGAGTACTGAAATTAAAAGTAGACATTTTAAAGTTTTAACTTTTAAACCTCATATCTCAAAAGGGAATTGCATTGTGCACTAGCCCAGATTTCAATCTCATAAGACTCATCATCTTGTCAACTACAGAAGTGTGCCTAAAAGATTCAACATCTTGACTGGTATTGGAATTTCCAAAAAAATAACGCATGAAAATTAATTGATAGACCAACTTCTGGAAGTGTGCTTAGTGCTTACTACTAACATTCCACAAGGTATCTTGACCTTTAAGTCATCTAATTCACGCATATAAGGTCTAACTTCAAGAAGATGAGAGACATCATTCTAGCCTCACAATACCACAGGAATTGAACTCTAGAGTCTACAAAAGATAAATCATCCCTATTCTTTTCTTTTCTATAGGCATTTTCTAGAATCTTAAATGAAAAAGTTGACTGAGTGACAAAACAAAAAACAAAAAGACTTTAAAGGCACCAACCAAAAATTATAGTTATCATGATATTAATTAATTGAAGTGGGATGTGTGTGTATTTGTGTGTGTGTATATATATATATATATTAATAATCTTATCTAACCTTAAATGCCGACCATAAGATTGGACCGAGTCAGGTATAGTAAAAGCCAATAAGTTCATAACAATCGTTCTCTTGATGTGAGACTGAACATCCACCAATTATCTTGACTTCTAAGTCTTTAAACTCTGAAAGACATAACTCGAAGATGAGAGAAAAAAATTCTAGCCACGCCGTAAAGCATGAGTTGAATCCTAGAGTGCATAGGAGACTTATGCTCAGGAGCATAATGGATCAATATTTAGAGTTATTATATCATGAAATTACTCTTGAACATGTGAAAGAGAAATTAATAGCGCGAAAAAGTAAGAGATTAAAAATTAGAGTACCGGAATTAAAAGTAAACATTTTAAAGTTTTAACTTTTAAACCTCATATCTCAAAAGGGAATTGCATTGTGCAATAGCCCAGATTTCAATCTCATAAGATTTATCCTCTTGTCCACAGAAGTGTGCTTAAAAGATTCATCATCTTGACCAGTATTGGAATTTCCAAAAAGATAACACATGAAAGATAATTGATAGATCAATTTATGGAAGTGTGCTTAGTGCTTCCTACTGACATTCCACAAGGTATCTTGACCTTTAAGTCATCTAATTAACATATATATGGTCTAACTTCAAGAAGATGAGAGACATCATTCCAGCCACGCAATACCACAGGAATTGAACTCTAGAGTCTACAAAAGGTAAATCATCCCTATTCTTTTCTTTTATGTTTGCATTTTCAAGAATCTAAAATGAGAAAGTTGACTGAGTGTCAAATCAAAAAACAAAAAGACTTTAAATGCACCATCCAAAAATTATAGTTATCATTATATTAATTAATTGAAGTGGGATGTGTGTGTATTTGTGTGTGTATATATATATTAATAATCTTATCTCGCCTTCAATGCCGAATATAAGATTGGACCGAGCCAGGTATGGCAAAAACCAATGAGTTCATAACAGTCGTTCTCATGATGTTAGACTAAATATCCACCAGTTATCTTGACTTCTAAGTCTTTAAACTCTGAAAGACATAACTCGAAGATAAGAGAAAAAAATACTAGCCATGCGATAAAGCATGAGTTGAATCCTAGAGTGCATAGGAGACTTATGCTCAGGGGCATAGTGGATCAATATTTAGAGTTATTATATCATGAAATTACTCCTGAACGTGTGAAAGAGAAATTAATAGCGCCAAAAAGTAAGAGATTAAAAATTGGAGTACTAAAATTAAAAGTAAACATTTTAAAGTTTTAACTATTAAACCTCATATCTCAAAAGGGAATTGCATTGTGCAATAGCCCAGATTTCAATCTCATAAGATTCATCATCTTGACAGCTATAGAAGTGTGCTTAAAAGATTCTTCATCTTGACTGGTAGAATTTCCAAAAAAATAACACATGAAAGTTAATTGATAGACCAACTTCTAAAAGCGTGCTTAGTGCTTACTGCTAACATTCCACAAGGTATCTTGACCTTTAAGTCATCCAATTCACACATATAAGGTCTAACTTCAAGAAGATGAGAGACATCATTCTAGCCACGCAATACCACAGGAATTGAACTCTAGAGTCGATAAAAGATAAATCATCCCTATTCTTTTCTTTTCTATCGGTATTTTCAAGAATCTAAAATGAGAAAGTTGACTGAGTGACAAAACAAAAAACAAAAAGACTTTAAATGCACCAAACAGAAATTTTAGTTATCATTATATTAATTAATTGAACTGGGATGTGTGTGTGTGTGTGTGTGTGTGTGTGTGTGTATGATATTAATAATCTTATCTCACCTTCAATGCCAATCATAAGATTGGACCGAGTCAAATGTAGCAAAAACCAATAAGTTCATAACAATCATTCTCATGATGTGAGACTAAACATCCACCAGTTATCTTGACTTCTAAGTCTTTAAACTCTGAAAGACGTAAGTCAAAGATGAGAGAAAAAAAATTCTATCCATGCAATAATGTGTGAATTGAATCCTAGAGTCCATAGGAGACTTATGCTCAAGGGCATAGTGGGTCAATATTTAGAGTTAATATATCATGAAATCACTCCTTAATGTGTGAAAGATAAATTAAAAGCGTGAAAAAGTAAATGATTAAAAATTGAAGTACTGAAATTAAAAGTAAACATTTTAAAGTTTTAACTTTTAAACCTCATCTCTCAAAAGGGAACTGCATTGTGCAATAGCCCAGATTTCAATCCCATAAGATTTATCCTCTTTTCTTCAAAAGTGTGCTTAAAAGATTCATCATCCTGACCGGTATTGGAATTACCAAAAAGATAACGCATGAAAGTTAATTGATAGACCAACTTCTGGAAGTGTGCTTAGTGCTTACTACTAACATTCTACAAGGTATCTTGACCTTTGTGTCATCTAATTAACACATATAAGGTCTGACTTCAAGAAGATGAGAGACATCATTCTAACCACGCAATACCACAGGAATTGAACTCTAGAGTCTACAAAAGATAAATCATCCCTATTCTTTTCTTTTTAGTGGGCATTTTTAAGAATCTAAAATGAGAAAGTTGACTTAGTGACAAAACAAAAAACAAGTAGACTTTAACTATTAGGCATTTTATATTATTTAACATTTATTTTTAAGTGGTTGTATTTATTTGTTCTCTTATTTGTATTTCAAGGTAGATAAAGATAATATAATTAAGTTTCATTTTTATTTTATATTTTTTCACGTGGAAGTAGATGTAAGAATTATATAAGGTCTATTCAACCTTTAAAAGACTCTTAGGGTCCGTTTGGATGGAGGAGTGGAAAAGTGGGAGGATGGAAAATTGTGGGAGGATGGAAATGTGGGAAGATGGAAAATATTTAGTTTTCCCTCTTGTGTGTTTGGTTGGAGGGGTGGAAAAGTGGGAGGGTGGAAAACTCTTTTGTTTGGTTGGAGAGAAAAATGGAAGGATGAAAAATATAATTTATATAAATTGACTATTATACCCTTGTTACATAATATGTAAAAATAGATTTATTTGTACTTATTACATAATATTAAATTTATCACATCATATATATAAATTGATATTATTATAATGTAAAAATTAGATCAAGTAACGGGAAAAAAAAAAAACTTTCAGGTTCAACCTGAACGCTCATGTCACACTAAAAAAAAAAAATTCAGGTCAAGTAAAAAAAAAAAAAAAAAGAGGAAAGAATCACGTTCAGGTAACGTGAAATGAAAAAAAAAAAAAAAACCGTCCAGTCACTTTTAAAAAAAAAAAAAAAAAGGGAGGGCATTAAGGTAAAACTGCCTCAAGGCAGTTTTACCTCATTGCTTTTCCTCCCAATTTGGGAGGAAAAAATTTTGTGGGCCCAGGGAGAAAATTTTCTCCCTGGTTTTCCACTCCCCCCATTTTCCTCTCATTGCCAAACAGTGGAAAACTCAAGTTTTCCTTCCTATATTTTCCATCCCCCCTAAAATCTACCCAACCAAACACAATGTTAGATTAACATTATAAATTTGATGACCCATTTAGAACAAGTCGTTTTTTAATTTTATTCCCATCAGGTCGAACCTCAACCCGACCAACCTGTCCATTCACCTTTTACTCAAACCTAAGTATAATACTCCGCATTAATAATTTTAGTTAAATCACTTAGGAGCATTTGGTTTGTCATGATGTTATATTACGCCGAAATATTGCATTATGGTGATATTTGATTAATGTAATCTTAATACAATAATACAACATTACAGGACCAGCCCTAGGCTTAGGCCAATTAGGTCATTGCCTAAGGCCCCAAATTTGGGGGCAAATTTTATTTATTTATTTATATATAAATATTTTTGGGAGATATTAAAACATTTTATTTTACATCTTTTTTCACTATTAAGAAGGCTCAAAGAATTAAGTAATGCTAAAGATAAAGATAAGACAAATTTAAATGAATAGTTCTTACAAATAGACATGTTACTAATCACAAGTAATTCAAATAGGAAAATGTTAAAAATGATATAAATTTTACTACATAATTTTTATTTATTTAATTATTTTTATTCAAAATAAAAATTATACTCTAGTCTAATCTAAGTATATATGTATGCGAAACTCTCTTTTAAAGACTTAAATCTCGGCCATTGCCTCCCCACACCCCACAACTTTTATTATTTGATGTGATAATGAATATGATAGGTGGATTTCGATAAACTATTGATTGCATTTTTGAATGAATATTTGTGATTAGTGATATATCTTTGTAATTCTCATATTGTAAATTTTATAATATTTCTAGTATTTTTGTAAGTCTCATGTCATTGATCACATTCATTACAATAATAATTTGTAGTAAAATTTGTTATAAATTTAGCATTTTCTATAAAAAAAAATCATATTAAAAAGTAAAAAGAATTGATTTTTAAAAAATTATTATATAAAATGTTAGTTAAATATTATTTAAGTGATAACATAAAGGCCCCATTTGAAGATTTCTCCTAAGCCTCCAAAATGCTTAGGCCGGTCCTGCAACATTATATTGCTTAGGAAGGTGAAGAGATTAAAATAATGTGATTTATTTTATAATTTTAAATACTGATAATATTAAAAAAATAAAATAAAACAAAAATTTTAATGTCACATCATTACATCACATTAAAAACACGTTACAATGAACCAAACAATCTCTTGAAGAATAGCTTGTGCAGCTTTTTTTACGTCATGAACCAAACTTTAATGTCATGATGTCGCGTGGAAAGTGGAATGTTTCCTTGTACAGCATAGTCCAAGTCTTCAAGAAAGTTACTTTCAAATTTCGTTGTCTTTCTGGAATTATTCTCACCAGAAATTAAGACTGGTTAAAGCTGTAGAGGAAGACTATCTTATGAGCAAGCTCCATAAACTGAGTCCACGCACCTAATTTATAAGCAGTGTCGGTTTTTTAAAAAAAATTTAAGGTAACCAATAAAAAAAATTTAAACTAAATATAATAAAAAGAGAAGTCGAATATGTTGACATCACATGAAAACAAGCAAATACATGGAGAGAAAGAGGGGTAAAGGATAATGCCTGTTACAATTGCGAGTTGAGTTGCAGAGGAGAGCTAAGCAAACAACGCCATTGAGGAGAAATCACGGCCACAATATCTTTTTTGGTACCTTTTTTAGGAAAAATGAAATTATGAATTATTTTTATGAAATTGGTTGAACAAGTTACGAATCTGAATGATTAGGTATGTAGTTTTTTTGTTTTGTATTTAATTGGCCTTTTTGTTGAATATGTTATTCATTTGTTATTGTTTGGCCTAATCTTTTTTTTTTCTTTGCTAATTTTTATTGTTGTTATTTGATTTTTTTTATTGTTTTCTTTTTAAGGGTTAAGGATTATTTTTGAGAGCCAAGATTATTTTTTTTGTTGAAGAAAGTTTGTAGACAAAAAAAATTGACAAATCTTTTTACAACTGTTGATGTTAACAAATTGTTAGTGGTAGAAAAACAAATGATGTTAATGGTGGATCCTTTGTAGTGTACAACCAACCTGGCCAGTGACCCCCAAAAACAACCCAACTCATCAGGTAGGGTTGGGTTCGGGTCAATAGACTCACAAATACGCCTAACCCAACCCGACACGCCTATATTGAATATATATATATATATATATATATATATATATATATATATATATATGTGTGTGTGTGTGTGTGTTAATTACTCTTTTGCTACTCTCCCCTAAATTGAGATAAAATTATTTGATATCTTACTATTTAAATATCTTTTTTTTTTTTTTTTTGAGATACTACTATTTAAATATCATTTGGTCGGATTATTTGTGTTGGTTTGATAATTTGTGCATGGTTCTAAGAATTTTTAGAAGATGGTAGGGGCAGCAAAACAATTGTAATACTTCTGGATGTAACTATTCTAATGATCAGATTTTTTTTTTTATTTAACAAAAAAAAAGTCCAACCCAACCCATGTGAGTTGGATTGGAACTCTGTGATGGGTTAGACTAGATTGAGTTTTATTCAACCAATCATGGTAGGATGGATTGTAAAAACCCCTTAATCCGATTCATGCACACCCTTAATGGGCCCATATGAAACATATAAAAACTTATCAACTCAATTTTTTGTGTATGTATAGTATTGCACTTTTGGTTGAACTCAAATTTTTAAGAATCTCAAGTCAAAGTTTACACTAATTTTATTTGAAATTAAACAAAACATCTCATTTTAAAAATAATTATACATATAATTTTTTAAATTTTTTATTTTTGCGCAAGACAAGATGAACTCCCTAAAGTGAACACTAAGGATATGTTTGGTTGGAGAGAAAACAGGGATGATGAAAAATAAAGAGAGAAAAATATGATGAAAAATAGCATTTTTCACTGTTTGATTCAAGATAGAAAACAAGAGACATAGATAATGGTCTTCAAAAAAAATTCTCACAACAGGACAACTGGATGTTGATTGATGACCTGGGTCTATCAACTTCCGTCGACTTTTTGGAATTTTCACACCGGACAGTTAATAGAGTTCAGGCTTTAGAAGATTATTTGATATTTCAAAGTTTCAAACTTTAAACGTAGTCCACACTCAAAATTATGCTCCCCGTTGGAAAGTTATGAGGTGCTCTCTAAGTATAATAAGGATGATGTTAATTAAATGCTCCTAGACCAATTATTAAAGAAAAGTTTTGACAGATGGCTCGAGGACATTGGTTAATATAAATTTATCATTGTGTGAAAAGTGGAAAAACAATATTATTATATTCCGGAAATTAGTTTTTATTACTGGATCAAGAGTAATCAGTAATATCACCCCAATCTCAATTAATGCTGGCTATAATTTCTCAGTAGTGCAACAATATTCCTTCTTTTTTTTTTTTTTGTTATATATATATTTTAGAACAGGAACTCTTCATTTCATTTTCAATTTTATTATTGTGATTTTATTTTTAATCTAATCAATTAATTTATCTATCTATTACATCCAAAAACTGATAGATACATACTACAATACAATTACATGTATTCCTTTTCAAACCATATATACTTCGATGACATCTGACATCTTCCTACATTTAGACGTTGATATATGGACAAACAATGGAACCTGATAAAACTATTCCTAGACGCATGTAATATAATTTAATACTAGACACATGCCATATTTTTGGTTTTGGATCTCACCTAGGCCCGGGTATACTCTAGGGACTTCCACTTAGTCGCTTGTACTCCAATTATTAGACATGGCAAAACGGGCGGGTCGGGTCGGGTTCGGGTCGGGTCAATCGGGTCGCGGGTCAAAACGGGTCACGGGTCAAAACGGGTCATTTTTAAACGGGTCAATCGGGTTGCGGGTCAAACGGGTCACGGGTTGAGTCGGGTTGCGGGTCAAACGGGTCGCGGGTTGAGTCGGGTTGCGAGTCGGGTCGAGTTGACCCGTATTTTTCAAAACTTTTTTTTTTTTTTTTGGAAGTAGATGCAATCTGTCAATTGTTTATGAGTTCCTTAACTATAATTAGATTCTCACTGATGATATTGTTACCAATTACCACTAAACACTTGACTTGATACCCAAATTTAGTGCAACTCTTGTTCCAGCTTTCTAGAAACTAATCTTGGTATCGATCTATTTAAAGTAGGAAGAGAAAATGAAGGTGGCAAGCAAAGAATGACAACCTATAATGAAGTACATAACATATTAAGTAAAGAATAATAAGTAAATATTTTATAAAAATTACACCTTAATCTCAATCTACTCATCATTGGTAGACATGGCAAAACGGGCGGGTCGGGTCGGGTCGGGTTCGGGTCGGGTCAATCGGGTCGCGGGTCAAAACGGGTCACGGGTCAAAACGGGTCGTTTGTAAATGGGTCAATCGGGTTACGGGTCAAACGGGTTGCGGGTCAATCGGGTTACGGGTCAAACGGGTTGCGGGTCAAACGGGTCGGGTCAAACGGGTCTGACCCGTTTTGCCATGTCTACCAATTATACTCTTTACTTGGGCTTTACTTGGGCTCTATTGGGCCCTACGTTCAACTAGAGGCGTTTGGGCCTTCACTAGGGGCACATGTGTGGTGAAAACTCAAGCTCCTAATGGGCCCTCATGTGGTGAGGTTTCGGGCCCTCAGTATCTCAAGGAAACTAAAGGCTTGGAAATTGGGTTTGGGCTTTTTTGACCTATTAACCCAATGTGTGTATGGGTTTATTTGCTTACCTTATGAGTTTGGGCTTCACGAAATTTATTCAAAAATCGGCTCTCAACAGTAAGCTCTATAGGATCATATTCTTATTTTTATTATTTTATAATGTGTGAGAGAATGATTTGAATCTTGTACATTTAGGTTAAAAATACCAGACATTATCAATTAAGCTAAAACTCTTAGCCACATTATTTTTATAGTAACTAAGGTTGAATTTAAGCTCTATTTGTTTTCTAGAAAATGAGTCAAAAAAAGAAAATGAGTCATTTTCCAAAAATCATTTTCTATAAAATTATTTTATTTTCTTATGCTAGCTAGCAACCTTAAATGAGTTGAAAAATAATCTTTTTTTTTTTATGTCAGTTAAAAAATAATCTTCTAATTTCTTTTATTTAGCTTACTATGAAATAGAGTTGTTTTCGAAAAGAAAAAAAAAAAAAAAAAAAGTAGAAAACTATCTCTAAAAATAAGTCATACTTTTTATGTTAATTAAAAATAGTTTTCTTTTGACTCATTTTTTCTAATACTACCAAACACTAAAAAATACGGAAAAAATATCTTTACACCCGATTTTTCATCGAAACAAATAAAGCGTTATGTCTAATATATCACTAGTCTCACTATAAACCATTTTCATTTATCTCTTTTGGATGAGTGAAAAACTTTTAATTACACGACATAATCTCAATTTAGTCTTTAGCACCAAAAAGGTTAGCACCTAGCAGTGGAGAAAGTAGCGATAGAACAAAATTACTTGAAGTGACTCCACTTATGTTACATGTGTCAAAGTGTACCCATTATCTAATGAATTGCACTTTAAGAAATAACAAAAACTAATAAATAAATGTTTTTTATTCAAAATTTGTTACCTCTCTAAATAAAGTTAATCAATTGCAATAAAAAGCTCAAACATAACCAAAGTATTTCCAATCTAGCATGCCACTACGACTCTACGAGAAGCTAGGACCAAAATAAACACTTGATCGTACCCTATTTCGTTTTTGAATCCTACAACATCAATCAAATTTGTTAAACTAAGATCAGGTACTTACAATCATTAACAGTGGCAGAGTCAGAATTTTAAGTTAAGAGGGCAAGATCAAAAGAGGGTAAAATTAATTCGAAAAAAATATTAATTGATATTAATAAATAAATAAATAAACAACTATATGTAAATGTACTTGTCATATACAACTAAAATTTGGGTTTGTAAAAAAAAAAAAAACTTGGGTTTGAGACTGAAAAATGATGGTGAGGAAATAAAAAAAAATTGCTATACGTAATAGAAGTACTATGAATAGTTCTAGACCATAAATTATTTCACTATGTTTTTGCCAAAACTTTGATATGACAGAATATGAGTGATTAACAAATACTAACACATAAACTAACAATTTTTTTTCAACAATCATACTCTGCCACGGAACAGTTGTGAAAAATTTTGTGACCTTCAACTTTTTTGAGATGCTATAATAACTAGTGAGTGAAAGCAGGTTTTTTTTTTTTTTTCCATAATTCTATTCAACAAAATGGTGGTGGAGAAGTAGGCTATATAAATAGTTTTATTTTATTATAATATTATTATAAGGTGTAACCTATTACTTTTTTTTTAAAGATTTGCAGTGATCATCAATCAAATTTGTTAGTGCAGGTGGGAGATCAAGTGTAGTAGATTACCAAATTTGCGCTGCAAAAGCAGCGTCGAACACGACAACATGCTAGGGGTTGAGAATCTTGAGATCCCATGCTGCATACCGCATGGGATATTATTACACGGTACAATACTTTTGAATGGTTTAAATTAAGTAGACTATTACCACTTTGTAGCTAGTAGGGATCAGTAGGTTTCCACTCACATGTGTCTGAAAACTCAGCTCCCATATAGATTATTAGTTTGATTAGAATTTAAAGCTCTGTTTGGGTAGTGAGTATTTGTGTTTGTGTTTAGAGTAGCTTTTTTTCTTTTGTTTTTTAGTCCAGCGCCTGTTGCACTGTTCATGAGAAATGAACAATGCAATCAGGCCAATCAACAGTAAATTCATTAATGAATAGTAATTAAAATATATTTTTTTATTGTTCTTAGTTTTCAGCAAAATAAGTTATATCCAAATGCACACTAAATCTCTAAAATTTAGGTAATAAAATTTTATCTAAATTAAATTATTTTTAAATCTTATCTCTTAGTCAAGAGTTTTTTAACTTATTATCCTGATAAAATATTAATTTAACGAGTTGTGTGGTATTTAAGTTTAGAAAATCCTGATGATAGAATTTTAGTTTTATTTAAATTAAATAGTTGTTAAATGTTGTCCCTTAATTTGAAAAAATATATCATAAAAAATAATATAAATTAATTTACTAATTAATTATTATTAAAATTTTGATAATAAACTTTTAGTTGGAGTTTACATCAAAAGGGAGTTTTTTTTTTTAGAAAGAAAATGTAGATTGTTGTTTGGGATTTAAGTTTAGAATTTTTCATAATAGACTTTTAGTTTGTATAGAATTTAAATTTATTGAAGTTTAATGATAAGTTTTATCTAAATTAAATATTTGTTAAATATTATCCCTTAATTTGAGGAAATATATTATAACAAATAATATAAATTAAATTACTAATTAGTCGTTCTTAAGATGTTGATAATAGACTTTTAATTAGAGTAGAAGTCAAAAGGTTTTTTATATATGTGGGGGTTCGAGGACCGAGGAAGGGATCGTTGAGTTGTTAGTATGATTATTGAGGCATCATAAGCCCAAAGAGGGAATCCACCCGAGGAGAGGAGGAGAAGAGACAAAAGACTTTTGGGAGCTCCAATTGGAAAGGACAGGGTGTGGAAAGAGAATCATGGGGGGTAGGTGAAGTTTCCAGTGAGAAGTAGCTTACTGTCTCCACATTAAATCGTTAGCAACAATTTTATCAGCTGCATTGATGAGGAAGTAACCTGAACAATGGATTTCACAGCTAAGCAGCTCCTTCTACCATCTTCATCAGAAGCTTAAGGGGGCAGGTGTTATGATGAGAATTTGGGGAGGTGGAAATGGGGGGGCAAGATTTGAAGTACTAAGAAGTATATAAGGGAAGGGAACTTCTAGATGAAAGGGATCGAGGATAACAGATATCAGGGACGGAGGGAGACTTGGACTAGGGGGGGCAATGGCCCCCCCTATTTTTTTTTTTTAATTAATATATACATAGTCACCAATTTTAGCAATTTTGTTCTATAAAATCACACTTTGCCCCTCTTAATATTATCATTGATTCTTTTAGGAGTACTACTCTAGCCACAAAATTTTCTATAACATTTTTATAAACTGTTGTGATAGTAAAGTTTTATTGGTTTGCATCTGGGCTCATCACTTACATCGCATTTTTACTTACTAATAACCACTCACCACATTAATAATTTGTAAAAAAAAGTTTGTAATTCTAGCATTTTCCCCCTTTTAAAGGCCAAATCTAAAATCTAAAGCAAAACAAACAAGCCCAAAAAAATTATTCAACAACAAAAATTACCAATAGTAAAGCTAAAAACAATTAAACTCAATCAACAAAGTTTGCCTAAAACAAACAACTTGACCCTTTAAAAAATTTTAAATAAAATAATTTTGTCCATACCTAGATGCACACATAAAAAACACACAAAAAAAAAAACCTCATTAGCTGTTAAGCAACTAAGTCGAAAACTAGAGTCACTGCACGCAACTAACAATAAAACTGCCCCCCCTAACTTTTAGTTCTGCCTCCGTCCCTGACAGATATCAAAAAGAAAGGAATTAGAATAAGAACATTGAAAGAAGAGCATGAACAGTGTATCATTCTGTGTATCACTTACGTTCTCAGGCAAGCTTGTAAAAGCCATATAAATACATAATTTGTGTTTTGTAGTCTTTCTTCCCCTATTTTTGTCCTCGGGCTAAGCCCTCCTTTTTGTTCAACCCACTCTCTTACAAATATTTATAGATTTAGGCCTAGTTGAGCTACACAATCCCCACTATTCTAAGTGGACTTGAGCAATTCGATTTTTGTGTCCTTACAATATATTTAGAAATGGTTTTTTTTTTTTTTTTTTGAGATTTAAGTTTAGAATTCGTTATAATAGACTTTTAGTTTGAATATAATTTAAAATTGCTAAAGTTTAAATGATATGTTGATCTAAATTAAACAATTGCTAAATATGATCCCTTAATTTGAGGAATTATATCATAAAAAATAATATAAATTTAATTTATTAATTATTTTTTCTTAAAATATTGATAATAGACTCTTTTTTTTTTTTTAAAGGTGATAATAGACTTTTAGTTAGAGTGGAAGTCAAAATGTGGGTTTTTTTAGAAACAAAAACGTTGGTTGTTGTTTGAAATTAAAGTTTAAAATTTTTTATAATAAACTTTTAGTTTGAATAAAATTTAAATTTGTTTAAATTTAAATGATAAAGTTTTACCTAAATTAAACAATTGTTAAATATTATCTTTTAATTTGAGGAAATATATCCTAACAAATAATATAAAATTAATTCACTAATTAATGAGAGTAGCCGCTTGGTGCAATATGGCTTCTTAATTCAACTTTTATTATATAGTATACTAGTCGTTAACCCGTGCAATGCATGAAATAATTTGACAAAAATAATATATATTTACTTTGCTTAAAAAATCACTTTAAAATGAATAGGCTGGCTTTCTACTCATAATATGACTCAACATACTCAAAAACTGGAATCACGTTTGATTAAAGGAAAATTGAACAATGTCAACTATTGCAAAAATGGTGAAAGAACAAAAATATATAACAAATGAAAGTTTTCCATTATGTTTCTTCTTTCTTTTACTTATTAGGAATAAAATAGCAATAAAAAAGCATATCAATCAATTTATTGAATTTGATTTGAATACAGCTTAGAATACAAAATAAGGGACTCTCTCCTATAATTGAAACACTTCAATTTGGACTCTTTTCATATGCTATGCACTAAAGTCCTGGCTATTGTAGACGATAATTTGGGACGATAATAAACATTATTTCCCCTTGGATCATGACAATAGAAAGAACCTGCAACATCTAACATTCAGTGAGGTAAAAGAGATGACAATCCAACTACAAAGAAAGACAACTCAAATCAGTAATTTTATTTGGCAGAACAAAATGGTATATAATTGATATTAAGATATGGTTGTTATTTAATTTCACCGATCACAAAAATATAAAGAGATGTATATAGGTTGCTAATCCAAGTATACTTTGTTATCCATTAGAAACTGTTTGTTGAAATAGACACATCCATCATCAAAAGTTTAGGTAACACACTAATAACATACAACTACCAGTCAAGCATTAGTTCTAAAACCAACACATGGTATGTAATAAACTAATAATTTTTTTAAAAAAAATTGTCTTCAAAGTGGGATAAGTAAATAAAAGCAGCATTAAATAAAGACACAACTACTAAGATGGCTTTCACATCAATATCTAAAAATTCCTAAGGAAATAATATTCTCACTAACCCAAGGCATGAGTTGCATCATTGCATTCTTTTTTGACCCTTTTAAAAGATATTGTGCTATTTCACTTAACAATTGTCATAAACAATGGTGTGATTTGTCTTTATACATAATGGCAGAACGGAATCTCCAGTGTACCACTCCTACTCTCCACTTGAAAATATTATCTTCAAAATAAGAGAATTCAAAAGTAAAAAATAATTCATTTAGAAGGAAATAAAAGAATCAATATACATTTTTCTCCTATTAATGGATACTTGCAATTTGTATGCACTATCCAATTCCCTCCCTTTACCACCCATCCGAAAACAATGATTCCTAAAACGTGGATGAAAATAAGCTTTCTTAGGTCAATCAGTACATTTATGTAACTAAAATTCATTGTGATATTCAACAGAAGTAGTAGCTACAAACACTAATCTAAATCCTTATCCTTATCCATTATAATTCTACAAACACTAATCTAAATCTTTATCCTTATCCATTGTAATTTATTCTCAAAGTAACTGCATACCACTTTTTGATTCCCAGCAAAATTATGAAAAGACTAGGATAAAAGTTCTAAAATTTTAAACCTCCTACTCATATAAAATGAATGCTCAAATCAATGACAACTACAATTTTAAATCTTATCCATCATAAATAACCTAAAATTTACACATGCAAAACCGCAAAAATGCTGCTTTATTATTAGGGGGAAAAATTAGAGTCAAAGATTATCTACATAGATAGGAGTGTGTCTCAAACCCAAGCTTAAACTTCAACCTTACTTATTTCAACAGCATACCAATTATGTTTTAAATGTAAGTTTGCATCTGACAGAATTCAAGTAGCTAAATACATGCTAATCAAAGTAAGCAATGTCCATTGAAGCAAAATTACTTAAAAAGGGAATCTGAAAAAGGTTAGTCATGTTGCATACCAAACCTACATTATTGATGACAGCAACATCAAACTGTTTCAGTGCAGTTAACTCAAAGGCTCCCTTAAAGATATACAAGAAGGAGTATTGGTAGTTACCCCACAGCATTAACCCATTGACCATTACTAGCTCTAGATCGTGCTGCAAGCTCCAATGCTTTGTCAATAATATATGCTATCAGTATAACACCTCATTGAGTAAAAATATGTGTGTTTCAAGACTTAATCATTAAAATCAAGATAGTACTATATAGCATCAAATCAATCGTGCCTAAAATTATTATTAAACCCCATAACTATTTGCAACACACAGCCCATACATATCACTGAAAATTCTAAAACCACAATCTACATCAATATGAATTAATTTTCCAGCCACAATAAATTAATCATCAAGCCGACTCTTAGGCCTTTCAAAAACACAGAAAAGACCATTAAATCGATACTATCTCCACTATGAAACCCATCTATATTTACAATATTTTCTTACAAAACCTGTAGAATTTGAAATCCCTAAATTGATAGAAAACCTAATTGAAGACATATAATTAAAACATAACTTTAAGGCTCTGTTCCATTCAAATCAATTTCAATTTGAATTTTAACCCATATCAATCAAATAAAATTGAAACTTGAAAAAGATCATATTGGAATTTTGCATACTTGAAAAATCGTCCAACATCAGAAACGGAAAAGGATCCAAATTCATCCAACATTAGAAACGGAAAAGGATCCAAATTCTTCAAGTCAGTCCTGAAAATCAAATGCCCATAAAGGTGGCCAAAAAATAATCAATGCCTAGATGATAAAAACTCAAGAACAAAATAACCATGAATCAAAATTGACATCAGCTAGAAGAGTTGTGGCTTAGAAAAGGAGGGAGCTATATTGAATGAGAGAGTTAAAGAAGAAGAAGGAGATGAGAGTGAGTTTGAAATAGAGAGAGTTTGATCGAGGGTTTTGTTAGGGCTAATTTTGTGTTTGAAAGATAGTGTTGAGAGAGTAGGAAGAAAAAATTAACTACGTATGGGTAGGGTTTTTTGTTTGTAGCTGATTTCTGCGTTTAGGCTCCTCTTGTAGTTGGGTTTTTATAAGAATCGGATTTGTAATTTGTGTTTGGTGGAAAAAAAATTTATTATTATTATTTATATAAGTATTGCTGACATGGAAAATTATAGGGTTTCAAAGGTTTCGGTTATATACATATATATATATATATATATAATAGGGGAAAGGGACACAACGCTGAAGGCGGAAGCACAGTTGCACAGCAATAATATATTGAAAATATTATGAAAGTAAAGTAGAACCGGCCAAGAAGGCGGTATATTGCAGTTATAATCAAAGTAATTTAAAACAATAGTAAGGCGGTAGAACCAGCCAAGCAGTATATATGAAAGCAATTAGAACCGTCCAAGATGACGGTAGCAACAAGCAATATAATAAACTGAAAACTAAAAATACTTGTTATTGAAAGTAGAATAAAATGTTTATAGTAGTAGTAGTAGTAATTACAAGATCTCAAGAGAACAGGTTAACAGTTACAAGGCTTGTACTAGTTCTAGTTACAAGAATGTAAGGTAGTAGTAAATGCTTAGGTGAAACAAGGAAATCTCTCAAAGAAAGGCTAAATAGTTCTAAGAGGAAGTTCTCTAAGAAAGTTCTCTCCAAAGGAAAACTTATGCCCAAAGAAAAACCTGATTTAAACTTAAGGGACAACCCCCCTTAAATAGGCAAAATTCTGAGTGAACAGTAAAAGTGAACAGTGATTAGTATAATGAATAGTAAAAGTTAACAGTAAAAGTTTGCCAAAAGTAATTTTGGTGTGACCAAAAGCCTTGGAAAGATGGAGAATCTTCTTTTCAAAACATCATCATCAAAGGTGGAAAATAATAGTGGAATTTCACCAGTAGGTAAACATTGTAGCATTTTTGGCCATTGTGCAAGTCAGACAAATAGTATCAATTTTCCTCAAGATCAGGAGTGTTGTCCTCATGATGTCCGAACAATTCCTGGTCATAAGGGTTGTGGGTGACAGATTCCTCAAAAGAGGTTTTGGAATCTCGTTGATTGGCAGCAGCTTCTTTTGCCCATTTGAGTAAGGCAAAAAGAGCATCAAAATTTTTTCTCAAGTCTTCAATAGGAGAGCTCTTAATTTTTGCTGAAGGCTTAGCATCCTTGGTGGAAGAGGAAGAGGGAGCATCAATAAGGACAGGGGATTGAGCAATAGTAGATGAAAATTCTCTAGAAATGGTAGCAATAATACTTTAAGCATGAGGGAATTTGCCCCACCATTTCACATACCAATGTCTTAAGAGAACATCACCATTCTTTTCATATTGCCATTTTAGTATCCAAGGTATTTTATGGCACTTAACAAAGTGAAGTTAGCACCATGAGCATCTACCTTATAAAATTTCTTGAAACATTCAAAAGCATCAAGCAATGGTCTAGGAAATATGTCATTAATAGGGCCAAATTGGGTCCACCATCGGTCAAACCAAAGAGGCAGATAACCAGTGAAATTTTTATCAAAGTTAACAAACCAGGAATGAGACATGTTTTTATTCTGGTGAAGCATAAATCTTGACCAAGCAGTGATATAATCATGGTAGAAGTAGGGGATGGGGGAAGTAGGCATTGTTTTGGTAGAATTTGGGGAAGAACCCTATTTTTCTTCGGGAATAATATTGACTAGGTAAACACTGTGGTAAATAATCTTGGAGGAATCAGCTTTATTAGATATGGTGTTGATAACAATAGATTTTTCATGATGCAAAAAATCAGAATAATACTGTAAATTCTTTTCTATATGCTTAGGAATCCAGTAAAGTCTTGTAGGGAAATAGGTTTTAGCAAGTTTGAGAGGATCAGAAATTGAGACTCTATTGGGTTCAATATAAAACAGGTTTTGGAAATATTGTTTTTTGATGTATTGAGGGTTATTGGAATTTCTGGGAAAAACATTTCTGATAGGTTGGTTAATAGGGGTTATAGCATAAGGGTCAAAGGACGAGGCAAGAACAGTGGATTAATTGGGCCTAAGGATGGTTCCTAGGGTGGTGAAATGATTAGCAATTTCAAAAGGAGAAGCAAGTTCTTTTTTGACAATTTGTTTGGAGGTTTCAGCAGGGTGTTTATCTTTGGATCTTCTACTTGCCATTATGACACTGCAAAAATTCACGGGTAAGGAAATAAGGGATGGAATTTTGGGATCTTTTAATATATTCAATATCAAAATAAAAAACACTTAAAATAGCTTGCCATCTAGCAAAAATATGTTTTGAAGCAATATTTTCAACATCTTTCTCAATAACATATTTAGCACTTTTGCAATCAATTCGTAACAAAAACTTTTGGTTTAAAAAATCACTTTGAAATTTTGAAACACATAGTACTATAGATAAAATCTCCTTTTTAATAGTACTATAATTTAACTGTGCATTGTTCTAGATTCCAAAATAGAAACGGACAATTTGTTCTGATGACTTTAGGGAAACTCTTTGTTTCAGAATACCACTATAACCAATGTCAGAGGCATCAATTTCAACAATTTTAAAAGTATCAATAGTAGGAATACCAAGACAAGGCAACGTCTTAACATGAGACTTGATTTGTTTAACGAGGGAAGTATGAACATCGGACCAAGGAGGAGGATTACTTTTTAACCGATCAAACAGGGGTTTACATTGTTTCCTCATATCCTTGTAAAAATCAACAACATAATTTAATGACCCAAGAAACCTTTGGAGCTGAGTTTTATCAGTGATAACATTAGGAAACTTATCAGCAAATTGAATGGCTCTATCAATTGGACGAATCTGTCCTTCAAAGATATCATAGCCAAGGAAACAAACTTTTGTTTGAAACAATTTGATTTTCTTAGCAGAGACAACAAGACCATTTCTTTTGATAGTATCAAGAAATGAATACAAATGTTTCCAGTATTCATCAATAAAGCTAGAATAAACAAGAACATCATCAATATAAACAATGGTGAAATGACTGAAGGAGTTGAAAATATCATTCATGATGTTTTGAAACTCACTGGGCGCATTCTTAAGACCAAACGACATAACATTCCACTCATACTGTCTAAAAGGAGTGGTAAAAGCAGTTTTGTATCTATCCTTCTCACTAATCTGGATTTGCCAAAACCCAGACTTCATGTCAAACTTGGAAAACACCATAGCTTCACTCAACCTATGGACCAGGTCATTCATATTGGGAATAGGATACCTAATCCATTCTAAAACCTTATTCAATGGTTTGTAGTTGATTACCAATCAAGGGGTCCCTCTTTCAATCTCAGCAATTTTTTGGACATAAAAAGCAGAACAAGACCAAGGGAACTTGCTATTCCTAATCAGTTTTTTCTCCAACAAATCATGGATTTCTTTTTTGCAAAATTCAACAGTTTCAGCATTCATTTGAATAGGACGAGCTTTGGTGGGAATGTGTTTCTCATCAAAATTCTTAACATAAGGCAAGTCGACAATATGTTTCTTCCTATGCCAAAAAGCATTAGGAACATCAGAGCAAACATCATCAATCAACATTTTTTGAAAATTATCAATTTTAGATTGCAATAATTTATTAGAAAGTTCTTCAGCAGTTTTCTTGTACCTAACTTCTCTGCTGTAGGAAGTTAAGATGTTTGGTTTTAGCATGAATCAGATTCAAAGCAATATCAGAATCAATTTCAAACTTTGAAGCAAATTTGAATTTTACTTTATGTCCAAAAGGATCAATAGTAATTCTATCATGTTCAACAAGAGAAGGATACAAAGCATTTATAAATGGCAAACCAAGAATCACTTTATCAGTCATGTTTTTAACAAGAACAGAAGGAATCTTGAAACAGACATTATCATTGCAAACATGAGTATTATTCAATTCATATTTGATCTTCATTTGGGAACCATTAGCAGAAACCAATCTTTCAGTTGATTTTTCAAAATATTTTGAAGGAATTAATCATTCTTGGATATAGTTCATATCCACACCAGAATCAATCATGGCTATAACAGTAAAATGGTAATCATAAGAAACAATAATTTTAACTTTTGTAAACCATTTTGGAGGAAGTAGTTTGTTAACAAGATTAAGTTGAGAGTTATCAACAATACCTTTATTAGAAAGAAAAGCCTGTTGACTGGATTCATCTCCATCCTTATGCTCATATTGTTCATTATTAGATTGTTGTTTATCAAGGTTTTTATCAATTTTTAACAGTAACAATTCTTGTTTAATATTATGGTTGTCACTTTTAAGGTTTTTAAACTCATTTTTTAATTCAATTATCTCTTGTTTAACAATAGTGATTTCATGTTGAAGATCATTAACAGTTAAATTTTTGGATTTCTTTTTATTAAATCTTTCCAACGTTTCTTCAAAGCTTATACTTGATTTTAGTTTTTTACTAGTTTCATCTTTTATCAAATTTTTCTTGAACTTATCCAAATATTCTTTTTGTAATTCAAGGTTTTGAATTTGATTTATCAATTGAATTATTAATTTTTCATTCTCTTCACTCTTAGTGAGAGTATTAACAGATTTAATAACATTGTAACAGGAATCTCTACAACCAATTTTAATATTAAGTGAACAGAAGAATCAATAGGAGATTGATAGCAAGAATCAGATGAAGAAGAAAAATCAGCTTCCAAAGAATTAGTCGAATTGTTTGATTCAAGGATTTTGAATAATTCTTCTTGATCTTTATCATCAATATTTAACATGTTAAACTTATTCTTTAATTTACCAGGTTTTTGTTTGCAATCTTTACTAAAATGTCTAGGTTTACTACAATTAAAACATTTACCTTTACCTGACCTTTGTTTATCATATTTTTTAGAAACATTTTTCTTTTTAGCATAAAAATCATTAGGTTTAATAGAGTTGTTTTTGTATTTTTTATATTTTTATGGCTATAATTTTTGTAACTTTTATCATGTTTTTTCCCTTTTTGCCTGGAAAGAGCAATAGGGGCAAACCATATTGTTCACAAAAATTACCCATTTCATATTTATCTTTTCTCTTATTCTGTAATTAGTGTTTTAGTAGTTTTTCATCATTGCACATATTAATACCAAGTTTTTTAATAGTGCTTAAAATATCACCATAAGTTAAGTTATCATAATCAATAGAATCATTTCTACCCATTAACTCTTGTTTTACCTTATGAGCAAAGATATGAGGTAGACCGTCAATAAACTTTTCTTTCCAATAAGGCTTGTGGCAATCTTTTCGGAGCATTACTCTAGAAATAAAAACATATTGATACCATCTGTAATCAAACATAGTAGGACATTTCAAATTATTCAAATAATCAGAAACTCGAGATGAAATATTAGATGGAGTACCAACAAAATGTTTGAGAATGGTATAAATCAGGGTATTAACACCATCAGGAATACCACGACCAATACTTTCATCAAAAATAGGCAAACCTTCATCGTTCTTTTTAATAGCATGTTTAATAGAATCTCTGGATTCTTCTATGAGATATGAACCCCGCCATCCACGAAGAGTACCAGAAAAACCAGTAACAAGTAAATTAACAATTTCAGGTTGATCAAGATCATGGTTATTTTGATAAGCAATACCAACCATAGACATATGGTTGATCAATTTCAGTTAATGTTTTCTCGTTTAGACAAACCATTAATATGTCATTCATAAAGCTAATCAACAGAAATAGAAAACTGTGTTTGAAAAGATCTTTCTTCAAACTGCATATCATGAGGAGTGGGTTTTGAATACCAGTTCTTTGTAAAAGACATGGGTTTGGAATTTCCAACAAATCTTTTAATTTCAAGTAAATCATCATCAAAAATCTTTTTAGCAGAAACAGAAGATCCAATATCAAAATTTGTATATACTTCAGAAACAATTTCTTTTCCATTTTTTGAAATAGTTCGAGCAGCAAGAGTACTTGTAGAAGTTCCCTTAGTTTTGACTTTTAAATCAGCAAGCATTTTCTCAATAATGTCAAGAGTTTTAGCTTGGGAGGTTTTGAACTTCAAATTTTCTCTTTGACTAGGTAAATCAATCAAAGGTTTCTCAGTTTTGACAGAAACAGATTTTTCAAAAATAGGTTTTTCAACATAAACAGTTTTTTCAATTTTTTCTTCAATACAGTCAAGCTATTTTCATTAGTAAAATTGTTTTGTTCAATAATACTAATGATAGGGGTTTGATCATCAGCAATTTTGAAAGGGGAGGCCTTCACTTCCGTCTTTTGATCTTGACTATTTTGACAAGTTATCAAAACTATCTCAAGAGGTAGATGAGTAGACCTAAAAGTAGTTTTATCTTCTTTAACAAAATTTGATCTATTTATGACATTTAAATGTTGTTTTGAAACCTCATCTTTTGAAACATAATGGTTTTCAAGAAAATCAAAAAACAAAATATGTTTTTTCAATTGGTTCATCTTTTCTAACCATTTTCTTTTAACACGGTTTTTCTCAGACTGAGCAAAATTATTTTGGAAATATTTTCTTTTATTTTTGTTTTTAGTAAGCATAAATTCATTATATAAGGAAACCATATCAATTTCAAAACTTTCATTCAAAACATTCAAAACTCTTAGTTGTTTTTGGAAAGCAAGATTTTCAATAGGAGGAAAATCAGAATCAGATGAACAAACAGATTTACTGTCATCTTCTTCTTCATTAGCAGTTTTGCTATATGGAAAGGAAACTTCAGGTTTAGTGGAATAGTAAATAGAGCTAATTTGAGATTTATTACTTGAAACACCTTTTAATTTTAAATCAGTGGGTTTTTCACAATTCTTTTTCAAAAAATCATTGAGATCTTGATCTCTTTTTGAAATGCTTTCAGATCCAGCAAAGGAATGTCTTCCTTCGTTGATCCTCAAGGGTTGATTGTTTTGAAAACTTATTTTAACAGTACCATCAAAATATTGTTTTTAAACTCATTTTTTTATTCAAAAAATGAGTTTAAAAACATTAAAAGTGATAACCATAATATTAAACAAGAATTGGCATAAGAAAAGATACATTGTTAGTCTATCTTATGTTTAATATTATGGTTATCACTTTTAATGTTTTTAAACTCATTTTTTGAATCAAAAAATGAGTTTAAAAACATTAAAAGTGATAACCATAATATTAAACAAGAATTGGCATAAGAAAAGATACGTTGTTAGTCTATCTTATGTTGAAGACTTTCCTATTAAAGTATTTATTCAAGAACCAATGATGGGTTCTTGCCAATATTTCACAAATACTTTTGAAGGTAATACTCATAGTGCCAAACTATTAACTATTACCAATTACCCTAATATTCCTAATATTTCTTTGTAGGAATTGGGCAATGCTGCGTGCATAGATACCACTAATAAGTGGAATAATAATAATAATACTTATACTTGTACCACTAGTAAGTGGATTATTATGGCTTCCTTGGTAGAGAGGAGGAACAAGGGAAAAGCACTAGCACAGGGCTATTCTCAAGACAAAAGGTTCCCAGCGGGACAATCTTTTTTAATGCATGAAGGCGCATCTTCTGGGGTAAAACCCAGTCGATCAACATCCCTTCAGGAATTTGTCCCGGCAAAGGTGACATATTCCAGTGGTGATATGGTAATTGCTTTGCAGGAAGTTTTGTCTAGAAATTTACAATTTCACAATGGAACCTATTCAGAATTACCAGATTCTATCAAATTTATTCTTGATAACCTTCAAGCTACTTTTACCAAAGACCACCGCAACCTTTTCCAAAAAACCCTCCGAGCACTTGAAATCCATCTTGTTAACCTTACTGCTTAAAATGAGGCTTATGCAAGCCACTATGCTAACCTTGCTTCAGAATATGCCAATCTTGTTTCAGAAAATGAAGCTTATAGAAACCATCCTGTTAACCACCCAAATACTACAAATGAACCCTATGATCTCTACACTAGTCAACTCTTTGGCAAAGAGGTAATCCATTCAATGGATAAAAAGACTATAATGGGCACTGATTATGCTAAATTGAGTCTTAAGACCCAATCTCTGCTAAGAAGTGTTGTTGCCAACTTGCCAATAGATATACAATTTCGTATTCTAGAAAGCAAGACTATGTTTAGGTCTTTTGACCTATGGTTTAAATATTTAAAAAAACTTGTTACAGCTACTATTCCTGATCCTAATGAATTGGATGAATTCGATAACGTATTTATCCAACTAGACTAGGAAGAACACTTTGGGAGTAGTCTCAAAGTGTATGAAAAGAAACATCCATTTCCTGGTCTCCTGATTAACTATGATGATGGTTCATATGTTGCTGATGATGATTCAAATGATGATGATATTAGGGATCCTAACTGGCTTTCCCAAATGTTTGAATATGGCTTTATCAGGTTTATAAAATTAACAAGCCATAACCAAGCCAGCCAGATTCCACAAATTGTTCAGACTACCATTAGAGGGTTTGAAAGCCCTTTTGTTTCCATCAGATGTTAGAGCACTTTGCCAAAATGGGAAAGAGAAAACTGGATGAATGTCCAGCCTTCAAAGCATCTCATTCTCTGGATGATATTTATATATATATCATCTATATATATAGATGATATTATAAGTAAAATATATCTAAAAACTTTTTTGCGGTAAGTTCTAAAAAGTATTTGTTATTTAAAAGAAGAAGTATTAAATAACAGTTTCTTAGAAGAAAAGAAAAGAAAAAAAAAAGCCCTTTTTTTTTTGGAGAGAGAATATTACAGGGAAACTAAAATAAACAAAAACAGAATTTCAACGGAAACACAACCAAAAAAAAAAAGTAAATTTACTAACCTTTTCCAATTAATGGAGTATTTTATGAGTTGTTTTTTGTTTACTTTTTGTTCAAGAAGGGTCAACTGGCATGAGGTTTGTGCAGGTGATACGCCCAATACTAATACTCTCCACTAATTACCCTAAGATATTGATACCCATGAAAAGTTTAGACCACTATTACTCACCTTCAATTTCAATTTCAGTATATACAAAGTAGGATTTAATATACATTTCAAAATTCAAATTATATTTGACTAATTTGATGCATATTTATCATTGTGCCTCCTCTCCACTAATTATCAATGGATTCTTCTCAAAAAAAAAAAAAAAAAATCTATGGCTTCTTCGTAAAAAAATTAAAAATAATTATCCATGACAATCTTCAACTACTATTACTCACATTCGATTTTAATTTAAGTAACCATAATAACAAAATAAGATTTATGTTCCGTTTGTACTGTAAAATATTTTTCGGTCAAACTGTATAATTAAGGCAAAAAGAAGTAAAATATTTTTTTACGCTTGAAATTTTGGTAAAACATTTTACATTTTACAATTTCTCACGCGTAGAGATTACATTGATAGACTAGCCACTCCTAACTCTCTCTCGAGCCTGATAGGGAGAGCACCCACTAGCAACACAATCTTCAACGCCAAAGATGGCAACTCTCCACTGCAAGTCAAGCACCGAAATTGCAATTTGTGTTTGCTGATCAGATTGTTTTTTTTTTTCCTAAGCCCTATAGATCTAGGTATGTTTTGTACAAATCTTTACTGCTAGGCCTTGTCATACAAAAATCCTGTAGATCTCCACTTGTGTCATGTAAATTTGGGTTTTTCGTAGAGCCGTGTATTGCAAGTCTATGTTTTTTGGCTTTTTGCAGATCTGATTTTTTTTTTTTTTTTGTTTGGGTTGCAAATCTGTATTTTTTTTTTTTTTTTTATAGCTAATATGAGTTTGGGTAGTTTGATTCATGGCTGTGTTTCTTATTAAAAGTTGATAATTTCAACTTAGGATGATGAGAATTTTGAGTTTGGTTGTTTCTAATTGATGATTTTCTTTTTTTCATTTTACACTTGCAAATGAATTTTCAAGTACAAACCCAAACACTGTAAAAGGAAAATATTTTCTGTAAAATATTTTTGGTGTAAAATATTTTACATTTGAAAACATTTTACATCGAAACAAACGGAGCATTAATATACATTTCAAAACTCAAATTGCGTTGACTAATTTGATTCATAATTCTAATTGCCTCAATTTATTCATACCCATCACAATTCTCACTCTTCCATTTCAATTTTAAGTATAACAAAGTCACAATTTCAAAAGGACAAAGTTTAACTACAAAATTGGTTATAGCTTAAACCTACAACCTTATTCAATATCTTTTTATTAGAGATGAATTTTGACAAATCCACCATTGGATTATATCTTCTTCTTATATGCTCTGTGCTTGTAAAATTTCTAGAAAATTAAAAATCAATAGTTATGTCATCAATAAATTGCAAGTTTTTGTAGTTTTAAATTATGCATAAAATATAAACTTATAAATTATAGTAAATAATGTCCGATTAACACAAAATGTGACATGTGTAGTAAGAGCATAAAGAACATGTAATTTAATGGTTAGATTTTTAAAATATATAATAATGTTTATATTTTATTGAGTAAGGTTGTAAGCTTAGACTACAACCAATTTTGTAGGGGTGTGCATGGGTCGGGTTGAGAGGATTTTTTGACCCAACCCGCCATGGTGGGTCAAAAAAATTCAACCCAACCCAACCCAACCCATCACATAAGTCCAACCCAACCCAACCCAACCCACATGGGTCGGGTTGAACCCGTGGATTTGAAAATTTTTATTATTATTATTAAATTGAGTAGAAAAAAATATAAATATTAATATATTAAAAAAAACCTAAAGATTAGTATCAATGTAACTCCTTAAAGACAAACAACACTAATGACTAAACAACAATAGTAATTTATTAGGGTTTGTGTGAATTAATTAGTTTTTGTATAGGATAGGAAGAACCGGTTATTTTAAAATTTTTATTAATTATATAATATTATATATATATATATATATTAAATTAGTATGTAGGAGGAACCGAGGAAGTGTTGCTCTACAGTTGGTTTTTTTTTTTAAATTATTAAATATATAATATATATTTAAATATATATATAATTGCCCTACAACTGATTTAAAATATATATATATATATATATATATATATATATTAACTATATAATATATTTTAAAAATATATTAAATATGGATGGGTCGGGTCGGGTTTGGCAGGTTTGTAATTTTATGACCCAAACCCAACCCGACTCGCTATAAAAAAATTTTTTGTAACCCAACCCAACCCGCCAAGCCTTAAAAACCGACCCAACCCGACAGATCGAGTTGGGTTGGGTTGGGTTTGGTGGGTTTGTGGGTTTTCTGCACACCCCTACAATTTTGTAGATTGGTTGTAGCTAAACTTTGTCCATTTCAAAATTCAAATTTTGTTAACTAATTTTTCTCATATCTATTATTGTGACGAGTCTAATTGTTTCATATTTAAAACATTATTGATTTTTGGGCTTGTTTTATATATATATATTAATTGTAAGGGCAGAGTTTGGATTCTAAGCCTAAGATGTAACTAGATTAGGGCCCAAAGAGCCTAACACAATGGATTTGTAGAGGGTGGGCTTAAAAACTAGGCTTCAATGGATCAAACAGCACACATAGTGGATTAAAGACAATAAAAGAGCAAAGAAAAACAAGCTTTATGCAAAGGAATCCTTCCTCGACCAAATCTGAGGAAGAGTGGTCCTTGAATATATTTCTTTTAGACTTGGATACAACTTCAGTTCTTGTTGCTATAGTATTTTCGCTATAGATTTTCTGATGATCCTTTCCCTTTTTTTCTTGGCCCTGAGGGATCTCTTACACTATATAGCCTCTTTCAACTGATCTTGGCCTTCCACTTGTTGATCGTGCAGGACACTGCTCAAGTGATTGTCCCATCAGATGTCCTTCCCAAATCTTTTATGAGTTACGGCAACCAAAACAGTACTGTTCAGGGGTCTTCTCCACATAAATGCGGCCAGGGAGTTTGGTGAGATGCATTAAATGTGGTGGCAGCTACAATCCCTCCAATCATGTCAGGGCTAATCCCTTCTCTAAAGTTCTTGCTCTACAATGAAGCCTCCTTTAGTCATGTGCCATTGACATGGCCATGGCTCACCTCCCTGGCCTTGCCATTCGAGGATATGGCCTCCTCGAATCTACATCGGCCTCCTCAACATCAGATTTGACATGTGGCACAATTATCATATTAAACTTCTGTATCCCACAATAGCCCCTCAAAACTCCACTTTTCTTTCCTTCATGTTCAAGGAGAAAAGTGGGGTGTTGATTTGAGTAATTGGTTCCACACGCTTCTTTGAATTTCCCACGTGGGAGCGCCACTTTGCATGCCTCGTAACCGCTCCTGGTGCTTCGGAGTCCGTAATGTCTCATTTAATACTCCAGGCAATGCCTTGTCTCCCATGCCCTAGAGTGAGATGAAGATCCTATGGCTGGTATTTTTCCTCGAAGTTTGGGCGAGGTAACCCCTACCCAAATCCACTTCCTATATAAGGTGCCTGGGGTATTCATTTCTCCCATTTTCAAAACTTTTGAACTTTCAAACTTTCAAGAAGCTCCTGAAGTGACCCATGCCTTTATTTTCGTAAGTTCTTCCATTCTTAGGTTCTTTTCTCCTCGACCAGTCTCCTCAGCCTATTGTTTTCTATTTCTTTCTTCACAAACATCTCTTTCGCTCCTCCTTAGTCTGCTTAAATGGGTAGGTTGGCTCATTTAGTAGATACCCTCGCAAGTATGAAGGGGTTTAAGGCCCTGTATCATATTACCTAGGGGGTCTCCTTGCGATATTGCCCTTTGGGTGATTGGCATACCCACAAAAAAGAAGGGGAGGTCGTCAATCCCATAATCGCCTTCATAGAAGGGGGAATAAAGCTCCCCATGAATAGAGTGACCAGGGACTTCTTGATCGGCCATAGGATTTGCCCTCACCAATGTGCACCCAACTTGTTTAAAGTCTTAGGTAGTGTAGACCCTTTTAATGAGCAAATGGGATTAGGCCTCACCTAGCACGACGTTGTCTGGATGTACGAGTGCCATCTGCTTGCAAACTCTGGCTACTACCTTAAGTCTAGGTCTTCTGATGTTAGGCGTATCCTGTGTCTCCCTAAATCAAACAAGGGCATAAAAGATGACTTTCTGATCGTCTCGAGTGAATGGCATGATAGTCTTCACTGCCCGACCCAAGAGGGAGCACCAGATTGGGTACCCTAGGCTTAGGTCCTATAACATGGGAATTAGTTTTGTAGTTTGCTTCATTCTTCAATTCCTTAGTAGTTTGCTTTCTTCTGACCGATGACTTGTTTTTCTAACTGTGGTTTTTCTTCTCTACCTTTTTTGTAGATAAAAGGTACGTGACTCCCAATCTCAACTTCGTCAACATTTCAGTTCTCAACAGAGTGCTGAGATCTGAGGTGTTCATGAGCGAGGATAGATAATTGAAAGTTGTCCACCTCATTCTTAGCTTCAAGCCTCTGTCCTACAAGTTTCAGGATGTGGACAATGTGATCAGAGAAGGTGACCCTCGGCTGGCTCAAATCGATGTCTCGGTGTCCAGATTCCTAGCCCGAGAAGGCATTTTGCAAGTTGAACTACCCTTCCATTGCTCTCCTTGCAAAGTAGCGGTTCCAAGAAAAGAGATAGCTTCTTCACGCTTGTCACTCGAGATGGAGATAAACCATCCAGCTTGAGGAAGAGAGAAAGGAGCAAGGAAAGCCTGTGATTCAAGTCTTGAATTCGGAAGACGAGCTTGACAGATCTTCAGGCGTCTGACCCTCCAGATTTGTCATTGCATGCATAGCCAGCAGTTTAGAGGAAGAAGAAGAAGAAATACCGCTAGAGAGGAAGAAGGGTCTTCGTGAACTCCTTGCGGGTAGGGCCAAGGGGTCGATGCCCAAAGATGCCTCGGGGTCTCAGCTCCCACTTGCTCTCCCTCCTCCTCCTCCTTCAATCAACCCCTCCGCGCCTGCCAACCTTAAGAAGAGAAAAAAGGACAAGGAAGTGGCTACAAAAGGGGAGTTGGTCCCCTACGATGAGGGGGTTCCTCCCAAGCTACCTAAGATGACCAAGGGCAAAAGAAGGGCCTCCTTAGTCGAGAGCAAGGAGGTCGAGCACGTGGCTAAGGTGCGCCCTTAGAATCCGGAGTGAAGCCCTCAGTTAGAGTTAGATGGCGTGGCGATACCCTGGAACATTTCCATTAGGGAGTTCTAGAGAGGGAACGCCAATTATATGGCCGACGCTCTAGAGTGGCCCCTCCTACTGCCTAAGGATATGGATGCCTTAAAGAACGTGAGGCAGCAGGATCTCTTCATGTCCCTAAGAGGGACTTGGCCTTAGTAAGTTTCCTAACATGCCTTATTGATTTCATGCTAGGCCATCTTTTTCATATCTGATAGGGTGTTTCTTTATCATTTTTGTGCAGGCAATACAGGAGGTTTTCACGACCGAGGAATGAGTGAAAGATGCCTGAAATGAGGCTAGACTCGTGGATAACATCCACACAGAGACAAGAAAATCCCTCGCCATCGCCGAGAGTAGGAATAAGGAGTTTGCTCTTAAGCTGGCTACTGGGAACAGGGATTGGAGGAGCGCTGAGGCTGGCCTTAGGATCACTGAGGCGTAAGTGGAGGAGCAGCGTCAAAATCTCCACTACACGGAGATAGAGCTAGCCACGGCCAAGCAGCAGATGGTGGACCTAAAGGTGGAGCTGATAAAGGCTAAGAAGGCTGCCCAAGTGGCTTAAGTGGTCGTGGACACTGGAGGGAAAAAGTTCTATGACCTTGGAGTGCAGGAAACCAAAGCCCGGCTGACTGATAAGTTGGATGGGATCTGCAGGGATTACTACCTCGAGGTGTGGACTGAGGCCTTGAACATGGCTGGAGCTCCTGTTGACTCGGAGTGGAGTAAGGCTGAGAACGTTTATTATCCAAAAGATCTTCGAGAAGCTCCTAAGACAGCCTCGGGTCTTGGGATGGATACCGCCCTTGCTATGACTACAATTGAGCAGCCTCCTACCACTCAGGTCTCTCTTCCTCCTCCCGAGGCCACTAAAGGGCCTAGCAAGGCTGGTGATCCAGGTCATGGGGTGGAAATGGCCAAAGGCAAGGAAGCTGGCCAGGGTAAAGCTCGGCCAAAGGACAAGGGCAAAGGCAAGGAAGCTGCTCCTAAGATAAAAGAGTTCAAGTCGGTCAAGCCTCAGGCCATGGCCCAAGAGAAGAAGGCCACCTTGGGTAAGGTTGCTGATCCTTACGTCTCCCAGCCAGTCAACAAAGAAAATCCTCCTCCAACCAAGGCTTAGTTTAGGATTTTTCTCACTTTCTTTGTACTTTTTCTTTTTGTTGTGGTAGTTTGCCACGGTTTGTGATGTATTCCTCTTTTTGTTCAATGAAAAGATATTAATTTTTTCTTTATGAGCTTTTGCTTTTCTTGCAATATTTATCTCTGATTGGCTATAGTTTTTGTTCTGTCTTTTGCTGAGAGGTTAGATTGCTGATGTTTCTAAGGGTGAAAACCCACACTTTAACAAAAAGCTAACAGTAATGAACTATTGTTAATTCAAGCAAATTAAGCCCATGTAAATAGTGAGAAGAATAACTAAGTGTTGGTAATAAAAATGGTATAATCAACTAGAATGTCTAAGTCCTTAGAGACAAACGAAACACTTAGTAGAAACAAGGTGTTTGAGGTTGCTTATTTTAAGAGTACCTAATGAATGTACCTTTAGAATCCTTTAACCATAATCTAAGGTGAGTCCTTGTTTTCTCTTGATGACGTATATGCTGAGGTCCCATCTTTGGTGAAATCACGGAGTGTTATTTTACTCAAGGCATGTGGTCCAAGGAACCAAACATAACCAATGTTCTATTTAACACTTAAACAAATAACCAAGAACATTAATTTACCCAAGAAATGTGGTCTGAGGAGCCAAGCATGACCAAGGTTCTATTTGATATTCAAACAAATAATGGAAAGTATTAATTTACCTAAGACAGGTGGTTTGAGGAACCAGGCATAACCAAGGTTCTGTTTAACACTGAAACAAATAACCAAGAATATTAATTTACCCAAGGTATGTGGTCCGAGGAGCCAAGCATGACCAAGGTTCTATTTAATATTCAAACAAGTAATGGAGAGTATTAATTTACCCAAGACAAGTGGTCCGAGGAACCAAGCATAATCAAGATTCTGTTTAACACTGAAACAAATAACTAAGAATATTAATTTACCTAAGGTATGTGGTCTGAAAAGTCAAGCATGACCAAGGTTTTGTTTAATATTTAAAAAAGTAATGAAGAGTATTAATTTGCCCAAGGCAGGTGGTCCGAGGAACCAGGCATAACCAAGATTCTATTTAACACTTAAACAAATAACTAAGAATATTAATTTATTCAAAGTATGTGGCTTGAGGAGCCAGGCATGACCAAGGTTCTGTTTAATATTCAAACAAGTAATGGAGAGTATTAATTTACCCAAGGCAGGTGGTTCGAGAAGTCAAGCATAACCAAGGTTCTGTTTAACACTTAAACAAATAACCGAGAATATTAATTTACCCAAGTTATGTGGTTCGAGGAGCCAAGCATGACCAATGTTCTGTTTAATATTCAAACAAATAATAAAGATAACACACAATGTTAGAAACAAGAACATGGTAGAGCTGCCTTTTATTAATAATAGTACCTTCACAGGTTACTTACATTCTAGGGACGTGGTATGGCATTTTTATCTAAGTCTTCCAAGAAATAAGTACCTATACTAGCTACCGAGGTAATACAGTATAACCCTTCCTAATTGGGTCCTAACTTTCCCCATGGTGGGTTTTTTGTAGTACCCACAACTTTTCTTAATACTAAGTCTCTAGGGGCCAACAGTCTTAATCTTAAACTTGAGTCATACCCCTATTTGAGCTTCTATTGATAATATGCTAACTAAACCATGACATTTTCTCTCCGTTCTTTAATCAAACCCAGGCTCTTCTCCAATAGGTTGTCATTGCTGTTTGGAGTGAACAAGCTTATCCTCAGTGTTGGAAACCCAGTCTCTAGAGGAATCACAGCCTTGGCCCCATAAGTCATCGAAAAGGGGGTCTCCCCTGTTGATCTACGAGGGGTAGTCCAATAAGTCCAAAGCACATGTGGCAGCTCTTCCACCCATTCACCCTTCACATCATCCAATCTTTTCTTAAGCTCATTCACTATGACCTTATTAACAACCTCGACATTTCCATTCCTTTGGGGATAAGCCAAAGTTAAATACTTGTTCTTAATGCCCAATTCACAACAATACCTCCTGAAAACTTTGCTATCAAACTGAAGCCCATTATCCGATATAAGGATGTGGGGAACCCCAAATCGAGTGACAATATTTTTCCACACAAACTTCTTTGCATCCACATCCCTGATATTTGCTAGTGGCTCAACTTCACCCAACTTGGTGAAGTAGTCAATGTCAACCAAAAGCCATCTTTTATTTCTTGCTACTTTAGGGAAGGGCCCTACAATGTCCAAGCCTCATTAAGCAAAAAGCTAGGGACTGAACAGAGGATTAAGAACGCCCCCTAGCTGATGAATGTTTGAAGCAAAATTTTGAAATTGGTCACATTTCTTCACGTATTCTTAGGCTTCCTTCTGCATATTTGAACACTAATAGCCTTGAGTAAGGGCCCTATGAGACAAGGATCTACCTCTTGTATGACTTCCACAAATCCCTTAATGTAGTTCTTCTAGGAATGGCTCTACTACTTCAGGATGGATGCATAGCAAATATGGTCTAGAGGAAGAGTGCTTGTACAACTTTCGATCCTCGGACAACCAAAACCGAGGAGCTTTTCTCTGCACCTTATCGGCCTCCACCTTCTACTCAAGCAGGACGTCGTCCTTAAGGAACAACATGATAGGATCCATCCAACTAGGCCCTGCCCTTGCCTAATGAATTTGAGCCTTCTCCCTCTTCGAATTAGAAGGTTTACACAAATCCTTGACCAGGATAACCCGAAGTAAGCTCTACGCCGAGGAGGTTGCAAGAGTGGCAAGAGAATCTGCATGTGTGTTTCTGCTTCTAAGGATTTGCTGTAAGGCGAAAGACTTGAACCCTGATTACAGGCGCTTGACTTAACTCAAATATCCTTGCATCCTTAAATCCCTAGCTTCTAATTCTCCATTTACTTGGCCAATAACCAACCTTGAATCTAAAAACACCTCTACTGTGCTTCCTCTCATTTTCTGGACCATATCCATCCCAAGTAGCAGTGCCTCATACTCGGCCTCATTATTTGTGGCCAAGAAACCTAACCTTTAGGACTTCTCAATAATGATCTTCTTAGGAGACACCACAACTAGCTCCACTCCAGATCCCCTATGATTAGCTGCACCATCAACGTATACCCTCCAAGTTAGAGGTTCTTTCAAGGATACCATCCCAACTGATTTTCCATCCATGTTCTGCTTTTCCCCCTCCTCTTCCAATGGAGATTTAACAAACTCAGCTACCAAATCTGCGAGGACCTGGCCTTTAACAGAGGTACAAGGCATATACTTGATATTAAAGGCCCTTAGGATTGTCCCTTATTTGGAAATCATTCCCGTGTAATTAACTCTCTAAAGCAGGGATTAAAGGGGAAGTTGGGTTAGAACCACAACTGTGTGAGCTTGGAAGTAATGAGGGAGCTTTCATGTAGCATGCACCACTGCCAAAAGCCTTCTCCAACGGTAGGTAACGAACCTCTGCAACGTAAGCAAATAGAACCTCCTCTTCCTCTGGCCTGGACATAATAGATGGCCGAGAAAGGTATTCCTTCAGCTGCTGGAAAGCCAGGGCACACTCTTCGATCCATTCAAATCCCTTCCATTTATACAACAACCGAAAGAAAGGCCAACACTTGTCTACTGATCGAGAGATGAATCAGTTTAGAGCAGCAGCCATCCCTGTCAACTTCTGGACTTCTTTAGGATTCCGAAGGGTTTGCAAATTATTAATTGCCTTAATCTAATTAGAGTTGACTTCAACTCCACGATGACTGACCATGTAGCCCAAAAATTTATTCTAGCCAACACCGAAAGAACACCTAGAAGCATTGAGGCACAGTTTGTGCCTCCTCAGTATTTTAAAAATATCTCCGAGGTCACTCATGTGCTCGGATACCACCTTACTTTTCACCACCATATCATCTATATAAACCTCAAGATTTTTGCCTAGTCATAGCTCGAACATCCTGGTCATCATCCTCTAATAGGTATACCCTACATTCTTTAATCCAAATGGCACCACCTTGTAATGGTAATTGCCTGTAGGAGTAATAAAAGTTGTCTTCTCCTGATCATCCAAAGCTAATGGTATTTGGTGGCACCCTTGAAAGGCATCTAAAAAGCTTATCCAAGGATGGCCCAAAGTTGTATCTACTAACTGGTCTATTTGAGGCATGGGGAAGGGGTCCTTTGGGTAAACCTTATTCAAATCCATGAAGTCCACACATACTCGCCACTTCCTGCCCTTCTTCTTCACCACCATTGTATTGACCAATCACTCAAGGTAAAACACCTCTTTGATAGCCTTTGCCTTCTTAAGCTTGGTCACTTCCTCTCTGACGGCATTAGAATGCTCCTTAAATGAGCACCGAGGTGGTTGCTTTTTAGGTATGGCAGATGGATTAACGTTTAGGTGATGGCAAATGAAGTTTAGGTCCACCCTAGGAGCTTCATAAGCGCCCCATGCAAACACATCAATGTTTTTCCTAAGAAATGCCCCCAGCTTCTCCTTCTTCTAAGGGGGTAACTAGACTCCAACCCGGAAGAACTTATCCTTATCATCACCAACAACAACTTTTTCTAGCTCCTCATATCTTGCCTTTCCTAACACTGTGTCTGTGGTCCAAACTGGCACTTTTGATTGCTATAAACCCTAACCAACAGCAGCCAAGGACTCACCACTGGCTTGATGCCTAATTGCAACCACTAAGCATTGTCTGGCCATAGGCTGGTTTCCAACTAGCTCCTCGACCCTGTCCCCTGACAGGTACTTCACCTTTAAGTGCAGGGTGGAAGGCACAGCCCCCATGGCATGGAGCCAAGGTCTCACCATAATAGCTGTATAGGGGGGAGTACGCATCTACTACAATGAAGTTCACTTCCACAACCTCTGACCCTGTCTGAACAGGTAGCCTAATTTGGCCCTTTGGAAAGACAATCTTTCCATCAAACCCTATCAGAGGGGAGTCATAGCAAGCCAGGTCCTTGGGCCTCAACTTTAGCCCCTTATATAGGTCGGGGTACATGATCTCTGCACCATTACCTTAATCCACCAGCACCCTCTTCACGTCATACCCTCCAATCTTGAGAGTAACTACCAAGGCATTATCATGTGGCTGCTAGGTTCCAACTTTATCCTCATCGGAAAAGTTCAAAATTGGTCAGACCTCCAATCTACCCATCTTTGAATCAGGGGGCGAGTCCTTTGTAGATGACCGAGCTATAGACATCACCCTGGATGGCTGAGAGCCAGTCCTCCCTGAAGTAGCAAAAATGACACTGATCGTACCTAAAGGTGGTCTTGCAGAAGCATCTCTCTGAGCTCCTGACCCTGCCTAACTACCCTGTCCACGGGGTTGGTATAGGAATTGCTTTAGCTTTCCACTTTAGACTAGCTGCTCTAGGTGGCTCCACAAAGTCCTGCAATCTTCTGTGGTGTGTCCTCGTTCCTAGTGGTATTGGCAATAAACGCTTTGGTTGCACTTCGTGGGGTTTTCTCCCATCTTATTTGGCCATTTAAAGTATGGCTCATTCTTAATTTTTTCAAGATTTGATGTACTGGCTCTCGAAACACCGTGTTAAACACTTGATCCAAATTGCCCAAAAAAATCTCTCTGAGGACGGTTTTTGTTGTATCTGTCCGACCTAAAATCCCTCATATCCTGAGTGACCACCTTAGCCTTCCCTTTCTCCTACTGTTGATCCTCCTTGACTCGCTTGTACTTATCAATATGGTCCATGAGCTAATGCACACTCTTAACAGGTTTCCCAGTTAAAGATTTCCTCAAACCATGCTCGATAGGTAGGCTGACCTTGAATGTCCTTATGGCCACATCATTGAAACTTTTGTCTATCTCGTTGAACATCTCCCAGTATCTGTCAGAATATATCTTTAGTGTCTCCCCCTCCACCATAGTCATAGACAATAGAAAGTCCAAAAGCCGAGGAACTCTACTGCAAGTTACAAACCAAGAACTAAAGGCTCTTGTGAGCTCTTTAAAGAAGTTAATAGAGCCCTCCCTCAGACCATCAAACCATCTCATCGCCATGAGACCCAAACTGGATGGGAACACCTTGCACATCAAGGTCTCATTCTTTGATTGGATAGCCATTCTCTGGTTAAAGTGGCTAACATGCTCTACAGGGTCCATTCTACCATTATACATGGTGAACGTTGGCTGAGTAAACCGCCGAGGAAGTTTTCCTCCCTCAATCCTACGGGTGAAAGGTGACTTAGAAATATGATTCAGAGCCCTACTCATAGCATCGTTGCCCAAGCCTTTGCGAGATGGATTTTTCCCTCTCTGCCTACCATGGCGCTCCTCATCACATAAAAAAGACTCACTGGGAGGAGTTCTTGATCTAGGCCGATAGCTATTATCACTATCATCACCAGAAGAATGGCCAAAACTTAAAGGAGTTCCCCTGTGTCGCTCGTGGTGCAATTTCCTTCGCAAACGGTCTATATCCAGCTGCAGGCTTCTAGTGTTTTCCTCATGAGAGATGTGACTCCTACCTCCAGATGGGCTTCTACTAGTGTGTGTCGTGTGTACACTAACCTCCCGATTCCTTCTTCGTTCAAGATTGAGAAAATGATCTTGATGTTGGGAACCAACAAACTCTTCCCAGTTAGGCCCTGAACCTACCATAGCTAAATGTTGATCCCACTAAAGCTAGAGCCTTCCCCACAGACGTCACCAATTGTAAGGGCGGGGTTTGAATCCTAAGCTCAAGATGTAACTGGATTAGGGCCCAAAGAGCCCAACATAATGAATTTGTAGAGGGTGGGCTTAAAACTAGGTTTCAATGGATCGAATAACGCGCACAGTAGATTAAAGACAATAAGAGAGCAAAGAAAAACATGCTTTTTGCAAAGGAATCCTTCCTCGGCCAAATCCGACGAAGAGTGGTCCTTGAATATATTTCTTTTAGACTTGGATACAACTTTAGTTCTTGTTGCTACATGATAATGCCTTAAAATGTATACTTGTTATATATTTATGTAGGCGTTATCTCCTTATTACCATGCTTGATTTGTATAATTAAACCATGATTTGCATTAGTCCCTATTATTTATTTTTACATAATTTCTTGAATAAGATGCTATTCATTGTGTGTAATTTTCTACTTTCAGGAAATTATGTGAGAAATATGAATTTATAGGAATTTGTGAGAGAATGGAGGCCAAACTAGAATTAAAGTGGAGCTAAAGGACCATGCTTAAATGTCTAAGGAGGTGCAGCTGGAGTGCTTGGATTGTCTACCATGATTGGAAGCTTCAAATAAGGAAAGAAATCAAAGAGGCAGAATCTGAAAAGGAAAAATCTGATTTGAGCACTGATCACTATTTTGGACGTATCTCTCTCCTCAAAAATCCAATAGACACAAGGCTGGATGGGTTGGAACCATGACTTCAATATCTACAACTTTCTAGTTTTGAGTTTTTTGAAATTCTCAATTTTTGAAAGCCGAAATTAACTCACAAGTTACTGTTGTAAACCTAGACAGAAATTAAAATAGTATAAGTTTTATTTTTCTTTGGACAATTAGACATTAGGGTTTTGAAGTGAGGCTGGGCAGAACAAATTTTGGTAGAGAAAACCTTGTATTTTTCTTTCTCTAATGGCAGCCTAAACTCTTTGCTAGGGCTAGGGGTTATGTTTCTTCTATACGGTATAAATATTCAATGTGATTCTTTCTAGGATTTTATCAATAACATATTTGATTGTTCAATTAGATTTCTTTTGATGTATTAGTTCTTCCATGCTTTCAATAAGTTCAATCATGTTTTTCTTATTGTTTAGATGAATTTATAACAGTTTCAAATAGAAATCAGGTTTTAAAGTGAATGGGTTATTCGGAAAACTTTTCTAACCGCATTATTAATCAAGGTTATCATGCGTTCTTGAATTATCTCAGTTCAACCGAATCATAAGTTTTTAATTGTATAAGAACAATAAATTATGAAATAGATATTTTCCTAGATCACAAAGAATTTCATATCGATATAGGGAAACACCCTGATGCCCTAATATTTACTTTATTGACTTAAATCAGTTTTTATTATTATTCTTGTTAATAATCACCAAGCAAAAGTACTTTTCTTCTTCACCTAGATTGTTTTTTTTTATTACATTGTCTTTGAATTTACCCCGCTTCTTGTGATTCGATCTCGGTACTCCGAGAATTATATTACTACGATCTCCTGCACTTGGGAGTGAGCAAGCACTACAGTGTTTTCTCTATAGATTTTCCAATGATCCTTTCCCTTTTTTTTTTTTTTTTTTTCTTGGCCCTGAGGGATCTCTTACATTATATAGCCTCTTTCAGCTAATCTTGGCCTTCCACTTATTGATTGTGCAGGACACTACTCGAGTGATTGTCCCATCAAACGCCCTTCCCAAATCTTTTGTGAGTTATGGCAACCAAAACAACACTGTTCAAGGGTCTTCTCCACATAAATGTGGCTAGGGGTTTGGTGGAGTGCATTAAATGTGGTGGCAGCTACTATCCTTCCAATCATGTCAAGACTAATCCCCTCTCTGAAGTTCTTCCTCTACAATAAAGCCTCCTCTGGTGATGTGCCATTGATATGGCCATAGCTCGCTTCCCTGTCCTTGCCGTCCGAGGATATGGCCTCCTTAGAGTTGCACAGGCCTTCTCGGCATCAAGTATGACACGTGGCACTATTACCATATTAAATTTTTGTATCCCACTTAAATAATTATATAAAATAAAGGGAATAAAGCACCATGCCCCATATAAAATAGTTTGTTAACCCTAGAATATAATAATATACTTGTGTACTTTATTAGTGATTATGTTGAATGGTTGATTATAATATGCTGTAATAAAGATGATAATTATTATTTTTTCTTTAATGTCCATTTTAAAAAATTTCTCATATAAAAAAAATTCCTAAATTCAATTTCTTTCTTAATAAATTTGAATTAAAATTCCTTTTGAATTACTATTTAAATCATATCCATGCTGGACGGTGCAAAGCGGAGCGAGTCGGGTGAGTTGGGCGAATTGAACAAATTGTTGCATAGGCCTACATGTAACTATTAATGAGATTTCCTTGCTATGCTCAAATACCTTATTTTATTTAATTTGTATGACAATCCAAATAATATGGACACTTTTTATAGAATATAAAAATTAAATTGATCCTGTGTTAAAATCAATATTGTGTCTTTGTTCATTTAAATATCAAAACAAAATAGCAAAAAATCAAAGCATTCCCTATCTCTTGATCAATCTTCTTTTTCTTCGTAGCATCCTCTTAAATAGGCCATATAGCCATAAGTTTCAAATGAACTTTTTTTCAAGAATCAAATTTCAAAGTCACCTACAATTTACAAATATGAAGTGGAGTACGTCACAGCTTAAAAAATTCTTGTAGGTAAGCATTCAAATCAAGTACAAAACAATACCTTCAAAAGAATTTAGGTTAAGTGCTGGATTATGAAACCTCAATATGTCTTGATTTCAAGAAAGGTGTTGCAAGCAGCAGTGCTATATGCAAGATCCGGGTAGTTGTTGACCATTAGCAATACCTTTGGCATTAGAACATGAGGATGCCACTGCTCCTTCATCACCATGGTAAGTTAGGTTAATGTTGTTGAGCTCAATCTTTTCACAAGGTTTGCCTTTGCTACATTCAAAAGCAACTGCAATTTTTGAGCTAGAGATGCCCCTAATATTTCTGTACTTAACATCACGAATCTGAACTTGGGAGTCACCCTGTAGATTAATAAGGATTACCAACATGGTAAATCAAATTTTATATATATATAACATATATTTAACATAACCAAAAACCTATGTGGAAAACGCAAGCACACATGCATAAGCATAACAATATTTGAACAAGAGTTAGGTACCTTTTCACAATTGCGAGATGGGTAATATTGTTGATCAATAATGATGGGGTTGTTGACATTATCCATGATGATGTCTTCAAAAGTAAGATTGAAAACATTGCTTGTATAAGACCTAGCTCATGTTTTGACCCTCAATCCATTTTGAGTTCCAATGAAAGTGCAATTAGTCACCATTAATCCACTAACATCTTCATTAGGTCCCCCACCAAGGCTTCCAACATTGATTCCATGACCCGGGTCACACGTTACGTTCCTAATGTTTATGTTTTTAGAACCAGGACTCATTGATACACAATCATCTCCGGTGGCTATTGTTGAATCCAAGATTTGATCAAATTTCATATTTTGGCATGCTGAAATGTTCACGTGGGCATTCTTGTTGTTGATTGAAGTTATTTGAGTAATCCTTGAATTGGTGACAAAATCAAATCTCAACGACTGAAAAGCATAAGAAAAACATATAATGTGAATAATATGCATTTAAAATAGAATTACAATTTAAAAGTGTTCAAAATAAATTTTGTGGTTTATTTGACTTATATTTTTTTTAAATGGAAATTTTTAAAAAAATAAGTTTATTAGCATAAATAAATAAAAAAACGTGCCCAGTAAGTTAATAAATCAAATATATACCTAAAAATAAATATACTGAATAAGTCAACCTCTAAACATATTATGAAAAAGAAAGTAAATTGTATAATTTTATTGAAGAGGAAAAAAAATGTTTTTTTATTATTTATTTCTAAGGAACATAATCTAATTAAGTACAAGGAAAAAAAGTAGATTATAAAATTTTGAAATTATTTGACCTATACAAAAGTCTATTAGATGGAAGCATATTAAAAAAGAAGACTAAGAATGACTCATGACAAATGGTCCAAGCACATGATTATGGCTACTCCATTTTTTAACCCAATTAAGATGAATTTGTTGGAACAATAACTTACAATGGGAAGAGCTTTGCAATTTGGATCTTTACTGCAAATATTGTCATCCCAGGTAGAGGGACCTAAGCCATCCAATTTTCCACCACCCCCTAGTACCAACCGGTCAATGTATTGGAAGGTATTCCAATGGTTAACATTAATGGTAGATGTTTTATCTGTAAGAGCTTTTAGGGTCTCTATGCATGGTCCTTTCAACACTATGGGTCCCAACATATATGTTCCTCGTGGGATTAATACAAGGTTCCTTCCTTTAGATTGGCAGGCTTTGTTAAATACATTTTCAAAAACTTACAAAGACAAACACACACAAAATTATAAAGACAATTGTGTAGCTTTTTTAAAAGGCTTTAATGCTACTCATCCAAGAAAAGATTTAAGGTTATCATAATTCCATTAAACAAAGCATTCCTTACTGTTATCAGTATTTCTATCTGTAACAGCACCATCATTCATCACATTAAAAACCATTTTTCCAAACCCAACTTCAGAAATGGATGCTAATAAGAATATCAAGTAAACACAATGAAAATTTGATTTTCCACTCCAAATAACTTTTTTTTAAAATAAAATGATAAATAGAATTTTATTGAGTAAAAAACTAGACAGTAGATAAACAACAAAACTTCAAAACAAGGACTCTTCCACCCAATACTTTTTTACACTATGATTTCTCTGCTTTTATAATGAATTTTCATAGATAAAAATTTAATAAAATTAACAATAAAGTTAAGGACACAACAAAACTTCACTGCAATTTTATAACAATATTCTTAAATTATTTTACCACCTTACACATAAGCTCACTACAATCTGCAATTTATTATTATTATTTTTTAGTGGCCCATATGTGAAGTGATAATCTAATTTAGGAATGTTAGGTAAACGCAATGCATTTTTTATATTAAACCCATGTTTTCAACCACTACCACTTGATTGTTATGGTTTCTCTACTTTTAATAATGAATTTTCTTAGATAAAAATGTGATAAAATTAACAATAAAATTAGGGTCATAACAAAACTCCACAACGATTTTGCTACAATATTCTTAAATTAGCTTACCACCACACATGAGATTACCACAATTTGACATTCAGATTTCTATTGTATTAATAGCCCATGTGTCAGGTAATAGGTTAATTTGGAGATATTGTGAATTTGTTGTAAATTTGTGTTATGTCCTAAAAGGACTCTAAAATCTAAATAAATTATTTAGTACATATGAAGGACCACCTCATCAATGTCTAGCGGTTCTCCCACTCAAATACTATAATGCCATGTGTATAATAGAGCCCCATGAATGATAAGGGTCTTTCAATGAAGTGGCTTAAGGTTCATCCTATTGTGAGGACTATATGTCTCAATCTTAAAAGGTTCCCGATAAGCAGCAATGCACAAATGGTATGTGAATGAAAAATGGAGAGAGTCAATGAAAATTCTAGGGTTCTTATATGGAGTATGAACCTACTATAACAAGCCTTTGACACATTGCTAATTACGAGGGTACATTCAAGACATGTTTAATTTCTTGTCTCTACACTTTCCATAACAAGCCTAGACATATTGCATGCATTACCTATAGAGTTCAAAGTTCAAACCTTCAAATACAGGAGTGTTGGAGATTCTATGAATTGATCATTTGATCTTTAAAAATAAATAAATAAATATATATATATATATATATATATATATATATATATATATATATATATATATATAGATTCTATGAATTGATCATTTGATCTTTAAAAATAAATAAATATATATATATATATATATATTAACTCTACGACAGTATTTCAAACATATAAATTTCTTTTTATGATAATTTTTTTTTTAATCCTCAAACCCAAACACCCTTTAGTTTTTAGTGTAGACAAGTGAAATTTGAACCCTATATCCATTATTTGCCAATTATTGACTTTACTGGTTGAATTAACTAGAACCTACAAGTCCTATATCCATTATTTGCCAATTATTAACTTTACTGATTGAATTAACTAGAACCTACAAGTTAGTCATTTGATTAAAGAATATTTGAGAATTAGAATATGTGCATGCACCTCATATAATTGAATTTTTAAAATTAAAATTTAGCATATGTTGACCAAATTTTATTGACAATAATTTCAGCATAACTATGAGAGAGATTATGATCAAATTATTGGAGACATTATGCTCCTTGTCTAAGACGACAACTAAAATGGTGTCTTTTTTTATATTTATGTATTAATTGAATTGATATTTATTTAATATTTTTATATTATAATATATTTATTTTATAATTTATTTTCTTACCTTTTAAGATGAAAATTGACTAATTAAATTTTTGTATTCAAATTATTTTAACATCTCTTTTTCAATCGATAATATAGCCAATCCAATTAATCTTTTTTGGAACTTTGTTGATTTTAGATTTAATTTTATTAATTTTAATTTTAAAAAACTTAGATATAATCTAAATTTTGTGTTGTATTTTATTTATTACTAATAACAAATTTATCCATTGATCATTTTTGGGACTCAATTAATTTTTCATTTATTAAGTTTTATATATCAAGATGCATATTTTCTAGTAGGCGTTCCTAATCAAGCAATATTTACAAATAAAATAAACACCATCTATAATATATTTATAATAACTGGGGTGAAAAGTAATTTTCAAGTGTAGACTGTAGAGTAATAGAACCTGGTATTTATAATATGAAGTTCTATTGCAGCCTCACTGAATAATATGTATCTTGCAATCTCATCTTACATAAATAAAGACATATTCATTTTATTATTCAATGAATTAACAGTAATAAAAATAATATATATTTATTCTAAATATCCATTATGGTACTGGAATGTGCAAGAAAAAAAAAAGAGTTGCTATAACGTATGTGGTATTCTTCACTCACATATGTATAATGTTTTATTATGTAACTTAAAGGATAGCCATAACTCATTTTTAAAACATGTCTATTCCTAAGATTTTTTTTTTCTTATGATGAAAAGGAAACCAAACAATTGAGTGATGATTTAAAATGAATAACTATTTCATTCATAAATCTATTATTATGTTCTATACTTCCATGAGTAATGCTATAGACATAACAATTTTCACAACAATTGAATCAATAAGTTTGTACAAATTTTTATCTGAGCCTACTATGGGCATCACCTTTTTACCAACTAATAATAATTGGTCATCTTAATAACTTGTGTAATTTTGTGTGTCTAAACTTATACGGGTGTTCCATACGTGCACTTAATATCTTTTAACTTCTATTGGTCCATTCACAGAGCCACCAATATGTAGCGACAATGCCCATTCTTAAACCATTTCTCCACCGAAAACCTTGAGTCATGAATTAATTGTCTATGATTGTAATCAAAGACTTAGCAAGTTCCACACGAGACCGAGCTCTTGGTGGCTAATTTTGATAGCGACCAGTCCAGAAATATGGCTAGATTTTGAGCTGTGTAATTTTTATTTTGTAGCCTGTGTGAAAGCAACTTCTGATGAGAGTAAATGTGAATTAGGAGCTATAGAAAACTATGTGTGTATATATATGGAAGAGGCATGTGCTTACCAGCTACTTCAAAGTGTATCTGAACTTGATTTTTTTTTTTGTTTCTTTTTTTCATATTCTCTTTTCAAGTAACCAGATTTTGAGGGAATGAACCATTACCAAAAGCTCGGTTTTAATTTGCTTGCCAAAATGACAAAGACTACTGACTACCAGCTCATTTTGTATAAGAAGCTTGATTTACAAACAATTAAACTAGAAATCTAGGGGCGAATAGGGCTTAGATTATGGCCGCATTCCAACATTTAATCAATCCTTTGGGTGTAAATTAAGGCATTTACATTTGCTTCTCTCTCTTTTTCTCCTTAATTTTGGCGTTTGTCTATAGTGACTAGTTTCTCATTCGCAAGTAACCAAGAAAAAATATTTTCATTGGAAAAATTAACGGCTACTACAGTGCATGTGCATAAATCTAATTAGATAGGACATAAACGTAATGTTAAACTCAGCAAAAAAAAGAAAAAGAAAAAAAGAGATACGAGTATTGTTGTAAAGCCCGATTTTAATGAACACCAAATAAACTTTAGTTATATGGGGCAAAAGCTTTATTTCACACTTTATTCATAGAATCTATTAGTAAACATACGCACATTATATCAAAAAAATAAAAATAAAAACTACACATGCACTGAATATCCTCAAAATACAATTTATTTATCAAGTAATTAATTATATATAGTATTGAAAAGGGAATCAATTCTTCAATATTATGTATTAAAATGCCATAAAATACAATTTTTCATTCTAATAGGAAGAAGACTATTAAATTTCTATAGCAAACAAAATCATGTAAGCTATTGATAATTAGTAATTGATACATTTACTCTTTTTTTTTTCTTTTTTCTTTTTTCTTTTTTCTTGTTGCTAATAATTGATTCATATTACTTAAGAACTCTTAATAACATTACATTTATAAGACACTTGAGTATTGTAAATTGGAAAATAATTCACTGTAAGTATATTGTTTGAGCAACCACCAACATGTGGTATTTTATTGTATTATGAATAAAATCACGAACCTCATGCTCCAATTATTGGACCATCCTCTAATTATGCATAGTTACACAGTGCATATACGCAGAATTCTCCTTTTTTGCACCGATTGTTACATTTCCCACAATGCCTCTTATCGTAAGTCACATCCACACACTCACCTCTACAACATGTCTCGGTATACTTGCATTTCTTCTTGCATGCACCGCAGTTGTTCTTGTCAATGGACAAGTCTATGCACTTGTTGTTGCAACAGGTGGAGTTTTTGCCTCCTACAGTGTCGCATATTTCTTTGTCTTTGTGGCAATGGTCAGCTGCATTTGGGTTCTTCTCAGCAAGGAAGCGACTTAGTCTTTTGGAAGGCAATAGTAGTTTCTTTTCCTTAAAGGGAAGCTCCTCTTTATGATAAATGTATGAAGAACTCTCGGTGTGTGGAAATGTTGGTTTTTCCTCCACTTCACCAATGCTCTTCATAGTCACTGTGATGGATAAAGCCATGGTTATGGCTATAATGATGATCACCTTCACAAGTTCCATGGTTGTGTATGTGTGTGTGTATGTGTGGGTGTGTGTGTGAGAGAGAGAGAGATAGTGGTTTTGGGCTTGAGAAGGCGGTCTTATTCTTTATGCTTTGTTTCTTGGAAGAGAGAGAGCTTTGGTAGCAAATGGGGGTGGAAGACTTTGGGGTTTATAAACTTTATAGTAGGAATAAAACGAGAGTTGACGCGGACAAAGTGGTAAAAGTTGAGAGAAGCTCTTTGGGATGTGCTACACGAAGAGTATACTCGAATTATAGGGCTAAGTCCTTAATAAAGTTAACTAATTTGGGCACTCCTAACTTTGATTTTTAGGTCCTTCTCTTCATAAAATGACTATCCGAGCCTTTAATTATATATATATATATATATATATATATATATATATATATATATATACAAAACTTACGTACAATACCTTAAGTGTTATTCTTTAGGTTTCTCATTTAAGATTGAGCCATGTGACTACTTAACTAAATAATACACTTCCATCCCATGAAAAAAAATCTACATGACAAAATTTTAAAAATGGAATCTAAGGAATGGCGGCTAAGTATTGTACCTAAGTCTTACTATATATATAATTTAAACTAACGTTCACTTTAGAATAAGTGCTTCTTACCATCAAATTGAGATATTAATAAATATTTTCTTATATACATATATATGATATGATATGATTTAACATAACGTTCACTTTAGAATAAGTGTTTCTTACCATCAAATTAAAATATCAATAAATTTCTTATTGATATAGTCAAGATTTAACTCAAATCCCTTCCGTTGAACTAGCCAAAACTTACTTATTCTCTTCTTTAAATAATGTTTCATTTCATCTAAATAAATGCATATGCATATTGAACTTTAGCTATATGAAAGTCAAAGGGTGATTATGACCTTTTAGCAATGAAGGGGTGCCCCATTGATTGAAATCCAATGTATGTCCAAATTGCTGAACTGAAGAAATTTAGGCATGCTGTTAGGGGAAGCAAAGGGGTTCGGCCATTGAAGGAAACTACAACTAAGCAATCACACCCTGAACATCCTACTACGTGACATGTTTACTTAGTTAAACAAAACTTGAGCTCAAAGGTAGGCCTATGTTACTATGTACAAATAATCTCACTTTTTTTATTCAGCAAAAGTCATGCAAGTAAACTAGCCCTGAAGAAAAATATTTTCACGTTCTTAATTTGTGCATCAAGTATGAATATGATACCAATAACTCTATGAAAGAATGCCACATGTCACCATATTATACGCTGAGTTTGACTCGATTTTTGATATATTTTATAAGCCCACGTTCCAAGCTTAATTTATGTTTTGGCGTGTATAATTTCGAGGATGTTGTGTTTTACAATCATGGAGGGTTCTTCCTTTCTTTCTTTTTTTTAATCTTTTACATTTACATATTAGAAAACTAAATGATATTTAGTCAAATTAGTTTTTACTCAGCGTTAATAAAGGTAAGGCAGAAATGATAACTGATAAGTGATAACCGAGCCTACCTCTACTTTAAAAAATGACGGGACAAGGTGAGGCAGCTCTTCCTAAATGGCTAAATCCTAAATCTATGTTAACCAAAAAAAAAAATCCTAAATCTACGTCTCCAGCTCACAATAGATTTGAACCATGGCATGGCAGTAATTATAACATGTGGTCTAATTTTCAGATACAAAGAAATAGTTAAAGGACAAAATTTAGTTATAAAATTTATTGTAACCTAAGGCTATAACCTTTTTTTTTTAGAAAAAAATGCTACAACCTTATTTCATAAAATAAACATTACTATATGTTTTGAAAATCTAACTATTAAATTATATGTTCTTTACGCTCTTGGTGCACATGTCAAATTTTGTGTCAATCGGACATTATTTACTATATGATCAATAAGCTAATATTTTATGTATAATTTTAAACTACAAAAACCTTGCAATTTAAACAATTTATTGATGACATAGCTATTGATCTTTAATTTTCTAGAAATTTTGCAAGTATAAAGGATATAAGAAAAAAAAATGTAATCTTATGGTAAATTTGTCAAAATTCACCTCCAATAAAAAGATATTGAGTAAAGTTGTAATCTTAGGTTACAACCAATTTTGTAGCTAAACTTTGTTCATAGTTAAAACAAAAACTGAATCCAAACATTGGGTTCCAATTTTTTTTTTTTATCAATAAGGATTTGAGTTTAAATTAATATTACGTACATATAAAATTAATTAATATCTTGATTTGATGATAAGAGTAATCATTAAGAAATTGATATTATAGATTCAAATCTTATCGTAAAAAAAAAAATTAGAAGTCCAAATAATACTAATATACCAAAGAAAAAACTAATAATGCGAATTTGTTGTTCTTTGAATTTAATGGTTCATTATACTTTATTGGAGTAAATAATGGCCATTTTATATGTTTAATTGGGGATCTAAATTAGCATAAAATTATCATTTGTGTATCACATAAGGCATTGGCTTCGAATATGTTTGGAATTATCTTGCTCCAACACATAATGTGACAATCAAAAAAATCATTTATATGTAGTTTTAGTCACATGGTTTTTTTTACAAATCATGTGGCTTGTTTAAATACTACATATCAATAATCATATAAATCACTACATAATAGGTTGAAAAAGATAGTTGTAAACATATTTAGAGTTTTTTTTTTTTTTTTGAGAATCCACATATTTAGAGTTAAACCTTGTCATTTTGACAAAATTTATTGAAGCTTGAGTAAACTAAGAAGATTTATGTGCGCTTAGTCAACTTATTTGTTTAAATGTGAGATAAAAAAGTAATTTTAAACAATAAATTGTCTTATTATCTGGCCAAACACACACATAATTAAGGGGACAATAATTTTAAGATACCCATTATCAAGGAAAAAAGTTTACCACCAGATTATTTTGGAGGAAAATTCTTCCAACCCACTACGAGGAAAAGATTATTTAAGTGTATTTTTAGTCATATGAATATTTTAATGAATCATATAATTTATTTAAATAATACTCATAGATGGTCTTATGAATCACAATGTAGGTAATTAATTTTAGGAGATCCCTCTTAATTAGTTTGGAAAAAAACTGTTCTTATTTTAAATTCATAAATCATTAATACAGAAGTGCAAGCAAAACTTTTCATTGCTTGTGCATAATTTCCTAATTGGGTTTCTTTTTTGTGTGATAATTTGATAGTCATAATGGGAATGAGAGATTTTTTTTTTTTTAATAAAAAATAGAAATTGTATTATAATCTAATCTAATCTATGTATATATGTGTGTAAAACTCCCTCCTGAAGGAGAAATTATAGAGTCCTCTGGTGGACCTTGTTATTTGTCCACCATTCCACTAAAAAACCTTCACTTGTTTAAAATTGCTGAGTTAGTAATTAATTTCTGTTTAAAAAAAATTTTTAACTAACAATTTTAATCATGTGGAAGTTTTTCAGTGGAATGGTGAACCACATCGCTTGTCCACCATGTGAATCTTATAATTTCTCCTCCTGAAGACTTAAACAATCTTCCCTGAGAATGGGAGATTTAAACCTTGAATGTCTCCATTAAAAACACTAAAAAGTGTCAATTAAACTATAAGACTTTTAACGATTAACCTCTTGTTAGAATTTGTTTAACATTAAAAATATTTTTAGAGATAAAAATGCATTAGTTATTTCCATATGTTGCTTATAATTATCAAAAAGCAAATACCCTAAGTTGCTTACTAGCAAGTTTTTCTTTTTGCTACATACATCACGATGATTCTGAACTGCACTCTTTTAACCACCAGCTACACATCAAAATCCTGATAAACAAAAAGTGCCTCCTCTGATGGTGAAAACACTAAGTCAATCATGACGACCATGGGTCCAGTTTGGCTTCCAATTGGTGACCATAGCTTGCATTTGAAGACCATAATGAGATCCCATTTTTATATTCCTTAGTGGAATGCCAAATGTACAGGGAAAACTGGAATGGAATGGAGTACAATTGCAGTCTCACATCCCAAAAAAAAAAAAAAAAAATTGCAGTCTCACATAAGACGAATATTCAGGTCAATTCTTGTGCACATTTCACCACTTTTGATCTTATTACGCTTGGAGAAGTACAGATTCTCCTTCTAGCGTTGGATGCAGATGAGAATTGTTTAGAAAATTTGCGTGCAGATCTGAGATCTTAATCAATTGAATAGCTTTTTTTTTTTTTTTTTTGGGTGGAGAAACAATCAATTGAATAGCTGATAAGTTGATGTGATTTTCATGATCTTGAGAAGACAAATCCCACATAACTATGCTGAATCTCAACAAACTACACAATCATAATTTATTGGTAGCTTTGTTTGTTTTTTTTTTTTTATTCTATTTTTAATCTTACGAGGCAATTAAAGTGGTCAAACATCCACATTAATTACCTATCTTGGTTGATTCAATTATTTTTTTTGAAATTGGGAAAAAAATACTTTTGATAATCCAATTATTTTATTTATTATATATAAATTAATACCTCATCCAATGAGGAACTCAAACACGATAGAACCTCAATCTATCTTATTTTTACACGGTGTGATTTGAGTTAAAACACGGGTAAATTGCAATATCCATTCTAAACTGTTACTTAAGTTGCGATGTACTCCTATAATTATTTATTTATTTTTTAATAATTCAGTAGTTGCAAGGGGAGAAAGAATTCGAGCCTTAATGTCATGATCACACGAAGAAGTACCAACTAGTTGAGTTACAAGATTTTTGACATACTTTTTTTATAATTTGAACTAAAGCAATCCATCCCTTAATATTGACACTCCAAATTCTAGATAGCTCATTATAATCAATTGTTTTTAAATTATGAGTAAAGGTGATTCTTATAATAAAAATAAAAATAAAAGGAAAAAAGAAGTAAAGGTGCTTAAAAAATAGATGACTGTTGTATAGAGCTCCTGAGTTATTCTTCTTCCTCGTACTAGTACTAGTTACTCTACTTTTAATTTGAAGGCAATTGAAAAATGTGGTGAGTTATTTGAAAATTAATACCACCTCAGTTTTCCATTCGGTCATGTATGATAAAAGTTAACGGAAGCAGAAGAATTTATATAAACTGGAATGTGTATTATCCAATAAAAAAAAAAATCTACTTTTAATTTGAAGGCAATTGAAAAATGTGGTGAGTTATTTGAAAATTAATACCACCTCAGTTTTCCATTAGGTCATGTATGATAAAACTTAATGGAAGCAGAAGAATTGATATAAACTGGAATGTGTATTATCCAAAAAAAAGAGATATAAATTGGAATGTGTACAAACCTTTAGGGATGAAAATGAACTTTGTAGAAATTGTAGGGGTGAAAATAATATTTTAACCAATGTTATATTTATACTTGATAGGAGGCAAAAGAATCTATAAATCCAGTCCAAGATAGGGCAAAGTAATCTTAGCTCCCATACATTCTCAAAAAAAAAAAAAAAAAAAAAATCTTAGCTCCCATATTAAATGAGTTTTTGCTAGGTACCCCATCACCCCCCCCCCCCCCTTTTTTCTCTCTCGCTTGGCTCAGCCTTTGACTATACCAAGTGTTACTTTAATGACACATTCCCTAATACTTAATCAAAATAACTTTCTTATAAATCAAAATAAATGAAAACCATATTGAAAATACCTAACCGAAACTTTAAATAAAATCCCATCCAGGGGTGGCTTGATGCATTTATGGACCTAAAGCGAAAATTGATTATATTGTTTTAGATGCAAAATTACTACTAATTAATATGAACAATATAATTTTTTTTTTTTTAAAGAAATTTTATAGACACAAAAAATTTGATAAAACTTTTCACACTTTTTGATATGGCAGATTGATAGTGGTAAGTAAAAGAGTGAGGTTAATGGTAAACCTAGATGAAAAGTAATAAAAGTTTGATAACTCAACTCTTATTATTATTTTATTTTTTAGAAGTGCAACATTCACAATATTTTTCACAACAAATCCTAGGTTTTAAGTTGCTTCTTGTTTTTTATTTGAAAACGCCACTATAATTATTTTTTTGCCATCAATAACCGGCTATAACAACCTATTATTTAGCATTTGTTGTAAAAGTATTGTGAAAAATATTGTGGACGTAGCATTTTTCTCTCATTTTTGTTTGTTTTTCATTTGATAAAAAAGATTATTTTATTTATTGATTATAAATAACACTATTGGTTAAAATTTGGGGGTCTTTTTTTTACTTGGGGCCTTAGGCGATTGCATCTATTGCTTTTACTATTCAGCCGGCCCTGATCCCACCTCAAAATTAACCCATCACCCATTGTTATTACAAAGTCTGTTATTTTGTCAAGAGTATTGTAATCTATTGACATTGTCCGATTTTTCCTATGAGAACAATTAAGTTTCAAATTCCTTCACTTCGACTCGTTTTAACTTGTAAGCACACGAGAGAGAGAGAGAGAGAGAGAGAGAGAGAGAGAGAGAGAGAGAGAGAGAGAGAGAGAGAGAGAGAGAGAGAGAGAGAGAGAGAAATATGTAATTTTAACTAATTAATGTTGAAATTACAATTTTTAGAGGTCCCCACAACATGAAAAATATTAAAGCTTGAGAGCTAAGCAAATTATAAGAGAGAGAGAGATAGGGTTTAAATTACATACATGAAGCATCAAAATGATGTCACTAATCATTACCACTCACCATCATTGGAATCCCAAAAAATATTAATGGTATGTTTGGATGACAGGATTTGGGTACATGGATTTGGATTTAAGTAATTAAAATCAAAATACCTTGTTTAAATCATTTACAAAGAGTCAAGGATTTGAATTTGACAAATCCATCAAGTGTTTTTTTTTTTTAAGAGAAAATGTGGATTTCATTTAAGAAGAGATATTGAAATACAACAGAGAGAAAATACAAAACAACCAACAAATTCATAAATTAGGGAGGGTGTTGATGGTGTAGTTGTTGGAGCAATGAAGGGAACCTTCCCTCCAAACCTGTAAGGTTATAGTTGAGCTTGTAAAAGGAGCAAGATCGTGAGCTGCTCTATTGTGTTCCCTTTTCAGGTGATGAAGTTTCCAATTGCAAAAGGAGCGGAGAGAGTTGAGGATCCCTTAGAGGATGTGGTCGAATTCTCCATAAAATATTTAAACTTTAAAATCCTTGGATTTCAAATAACTTCTTAATCCATAGAATTTTAAAAATCTCTATAATATACTTAAATATTTATGGATTTCAAATTAAGACATTTCAAAATCACTTTTAAATTTAAATTTAAATTTAAATTCAAATTTAAGTATGCAAATGCAACTTAAAAAGTCACTGTATAAATCTTACTAATTTTTAACAATATAATAATAAATAAATTTATGAGAATCAGAAAACTCAAATTCGCTTCCCGGGTTCATATTTTTTTATCATCTAAAACGTGAATTGAACACGCGTCTCCTTCTACTCCCATACAGTATTGTTTCTTTTGCACTTCTTGCCAAAACCTCCTTTGGGATCTCCATCTTTCCCACTGAAAAAATCACAGGCTTTTCCATCCATGGAGTTCAGACCCCGCAATTACATTGCCGAACGACAATCCCACGCGCTCCCTCGCCTACGCGCCCAAAACCATCCTCTCTCCGCTCCATCCTCACCTCTCCTTAGCCAGGTCCAACTCACTGTCTCTCAAATTTTCCGTTTCTTTTTCGTTGACTTTAAGCACTTGTTTGGATGCTAAGAAAATCTAGGGGAAACAAAAAAAAAAAAAAAAAAAAAAAAAAAAAACCTGTTGCAACCGAAATTTTCAAATTTAGATTAATTCAGTCTCTGCAGCCAGTACGCCCAATTGGCTTAGTATTTTGGCGCCAGATTCTGACCATTATTTCGTTTTCTCATGAATAAATTTCTCAGCAACCAAACAGAGCATACATCATTTTTCGTTAACTACAATTATATACGTGCAACTTAATGATACATAACAAAATTGATATTAAACCATGTAATATATATATATATATTTTTTAAATTGGCTATGGCTAGGTGGTGAAATTGTTAAATCAAGAGTATGCAATTGCACCAAATAGGACATGGATGTGGTACTGTTTAATATGCATTCTATAGACTAAGCCATGAGTTTGGGGGTTACAGTAAGACTGCCTACTAATCACCGCTCCCAAACCCCGCAAGAGTGGGAGATGGGTACACAACCTTTTTTAGACTAAGCTATGAGATGCATTGCAGTTGTGTCGGAATATTTGAGATATATGTATATATGTGCACTTGTGCCCATGCATTTGCGTGGGTGCCTATTTATGCATGCACTTGCATGTTTGTCCGTGTGCGTGCATACGTGCTAAGACTACTTACCAATCATCTCTCCTAGACCCTGTAGAATTGGGAGCTAGATACAATCTTTTGGGACTAAGCAAAAAGATGCATTGCAATTGTGTTGGATGTTTGAGATATATGTATATATGTGCACATGTGCCCACACATGCATGTAGGTGCCTATTTATGCATGCGCTCATGTGTTTGTTTGTGTGCGTGCGTGTGTGCTAAGACTACCTACCAATCACCTGTCCCAAACCTTGCAGAAGTGGGAGCTGGATACAACCTTTTTAAACTAAGCCATGAGGTGCATTGCAGTTGTGACGGAATATTTGAGATATGTACATAGCTGTACACATGCCCATACATGTGTGCGGGTGCCTATTTATGCATACGCTCACATGTTTGCGTGTGCTCATGCGTGCGTGCCTGTTTATGTTTGTATGTTGTGTTGGAATATGTGAGGTGTATGTATGTATGTGTATTTATTTATGTATTGCATGCCTGTCTTTTCTAATCTTAAGGTGAATTTTGAGGTGTTACATTCAATGCATCATCATGTTATAAATGTATTGATTTGTGAATTGAGTTTGGTCAACAAGGTGTAATTTTCTCTTGACAAAGTTCAATTATGTCTTGTAATAGGTTGATGTTGTGGATCATGGAAACAATGACTTTTTTGACCCACTGAGGAGATCAGATAATAATGCGACAGTTTCTATAGATGATTTTCAAGATCATGAAAATACTTCTAGTGAAACTTCTACTCAACTCCCGACAAGGGAATGGATGTCTTTCAAGAGATTCTTAATGCAGAGATTTCCTGTCTCCAAAATGGTTTCAATTTCTTCAGTAAGTATATGAATAATTTCCCTTGGAAATTTCAACTTCCTAGTTGATACTTATATGTCTTGCAGTTTTTGCTGAAGACCGAGGACATGTCAAGTGTTTTTAAGCCTTGCATTCTTGTGTTTTGGTGGTGCACTGATGTCTATATCATCAATTTTAACTTTGTACAGTTTTCATTATAAACTATTGCTTGATTATGGTTTCTTTGATGAAAGTTACTCAATTTATTACTGGCCAATTTAGGTTTCAGAACCATTAACGATACTGAGGTATAAAAAATTATAGTCGCGTTTTACCTATAAAAATAAAGTTATAGTCACGTTTTGTTGCCATAAGGGCTTTATTTATTTATTTTTTAATCATTTGATGTTTTATGCTAGGATTTATAAAGACTACTATAGTGCTGAGGTAACGCATTACCAAATATTATTCTTTGGTTAAAGGAGTGCATTTAAATTTATTACTACTCATCAAAAGTTTTGGATTATATTAAAATGGCTGTTCATAATGATGGTCTAGATGTTGGTTTCACCTTCTAGTCATTTCTAGCATAAATTTAAATAGAATCCTGAAATGTTTGAAGCATTGTTGATGCATGGGAGATTACTTATAAAAAAAATTGTTGATGCATAGAGACAATGCACTTAGATGTTACTTTTTTTTTCGTAGTTCCAAAAAGGCCAATGTTAAAGAGTTTACCTGAATTCAAGTTTCCGGTCTTTGTTGGGCTGTAATGGTTCAGTTCATCTAGTTTTAATATTAATGAGTTGACCATCAATCATTATAATACTTTCTTTTATGGCTTCCTAGTTAAGCATGATCTTCCTAGCATTATTGAATCAAAATTTTTGGCAAGAATATGTTAGGAAAACTACAACTCGAAAATGTTGTGGTGAAGTGGGGAATACATATGGTTGTCCTGAACAGTTTCATCACCTGCATTATAGGGTTGAGAAGGATATTTATATGGGTCAAGATCAAGTTACACATGGTGTAACTCTTTATTTCTGCTGCATCATTTAATAACTTTTTCTTGGACAAATATATTGAAAACTCATCATGGGTTACATGTTTACTTTGTTCTTAATATGCATGCAAAATCTGTATTACTAATCCATAAACTCATTTAATTATATAATTTTTAAAAAAAAGTTTGAAATGTAAATTTTTTTATAGATTAGATAGTTATTGATCTTTGATCATATTGATAGTTTGCAAGCATGGAGGGAGGATATAAGGAGACAATGTAGTCTAACAGTAGATTTGTCAAAAAAAAAAAAGGTTATTAAATGGTGTAAAACATTAACAAAGGTTTTGGTAATTTAAATTTGGACCTATACCTCTTTGTGTGTATGGTTATCAGATTTTGTAGTAGAGCTGCTGTTTTTTCTCTTCAAATTTTCTTCTTCTAAGGCATAACATTTTCCCCCTTTTAAATTTATTTACAGATATCCAATGTGATAATGAAAGGTGCAAAGGGTATGGTGGCTTGCTCTCCTCTGTTTTTCTTTAGTTGATATTGTTAAGAATTATGGTTAAATGATTAAATTTACCATTTCTAAACAACTTAACTTTTGGGGGAATTGGTAAATTATCATGGTATTAGAACAGTAGGTCTTGACTTTGATCCCTATCTACACTCTACCTCCTATTTAAAATGTTAAAACTCCCACGTTTTAGGCTCCACTTATTATGGGGGAGTTTTAGAATTATGGTTGAAGGATTAAATTCACCGATTCCAAATTGCTTAAACTTTTGGAACAAATAGTAATTTAAAATATATCAAGTTTTATCAATGGCAAGAATGCTTTGTATATTTTAGTTCGAATTGCTTAAATTTCTGTCAGGAGCAACCATATTACTTTTAATTGCAGTTTTTGTGATGATGCCAATTTGCAGCATATGATAAATCTTCAACAAGTATGCATCTAGAGGAACTAGAAGATCCGGAAAAATATGCTGAAGAGGGTGTCAAGGTCATCACTCGGCAAGAGTATGTCTCTCGATTGCATGAGCTCAAAGATGAAATTAATCGTTCTTGGCGTGCTAATGACCGTGTAACATCTTTAAAGTTATCTATAAAGGTGAGTTTAATATGTTATGGTCAACTTTTTGTATATATAATTTTTTTGATGCCTTTTTTGATTATTGAGAATTTGTGGGAATGATCAAGCATCTTTTTGTTATATATCTCTTGTTCTTTAATATATTTATTAAGAAATCTGTAGCAGTGGCATATTATTTATTCACTAAGAAACAGTTGGTGAAGTTAATTTAGCCATGCTTCATTCTCACTTTGGCTGAATGTTTCCAATTAATTGGTATATGAACTTGATCTATGATGCCTCATATTGATTACTATTTGAGTGTGTGTGTTGTGGATGTGTATTGAGCATATATTGGGTCAATCTAGTCTTTATATACAACTACAAGGAGTTTCAACTATGACTACTTTAGTCCATTTGGGTATAGTGCAAATGTAGTTAGCATTTTTGCTTGCGTTGTTACAAATGATATCAGAGCCAACATGGTAACCTTGTGCGGGCTTGAAGACATTCCACAACGTGGAGGAGATTGTGATGCCTCAATTTAAAATTGAGTTGGTTGAGTGTGTGTTGTGTGGATGTGTGCTGAGTCTTGCAACGGGCATATACTAGGTCGATTTGGGCTTATAAACAACTACAAGGAGCCTCAACTATGATTAGACTTTTCCTACCCATTGTTACCTATTAAGTTAATATCTTTTTCCTTACATTACCAAAGGAGAGTGAAATAAAAAATAAATGATACGTCATCAAGTGATATCACATTCCTTCTTTCTGCAGGTTGCTAGGCTTTTGATGGATACATCAATTTTACAATTTTATCCTACACTTTTTGTTCTTGCTATGGATATAATGGATATGCTTGGGGATATGGTATGGGAGCGAATCATGTGGAAAGCTGAATTTGCTGAAGATGGAACCAGACTCTGCTCCTTACCAGGTCTTTCATCATTTTGTATCTCTCTCTCTCTTCTTTTTCTTTATAGTAATGCAATGGGATTTTTGCATCTAAAGAATTGGAAATATTAAGGCAGGAGATGCATAAATAGCATGTCTCAGTTGGAACAGAGTTATGAGATCTGAACTGAGGTGGCCATTAAAATGGAAACCTGATGTTCTGCTTAGCCATTGTTTTCAGTTAGCTAATCTGACTGCTTATGATGAAAACTTGTTGGAATCTGTGTGAACCATCTAGAATTTTCTTAGGTTGTGAAACTTATTCTTTATAGAATTGGTTGGGTATGGATCTCATGTTTAAAGGGTTTGCCTGGGGCATCTTAAGCTCCAGCTATCTGGTGACAAAGTTGAGTCTTTTAAAAGCAGATTGTGTTTGGTAAACCACTCAGAATTAGGCTAAAAATTGCTCCTTATTACTTTAAAGTTTGAAGAGTCTCATGGTAATTATCATGGGCTCCACACATTACTAGGGCGGTTCAGGACCAGGAATTAGAGTCTGTGGTCTTATTTTTTTTACTTTTTATGTTCCACTTTTATGTGTTGGGTTGGTGAGCATAGATTGTTATGGTCACATTCCAGAAATCATGGTTTTGAAGTTGGCCTTGAGGTCAAATAGAAGTGTCTTTCTTCCTTGGAAGGCATTTGGAAGGTCAAAGCTTTGTCAAGAGTATCTTTCTTTACTTGGACTGTTGCATTAGAGAAGATTTAATGACGGAGAATCTTAGAAAAACAAGGATTGTTGTGGTTGATTTGTGTTGCATGTGTAAGACTAGCAGGGAGACAGCATACCATCTTCTTATTTATTGTAATATAGCAAAGGTCCTTTGGTTTTTTATGCTCTGCTTGTTCAGTAATATGTGGACTATACCTGGAACAGTAGTTGAATTATTGGCATGCTGGATACGACAGTTTGGAGGACTGTAGTGGCAAGATAGAAAAGGTTGTTCCTTTATATGTGTGGTGCATTTGGATTAAGTGGTAGTTACAAGTTCTTTCATTTTTTCAAATTCTTGATGGATTTCTAGGAGAAACATTCATTCTATTTTCTGGAGACTACTCTTTGAGTGCGAATGATTGATGTAAGAAGCCTTGAAGTGTTCTATGCATATCTGGGTAATCTTGGGATAATAACATGTAATGATCTCTCTGTTCATATCATTCATGCATGGTTTTAAGAATTTATTGCTGATATTTTCTCAAATCTTATTACTGTATGTCAACATGATTGAAGGGCATGATAAACTGCCATGTTGTGAAGAATGAATGAATGAAGTAAGAGCCTGTTGGGTGGTGTTTTTTTGTACTGGTAGCATCTAGAACAGAGCAGCAGATCTTCAAGCCCTATGATAATTCAAACTTAGTTGTTGCTCTTCCTTTTCTGCCCTTCTTTGCTTTTTTCCCCCTACTTGTTGCTGAATATTTTATTTAATCCTTCTTCAACAAGTTAGGTCTACGCAACACAACATTGTTAATTTTATATTTTTGGTAGTGGGTATTTTTCCTGAATTTTTATTTTTTATTTTTTTTGGATTTATGGCAGATAACTTTCAAGCAAGTGACATTTGCTCTGATGCCAAAGAAACTTGCAATAATTGGTTCTGCAAAATTGGTTCCATCCGGGAGCTTCTTCCACGCATGTGAAGTCCTCTTTTCTTAGTCTCTATATTTAGTATCCTTGTAGTATTGATTGATGCTAGTCATGTCAAGTTGTAATCTCTTCTACTTCTCTTGCTTGTCATTTATTATCGTATTTTTTTTTTCTCCCTTCCCCCTGGTTCCGATGTTTTGTTAAAGAAAGTGTTATGTTTGTTTCTGGTTGGCAATTTATTTCAATCACTAATAATTATGAAAATAACCCATATGCATACAGGAGCAGCACACTGGACCCAATTTCTTGATATGTGATTGTTCCAATAGACTTCCAAAGTTATTTGGCAGAATTTCTCTCTATATCTGCCTCGTTTTATTTTTCATGCAAATGCTTATTAGAATTTATTTTGGCTTTTCTCCTCAATCTCTCTTTCTCTGAGATTTTTCTTTCTTTAATTGGTTGTTTACTTGATGTTGGACTTCAGTTATTTAGAGCTGGCTTTATTGCCTTGCTGGCGTTTCCTGGTTGACAAACCTGAAGACTGTGTCCAGCGTTTGGTTATGATGACAAGAGGGTTAGCAGATCCATTGGCATCTGCCTACTGTCGTCTGTATATGGCCCACTGTTCCCAGAAGTTGCCCTCATGTGATATAGGTACACATTTGTATTCTTCACATATACAAAAAATGCATGCATAACTGACCTGTCAATTAGTTGCATTCCTGCTCAAGTATGCAAACATTATTACCATGTGCCATGGATAAGGCATAACATGGACTGGGTTTGGCCCAGTGTGGTACAGGTTCATATATCCTAGATTCTGTTGACATTTGGCTGGGCAATGTGCTGACAGTGGATTAAAAACCCAAATTAAGACCGAGTTGAATCTAGTTATTGCTAGAATTGAAACTGATACTTGCTTTGGTGGCTATACAGCTTTAAATTTATCTTACTACTTTTTAACTCAGAATATCCATTTAGGAAAAGATCCTTGTTGGTTAATGGTTGAATGGAAATTATGCCCTCTGAAAATATTTTCTGCAGTTCTTGGTGAAATTCATATAATAATTCCCTAACTACATATTCTTTTCTTATTTTCACTGAATATTGGGCTTCTCTGATTGCCCTATTTTTAGTGTGTAACTTCATTAAAGAAAATGCTGCCCCAGTGCAACCCAAGATGATTCCCACTTTTATAGAGGCAATTTAGACAGGTGTAAAAAATTATTAATTGGAATCCTGCTAATCTGAAGGTGTGCCCAAATCCTGTGACTTGACCTGGATTTTTGTGCTGTGTTCTACATTTAGTAATTGATAATCCTGTTGAGACATGTTCCATTGCAGATCATGTGTAGCAGGCTATTCATATGTCCCCCCCCCCCCCCCCCCCCCTTCCCCCTTTTCTTTCAACTCTTATCTACACTTGTATGTCTGACAATAATTTAACAGGATACCTAGTTAAATGTGTTAATGACATCAAGATTCTAGTGATGCGGATCATATCAGCCAAGGAAACAACACAAGGAAATATTACAAACAACAGAAGATTGCTTGTCACTCTGATGGAGCCAACCATTGAGTATATTATGAAATGCATATTTAAGGATGCTTCTCAGGTATATGCGGAGTTTCATGTGATACTCATACTTCCTGTCTCAAACCCTAGTGTATGGTAGGGTTCTACATATCACTGTTAATATGTTTTTTCTGAACTCCTAAAATGCAAGAGTGAAAATATTGATTTATAAGAATTGTTTTCAAAATTCTTATTTTGATTCTTCTGAAGCCATTTCTTCCATTACATCTATCTAGTAATCTAAGAGTGCGCTAATGAAGTTATCTTAACCTTAATAGTAGGTTCTCTGACATGAACTAGTTGCTTTCTGCAATATCTTATTTGATGACATTTGTACTGTATGTTTTGCAAGAGGCAAGTAGGTAATGTGCTTGTGGAGCTTGGGCTAGGAATGAATCAAGTGGAGTTGTTTGGGAGTTTCTCTTGCCTCTCAATTGTTCTGCATCATCTACTTAAGGAACTTCCTGCTGAAGTTGTTACTTCAAGTGCTGTGGAGATCCTTCATACCATTGAATGCAGCAATGATTATTCCTTTGATCAGGTGTTGTTCTTATGCTAATGACTCTTTGCGTAAGAAGTGGCACCTCCTTTACTTTGGCTGTTAATTTATTTATTTATTTTTCCTGATATTTGATATGCAGTTTATTTATTCATTTATTCTGTGGTGGGAGTAGTGTTTGAATTACAGGTTACTTGGATTCAGGCTTTCTGAAAGGAAATCTCGAAGGGACATTGTCCATGCTGTGGTTGATAAAGTTACTCAGGTCTGTAGAGTAATCTACGCCTATTTGCTTGATTTCAACATTTTTTTTTTTTTTTTTTTTATACTTTTTACATTCTATGAGTTTTTGTAACATAGTTTTCTTACATAAAACCCTACTTTGGTATGTTAAAAGTTATCTTAGGTTTGGGTTCTTTCTCTTCAACTCATTATTGTTTTTTTGGAGTGGTATGTATGTTCATTCTATCAATGAGTCACGTCTTATGTAACCTTTTGAAATGTAAATTTCACTATTTTTTAGATTAGGCAATTATTTATTGGCATTTATGGTAGGGAAGAAATAATATTTAATAGTAATGGTTGATGTTGTAGCTATTTAAATACATTATAGGTCCTAAAATTCCCAATGCTATGCTGTTTTGGAATATTTTAGTTACTTTTGTTTTATGAATGAGTCTATGTGTTTCAATGATAAATACAATATCAGGTTATGAGTGAAAGGAATAGTCTTGATGAGTACCTGAAGGTTGTGGATGCTTATGTGGATATTGTTCTTCAAAATCAGATGGTAAGTTTGGGTGGCCTTTGACACTGTCACACCTTTGGTTCTGTTTTTCACTTCAGTTCTATGAATAACTGTATTTATTGTGACACTTTTTGAGACTATCTTTGTTTGATGTGGCATTAAATTGTCGCAACTCTTTCCTACATGCAACAGTCTTAACTAGAACATTTGTTTGGTGCTCTGACTCATTATGAGTTTTTCTTTCCTTCTTTTATTATTTTTTCCCCTCAATGCTATTGCAGCACTGGCGGTCTTGTTCAGTTGAAGTAAACTGAACTTAATTCTTAATTCTATGTAAAATTAACATGCTCTTTAATTGCAACTGAGTCCCAGCACAAGTTAAAAAATTAAAATCAAATGCCATCGTTGTAACTTTCCATGTCGTTTTTAATTATTCTTTCTCTTGTTTTAATACCAGTTAACTGTAAAGAAGTTAAATGTTTGAAGGGATAATTCTACTTTCTTTTTTGATCTTATATACATCCAGATTCCCAAGTACTAAGGTAGCAAGGTTGTGCCCCTTTTGTGCTATTTAATGAAATTTATTGCTTATCGAGAGAGAGAGAGAGAGAGAGAGAGAGAGAAAGAGAGAGAGAGAGTTAGGCACTCTTCCCTTTTTGGTACAAGAGTGACTAATTTGAATAACCTCAGTATTCTACTTTGCTAAGTTCTACGGCTTTTTTGTTGGAATTATTATGACATAGGTATAACTTTGGGTCCAAGGCAGTAAGAATAGTTAGGCTATGTTTTCTAGGATGAAGCTTGTTTGGGCTCTCTCTGCAATGTTGATATTTTTATTTGATATCCTTCCAACTTCAGTTGTTCTGTTATCAAGCTTGCTTGCAGTATCGTGGATGTGAGCATTTGTATATCCTCTGAATCTATTCATTTGTGCCAGGATAACCATCTGAACACCATTTTAGGAGGTATTTCAAAGAGAGCATACAATAAAGTGGTCACTGAAGATGAATTGGCAAGCTTGCAATCCATCTTGGTGAAGCTTCTTACTCATTTCAAGGTCTTAGAGGATGTATTCACCTTGGTATGCTTCTTACTCTCATAGTAGCTTTTATTTATTTATTTATTTTTCATGTGTCTGTGTGTCTTGAATCTAATCTCGAGGAAAAGAATTCATGCGACCGACCCAATCTAATCTATTGAGGATCAATAGCCAACCCCAAATTTTGAAACTAAGGCTTTGTTGTTGTTGTTGATATTTCATAAAATTGTAAATGAATAGTAATTTTATCTGCCTTTTTTGTTTCAAGTTGTGTAGTTTGAGACACTTACATTTTTGTGAACTAAAAATGGGGCGATTAATTGTAAATGCTACTTTGTAGAACCATTTTCTGGAGATCTTAGATATAATGTATGGGAGCTCACGGAGCATTGTCAATATGCATATCCTCAACATGGCGACAAGGTACATTTTTCAACAACTATGTTTTCATACCCTGCTTTGTCTAGTTAAAGCCTGATCTTTATGTTGATGTGCCTCACTTTCCTATGCTACCCTTCACTGGGATTGGTTCCACCTGCCTACTGGACCAGCCACTACCTGTCTTACCCCCTAGGTGGATAGTCGTAGGTAGGTAAGAAAGGTCTTCATAAGCACTCAGGTTGAAAAGCAGGCGACTCCTGGCGATGGATGGATGGATTTGGAGCCAAACTTCATGGGGATTTTAAAAATTAAAAAAAAAAAGCAGTAAAATTCCACCCAGTTCCTCATCCAAAATTTTCCATGCAGCCAAAGACAGCCTTGAAGTAACACTAATGGTCCTTACTATGGAAATTGAGTTGTATGTGTAAGAGGAATGGGAAGACTATTGCTCATTTACTCCTACACTGCCCTGTAGCTAGAGAGGTGGACTATGATGTTTTCACTATTTGGGGTTCATTGCTTTATGCCATGGGGGTTGTGGAGCTTTTAGCTAGTTGGTTGAGCAAGTTCAATAGACACAAAAATGTGATAATTTGGAGCATGATCTGTTTGAAGGGAATGAAAGATTGATTCATTTTATTTTTATTTTTTAATTTGTTGCATGATTTGCTTGATTCTTGTACTTTCCTTGCAATTTGGTTTAGACATTTTGATGGTTCCATAGAACACTGCCTATGTGCTTTGGTTTTGTATTTTTTTCTTCCTTTTTTCAATGAAGCTCTTTACCTTAAAAAATAGATAAATAAAAGAAGGATTGATGACACAATGCAATTGAATGATTTTAGGTCATAAAGTAACTTTTAGAACATGTGAGGCACTGATTTACAGAACAATCTGAACCAAATGTTATGCGACAGAATTTGGGTTTCAAAAACCTGGTAGTGTTGGAATCTCTCTTTTTTTGGGTTTCAATATTGTCTACATATAGATGTCTTAACTTAAACGTAGAATGTCATCCTCAGGGTAGGTTTATTATTGGTTCATATCTGGAATTTTTTTTCTTTCATAAATTAAACTTCTATTGCAAAAAAGAGATACTTCAGTACACAGGAAATGTACAGGAGAGTCCAGGTTCATATATCTGGAAACACCAACTACCAATCCTTCAAGTTTCATGATTTGATGTATTTGTATTTAGTATCTGGTAGATAAAATCCAGTGAGTACCCAAATATAGATATATAGTTGGCTTCTTATACTTTATGACCTGGATTTCTTTCTAATTCTTGGTATGTTTGAAGATTTGATTTGATTTTTAGGTATCAGTTATAGTTTATGCTTATTTCATTGTGCAGGAACGGTTCTATAAGTGATCCAACATCCATACAACTGCTGTTTGAAATTTCACAAAATCTACATGATGATGGTGATTTTTTGAATACGAAAGATGATGATAACCAGCCAGCACGGTTGATTTCTCGTTTCGTCCATATGGTAAATAATTTCAAGCCCATGCTGATTTGCCCCCAGCAAATGCTATCCTGTGACTATTTTGTTGCAATTCATATAATTGGATTGACATACGTTGCTGCTCTTTATTTGTTAGGTTGACTATGGAACAGAGATGGAACGCCATTTAGCATTTTTAGTTGAATGTCGTGGAGCTTTTAGTAGCTTAAATGAACTTAAGGTATGAATTTTTTCTTTTCTTTTTCTGAAACATGGATGAGCACAGTATCTATTTTTAATCTTATGGTCTTTGATATTGTGATATTTGTTAAATAGAAATTTTAAGAAAAAAAAATCTTATTTATGTATCTGCATTATGCTTTCTGATAACATGGCATTACTTGCTTCCCTTGTGAAGCTCATCTTCCTGAATTTTCGTACATTATGCAGTTTTAATTTATAGGATTATACTCAAACAATTTATAGGATTATACTCAAACACTGAATCTATAGATGAAGCCATCCAAACATTACGCAGTCCACTTGTTGTCTGGAAAATTATGTGTTTCAGAAAAGAAATAGCATCAACTCAGTTGAGGTAGAAGGATTCTTGAGGATATTCTGGTACTTAAAAACTTTCATGTTTAGGGCAAGTTAGAAGTTAGAAGTTAAAAAAAGGAAAAAGGATTGCTTTGTATAAATTCTTTTATGTAGATAATAAGATAACACAACCCAATAGCTCATGCTTTCATGTTCAAGAGAAGGGTTCAATGTATGCAGGGGTTAAGACAAACTGGTTGCTACTTGCTACCTGTAAGGGTTGCAGGGGTACATGCTACACCCAGAGAATTTGGTCTTATTCACGTAGTAAAGTAAGCAGGTACAGCTTGGTTCTTTTGGGGCATTCAATCTTATTTATTAGGATAAAATGGCATGTAAGTATTGAATGTTTCATAAGGCAAAATAAACCAACTTCAGAAAGAGCTATAATTTGCTTAGAAGAATAAGAAAAAGGGAAGGAAAAAAAAAAAAGAACTCATTTAGACTTAAGGTTTTTTCCCCCCAATATGTCTTGGTCAAATGCCTGTCTTAGCACCATTTCAAGTTTTGCATTCAAGAAGGAAACAGTTACTAGAATGTCCATTTAACATTTCATACTAATGAAAAATGATCATTTTTGTTTTAAATATGCTCACACTAAAATAGTATTCAATGTTTCATAAGGAAAAATAAACCAACTTCAGAAAGAGCTATAGTTTGCTTAGAAGAATAAGAAAAAGGGAAGGAAAAAAGGAAAAAGAAAATGAACTCATGTAGACTTAAGGCTTTTTTCCCCCAATATGGTTTGTTCAAATGCCTGTCTTAGCACCATTTCAGGTTTTGCATTCAAGAAGGATACAGTTACTAGAATGTCCTTTTCACACTTCATACTAATGATAAATGATAATATTTTCTTATCAAAAAAAAAAAAAAAAAAAAAAAAAAACAGAAGTAAATGATCATATTTGTTTTCAATATGCTCACACTGATTCAGCACTTCAATTTTCTGGCAGGAAACCCTTGTTCACTCCAGCAATTGTTTAGCGATTAAGGCTTTGAAAGATGCAAAAAAGCATCTTAGTTTTGTCAAATCTTGCATAGCATTTAGTGAAGTCACATTGCCTTCTATTTCAGCTTGGGTTAAACAGTTATATCTTTCTCTTGAGACTGCTGAGGTAAATTTTCTTCCTTTGACATGATTAAGTTATTGAAACTAATCTGAATATTGATACTTATTCACTTCAACGTTTCAGGTTGCCTTGTTATGTGGTTTAGTCTCTCATTCAGATGGACTGATAGATTCCGCAATCAACTGTTTGCTAAGTTTAGACTTGATGGATGGTTAGTTCACCTCTATTTTGTGAAGCTTTGCATAAGTAGATCTTCAACAGCATTTGTTATGTGTGAAAACCAAGGATGACCTCCCTCCTTTAACGTAGGGCCATTCCACCCACCACCCCCCCTCGTTTCTTTCCTACTTTTTCCTTAACATCTAACAGAAACATTTGCAATAAAAAATTAACGTTGTTTTGTGTGTGGGGGTCTAATGTAATGACCACAAATTCAGTGTATTAATCTATCTAAATGAATAGCAGATGTTGCACCTATTCTGGAAGGTCTTTGGCACTTTGGTAGCTGATTTTTCTCTCTCTTGCTCTAAGCAAGCTGAGAGTATATTTTTATACATATCAAGCTACATTAGCATTTAGCACATAGATAAAAACAAATATACAGAAATATGTGACATTGTAGTAAGTAGCATCACAAATATTCACACGAATACATACCTATGTACATAGTTATATGCATACATGTTCAAGTGCGTGTGTGTATGAACATCTTTCAGGAATTTTTTTTTTTTTTTTTTTTCTGTTGCTTTATTGTTCCTGTTTTTTTTTCTTAATTTCTTTAATAGGAAGATGCACTTTAGAGCTCAAAATTAGTACAAAAGATTACATGGAATCTCGGACAAATAGTACCCATTGCCAATGTGTTTTATACATTTTTTCTTTAAAGATATCCTTTCTTAATCTTCCAACTTGCTAATTTCTTATGTGTTTTTGTTTGTTTACGATTGCTTATAAATTTTATATTTCTTTATTTACTGATGTTGTAATGGTCATTTTGGTTGTAAATATATCAAAGATGAACATTTCCAAATTAAATTCATTGCTCAGTTGGATTAATTGCATCTGTAGGGTCCCGGACATTAATTGATGTTGAAGGCATACTCTCTGCAATTCAAAAGTTATGCAGCCACTTGGTTATGGTTCCAGGTGATTAATTCTTCTTTTTAATCCTCATCTTATATCCACAATCTGTTTAGAATATGGATAAGTTTAGCTTAAGTTGCATGTTTATTTGAATGGTTTTCTTTTGGCCATTTTCCAATCTCTAAGACTAGATCTTATCTGAGAGTGGAATCTTTCTTAATTTTTAGTTTTCTAAAAATGTTTGTGAAAATAAAAATTTCTTAAAAAGAATGAAAAATGGAAATTCATTTTCAGATTATTAGCCAAATCTAATCTCATTTTGAATGATCAGAAACACTGATGAGCTTTTTTTTTTTTTTTCTTTTTTTCATGGTAAAAGGCTTTAGGTTTAGCATATTCTACATAAGGTCCCTCACCTCTGTTTGCCACCCCAAGGGAAAAACAAATCCAAAGTAAATAATATTTAAGGACTTTTACGTTGAGTGATAGAAGTGAAGATGACGGGCTAGTTATAAACTTGTTTCTGAAATAAGCATCAAGAAAGAGTACTTGAATTTATAAAGTTGGTGATTCCTTATTGGCAGTTATGGATGGTATCAATTTGAACAACAAAAGTAAGTTAGGATGCCGAAAATGCCAGTGATTGTGTCATTCTAGTCCATCTAACTGAGTTTTGGCATATACCCTCTAAGATGATATATGAACACCTATCGAGGTAGCTCTATAAATTCAGATATAGAGAAAGACAAACAATAAACTACATTGATGCACAGAGACGTCTTAATGCATTTTTTCCCTTTCAGTAATATTTTTTGCAAAAGTATTGATAGTTTGATACACAGAGTTCTCTTAATGCTACTTAAATTTTTTTTTTTTTTTTTTTTTTTAATAAAAAGGGGGGTTTTATTGATGCTCCAAAGACAGGGCTTTCACTTAAGAAAGGGGTTTTCTAAAATGAGCTAAATAATCGTATATTTGGGAAATTTTCTGTTGACGTGACGTTGTGTTACAATTAGTGCAATCTGTGTGTTTTCCAAGATCACAGTTTGAGATATCCTTCATACACTTTTTTTCCCTCACTTCATATGTTCCTTCTGAAGGTAATTCTGAGCAAGGAATCACCTACTTCCCAAATAACATACTATCTCTTGTTAATTCCAGATCTTGGTAAGCCTTCCATTGCATATTATGTCAACAAAATTGCTCCATTTTCTCTTCCTTTCTTTTCCGTCTCTTTGTTATGGCCGTAGGTCTTAGTTTGATAGTTGAAAATGTCAATGCAGGATGACACCAAGAATGAGGACAAGAGTTTTTTGTACAATTCTTACATTGACAGCTACACTATCTCAAAATAAGCTCCCATACCATGCAGATCATGGAGAGGTATATCTACACTCTTCTTTTTAAATGTGTTAATTTTACAATTTGAGAAATCCAAACTTTCAGACTTTTAAAACATGGTCAGAATACTGAAAATATGGGTCAAAAAGTTTTGAAATGCGTGGATTTGAATTTCCTTGTTATCAAAATTGAAGAAGATTTCATGTCTTCATAGTTTTTGCTTATGCTGGTGTCATCTTTTGTAAATATATTAGTTTCATTAAGCTTCGCAGGGATTTGCTTACTGACATGATATGGATTCTCGCCAATGGCCTTTAGGCCTAATGGCTCTTCAATTCAGCATAAGTTTGGAGAGGTGAGCGAGGTTGTGGGTGCAAATCCCACCTGGTGCACTAGTTAATTACCAAACCACCAAAAAAAAAAAAAAAAAAACCCTTTTTAGTATTGACGGTTTAAAAAAGAGCAAAAAAAAAGATAAACAAATATTAGTTAAATTAAAAATGATTAAGGATTTTATTTTGTTTTATTCCATAAGGCCACAGTTGGGCCTTGTGGAGTCTAATTGTGTTTGATCCAAATTATGACCCGACCCAATATAAAAGTGCTACAGTTTATGGGATTTTTTCTAGAGGCTTAGTCCATGGAACAAAGGCTTGGACCAGCCCAAGCCAGAGTGCTCATGGACAAGCCTCCTTAGGGCCCTTGGGAAAAAAAATTTGGCTCGTTTTTAGCCAATTGGTGAATCCTGTGTGCAGGATAAAAAAACTGTTGTTTGGAGATTAGGGTTTGGTGTGTTGTTGTGAGAGAGAGAACTATATTGTTGCATCTTGTATTTTTTCCTAGTGAATTGTGAAATCCCTGCAACTCCATGGACGTAGGCAAATTGTTGAACTATGTAACTATTGTCTTGTGTAATTATTTGCTTTGATGCAATTTTTTATCTCTATTTTGCATCTCATAGATCTGGAAATTTCGTGTATATTCCCTACAGCCACTACTTAATATGCATATACAATTTAAATTTAGCTGACTCATACATGAACTTTAAATTTTGCTCCTTGTCAAATAACATGTAGTCCATGAAGAGTCTTTGGAATTTGCATGAACGGGTTGAAGTAATCATTGTAAAGAAAAAGCCTAGTTGTGCTGTTATATCTCGTGTCTCCTAATAGATTCTTTCTTTTTCCTCCCAGATTCCTGGAAATGACCTATTATTTTTTGGTGATTCATCTTACTTACGTGAACTTGTGTCCTTCGCTGAGTATGTTCTTCAGAACCTGGTTGATACCATTCAGCAAGAGCCTTTGCAGGTAACTATGCCTTTCACTATATTATTGTATAAATTGACAATTTTAGATTTTACTGATGTATGATGCTGAATAAGGCGGCTCGTGGAAGCATCGCACTTGAAGCTTGCAATTGCATTGCATCGTCTTTCATGGTAAGCTCCTCTGTCATCTTTTTGACTAGCTATCAATTTTAGTTGATCAATCGTCAAAAGGAATGGTACATGGCAAAGCAAGTGATCTGTGAGTAGGTTTCCCATGATGGCTCTTAGACAGGCTTGTCCAGAGGCAATCCACTTTCAAGCAATTAAATAAACATGGAAAAATGTTTGTTTCCTTTCTCATGAATCTAATCAACCGTGGATGCTCTGCTTGTCCTGCAATACTCTCTCTCACAGCTTTGCTGTGCTGTACTGTGCATTGCCCTGCAATGTATACTTTTTTATTATTTATTATTTTTATGTTCATTTTTCTTCCTCATGGCTCTCTCTCTCTCTCTCTCTCTCTCTCAGTTAAGCAATGAAATATCCCAAGTCTGCTCCAAGCTCATAGAAACTGCCAGGTTGTGTTTGAGCGCCAGTGACAAATATCTGCAGTCAACCATTACACTTTTAGACATAAACTTGCCGACGCCTATGGTGTCACCATCCATTACTGTCTGAATGATGGATAAAGGTATTATGATTTGTTAAATTGGAAGTCCACCTTGGAAATGTTCATTCTAATTCATAATAATTCTTTGATTGTGACAGTACTCTCAGTCTTTTCACAGGGTATAAAGTTTGTAAGAAAATGTATATTTTGTTCATAGAAGATATATGTCTTCATGGAAGATGGGGGATCAACACAATTGTAGATGCTATTGGATTTAATAATGATTTGGGCTCTTGGAAGAAGCAGAGACAGTTCTTTGGAGAGTTTTGAAGCCTTGGAAAGGAAATTAGCTAGATTTTATAGTTTAGATGAGTATAGTATTCGTTTTCAGGAGATACTAACTGGGCATGGTTCTCTTATTTCCATCTAACTACTTTACATGATATTTCACAAATAATTGAACATAGCTACAATCATTTATCTTTCTTTCTATCTTCTTCTTTCTCTCTCTCTCTCTTTTTTTTTTTTCTTCTGTTACATGTAACATATATGTCAAATAGAAAAATGGTGTGTTAAATAGATTAAGTGTCATAGTAAGTGATCAACTAAAGTAAAAACTTATTCAAAACTTACAGATATGTCAAATAGAGAAATGGTGTGTTAAATATTAAAGGTAAAAAATAATTTAAAATGACCATCTTAACGACTTATTAGTGGGAATAGAATTTCCACCTCATAAGCTTAGATAGCATCTCTCATTTTATTTGGTTTTCTTTTTCTTTTCTCTTTTTATTTGGTTTTCTTTTTCTTCTCTTTTTATTTTGTTTTTCCTCCACTTTCATTTTCTCCTTCCACCAAGTTCCCCAGCCAAGTCTTTCTCCGTATTCACCATCTCTTCATCTTCCTTCGCGAGACTGAAAAGTTTTCCCAATCCCATTTGCACACATGGCTATTTATGCAAATTTAACTAATGATTTGACACAGTTAATTAATACACATAAAGTTTGTTGATGACACTTTTTTCAAATCTATACCCATATCAAAATACTAATTTCAAAAGAAGGCCAAAGTCCAAACCCGACAAAGCCCATCTATACCTTTTTAAAGGAAACATTTTTGGGAATTATGTATTTTTATTTTTATTTTTATGTGAGATAGAAATCTTACTTTAATCTAATCTAAATATTAAATCTAAATGTATATGTGTTAAATTCTCTCTTAAAGATTTAAACTTTAGCCCTTACTTCTCACCTTACAAGAATTTCAAACTTATGGAATGACCATCATGTTAAGAATGTGCAACAGTGAAAATTATGTTAACACATAGGGCAGTGAAAATTATGTATTGAAAGGTAAAAGATAATTTTGTCATTTATCTTGGATTTAATAGAAAACTTTGCAAATGGGCTTGGGATATTTGCATAGTCCACCAAACCCATGTATAGTCCACTGTGCATAAAAGCCAAACACATGAAGATAACTTATTGTATTTGCTGAATTCTTTCAAACCCATCAAATTATACTGCTTATTTTGTTGAAAACTGAAAACGCAGTAACAAAATAATTTTTAAATGTGTAAATAATGCTGTGTGACCCATTTTTAATGAAAGTGTGGTTGAAAAAAGAGGTTTGTGGGTTCCGTGAACAGTGCACGGGACCCACTAAAAAGCACTGAAATGTGCTTCTCAATAAATAAATAAAAAACACTGAAACGTAGACGCACTGCGTTTCAGCTGTACCCAAACGGGTACTCAGTGTCTGTTTGGTTAATTTATTTTTTGCCAATTTATTCTACTATTCAGCTTATTTTTTATACTATTTATGAGTTTTATTGTACTTTTTGATATTATTCATAGTTCTTACTGTACTATTCAACTAATATTTACTTTTATTTAAGGTACTTTTAGCAAAAAATTTCTATTTTTAATATAATAAAAGGATTTCAAACAAACCACCTGAAACTCAACCGTTGCTTATTTTCGTGATTTCTCACATTTAGCAAGTCTAGGCGTAGGAGGCATCATTCCCTTTGGGGAAACGCGCCAAGCCAAGACAGATTAATTGAATTGCCTTAATAATTTTCAAAATCATTGCCAGCTGCAAAACTCACTATACTATTCAATTAATATTTACTTTTATTTACGGTACTTTTAGCAAAAATTTTCTATTTTTAATATAATAAAAGGATTTCAAACAAACCACCTAAAACTCAACCGTTGCTTATTTTCGTGATTTCTCACATTTAGCAAGTCTAGGCGTAGGAGGCATCATTCCCTTTGGGGAAACGCGCCAAACCAAGACAGATTAATTGAATTGCCTTAATCATTTCCAAAATCATTGCCACCTGCAAAACTCACTGCCCAAAGTCCAATCAAGTTGCCACCTGTGAAAAACCTACAAAATCAGTTGATAAATCACAACATAAGACTTAGCCATCTTAAACAAAGTTTCTCTTCAAACTTCTTTGTATATTTTTATATTAATTATAAATTTTAAAAATTTAACTATTAGATTGCAATTTTTTTTATCACATCCTTTATGTTTGCAAGATTTTAAAAAAAAAAATTGTGATATTATTAAACAAATATTAAAATTTCAAGTTTTTGTAAACTAATATTGTGTATAAAAAATATGTTTATTGATTAAATAGTAAAAAAAAAATCCTATTTGAATGAAATTTAATATGCACAATGAGAATATAAGAAACATGAAATTCAATAGTTTAATTTTCAAAATCTACACAAAATTATATATATATATATATATATATATATATTTATATAAAAGAAGCTTGAAGAGTTTGCCATATTTTGGACTAAAATACAAAAAACGTCTGCAAGGCATAGGGGGGGACTAAAAACATCTTGTGACCAACAGTCAACAGAGCAAAAGCCAAAATTCCTATTCAAAACAACTTACACATTTAGGTTGCGTTTGGCCCTATATATGTTTTCTAAGTGTAAAGTATTTTCAAGTGAAAATATTTTTTGGAAAAGAAAATATTTTCAGGTATTTGGTAACATTTTAAAAAATGCTTTGAAAAATATTTTTAAATGTTTGGTCGTGTTCTTAAAAATGCTATAGAAAACACATTTTCTATTGGTTGCTCATATTTTCTCAACTTCCAAACAAATATATAATATTATTTATTAATATATAAACACAAAAGAAATAAAAACAAACAAAAACATTCATCAAATCCGGTCAAAGTCAAATTGAGAGAGAGAGAGTTTGAGGAAAAGATAGGCAAATTGAGAAATAGAGGGAGATCAGTCATGGGCTAGCTAGAGGTTCGATTTAGAGGCGATGAAGGCAAGATCGCGTGGCGGAGGCAACTGGGTCACGGTGGGTCGCTTGACTTGTGGTGGTTTACTCGACATGGGTAGAGAGAAAAATGGTAGATTGGTGACATGGTGCAGAGGGAGGAAGAGGGCAGATCGGCGGTGGAGTTGAGCTTTGCTTGATCGGTGGTGAGAGGCACAACCCAGACAGCGGTGGAGTCGATCTCAAGTTCAGGTGACCGGCCTCTCTCTCTCTCTGACAATGGGTGGTTCTCTCTCTCTTTGTCTGGTTTTTTTTTTTTTTTTTTTTTTCCTTTGAAAATAGTTTGAAGATAAAATAGATGTGTAATCTATTTTATACTTTAGGCCTTCATATTTTACAGTCAACGGAAATGATTTTCCATTTGACTTAGTTTTTCGACCAAGCCAAACACCCCTAGTAGCGTAAAATATTTTCTATATTCTTTTTACACCTGAAATAAACGTAACCTTAATGTCACTTAGAAATCTCCGATACCAATTATCTCAAATTTAATAGGTTACTTGGAGGCGATGGAATGGAGCTAATCAAACAATCGCAAACTGTATAAAACCAAAACAACCTCAAAATCTTGATAGCTTCTAGACCTATCTCCATCTGATGTTGATTTTCACAATTTTACAAATTTAACAGGTGCAGAAAGTTACCCTACCCTTAAATGAACTAATTAGATGGGGATAGACCAACCAAATTGCCTCAAAAGACATAAAACCGTAATAACAACTCTTTATGAAATCCCATTTCTCTAAGCTGGTATTTTCAATTTTGCTAGTACTTGCTGATCAAAGTGGTCCTCTTGAAAAAGAAGGTATAGGAGGAACCTCTCACAATTTATTTATTTTTTAGCTGAATCTCACAAAAGTTTTTAACTCCTCATTAGTTATTAGATAGTTTTTGTCAATCCAATACATTCAGTAGAAACTAAAACGAATTTTCTATATTTGGAAGCACAAATAGAAGTCCTCTTTCTCCCTCACCACATCAGTTTACTCATTTGCATGATTAGAAAATACTTTGTTGGAAATCCTCTCGTCCTTCTATTAATTGCAAGTTCACTAACTTAAGTGTGATTTTGAGGTGCACTGTTAGCCTTCTTCACTCTTTGTATTAAAGTGAGTAGCAGACTCGATTCCCTTGACTTGAACCCAAATTTAAAAGCCAAGCCAATTAAAGCTCAACACATGGTAACACAATAATAAATTATAATAATGACCCTTACAAAATTGAATGCCAAGTGAATTTCAAACGTGACATGCTAGTATTTCGTTTAACATATCACTAGATTTTGTTAGTGAAATGGCTAGGACAAGCACAATTTAAAAAAAAAAAAAAAAATCAAGAACAATAAGGGGCTGTTTGGTAAGGTGTTTTGAGTAACAATTTTCAGCGTTTAAATAACATTACACTTGTTTTCACACATTTTTTTACCCACAAGTGTTTCTAGAAAATTATTTCCAAAAAATACAAACAACTTAACCAGAATAACGTTGCCAAATGGCACTTAAATTTCTAAGAACTAAAATGAAACAGTAATAAAGAACAAAAAGAGAGATTTTGGGGACACCAAAATGTATTTGTATTAATCGCTATATTAACCAAGTATTCTGCCGTAGTAAACGTCTTTGGTAGCGGTCTGTATTTAAAGTCGCCTTTACAAACTAAAAGTCGCGTTATTACAACCATTATAACGTTGTGAATCTTGTGATTAAAAGAAAGAGAAAATAAACACGTATATATATATCATATCCCACCCGCAACGCAATTCGCAGAAAACACATTTCTTTTTTCCAATTCGAATCGAACCCTCTCTCTCTCTCTCTCCCCGTGGCTTGGCTACACAATATCTGATCCAATCGGAGGGTCGTGAACAGAGCAGAATGGATCTAGAGGTTGTTGGGCGCCACGCGCTGCTCTTCGATGACGACGCCACCGCCGCCTTTATCAACACCAGCGACGCTCTCGTCGAGTGGAACTCGCTCTCCATCGACCGCTACGACGTGCGCCACCTCCTCTCCAGTCCTCCGCCGCCGCGTAAGCTCCGCCGTCACCACCGCTCCGAAGATCCTTCGCTCGACTCCGAGCTCGATCGCGAGCGTTACCTCGATTTACCGTCGGCGTCCGATGAAGATCAAGAACAAGGTAAAACAATTACCGCGTGATTTTGCTTTTATTTGTTATTTATTTATTTGGTTTTATTTTTTAAAATTTAAAATTGTTTAATTCTTGAAAATGAAGAAGATGATGGAAATGAAATTCGTTTGATTGGATGAAATTAGATTGTTCATTATAACCTTACTCCAATGGTTCTTTAGGCTTCGGTGGATCTAGGTTTTAGGTTTTATTTTATTTATTTTGTTTTTTTTTTAAAATATTATTTTAGGGATTAAATTTGTGTTATTGTGGTGACGACATGGATATGTATGCCTTTTTTGGTATAAGATCGTCTCATTTGATCCGAGATAGTCTAGGGACACTAGTTTTGTGCCACTGCTTTTGTTGTAACTCAAACTCTGACATGGTAGACGGTGAGTAATGGAGAAAAAAAAAAATAGAGAAAAAGTGGCCGAATCCACTTGAAAGTGATTGTTCACCATTCATAGCTGACCACTTTAGTAAATTGTGGTAAAAAGTTGTGGTTGTAGAAGAATTGTATAAACCTTCCAATTCCCTCCAATTTTAATTAGACGCTCAGCACATGGCATTTATTTGATTTTTATGGTTTACATAGGCATTTTAAATGCCACTTTTCTTACACTTGTTTTAGTGTTCGTTGTACACATCCTATGCTTAATTAGTGGAATGATAGAGTTGCAAATGTATTAAAAAAAAAAAAAAAAAAAGAAGGAAAAAATTAAGAATGTAAATTATGTCTTCAACCTGATATTTAGGGGTGGTTTTGATAGCAAACCCTATAGTTTCAAAAGTAGCATTAAACCTTAAAGTTTAAAACTGTTACAGATTAAACCTTACAGTTTCACTAGTTTTACATAGAACTTTGGACTTTTGGGTTTGATTAAGGGTTTAAATTGATATCATATTTTAAAAGTTCAAGGTTCAGTTTCACACTATTAAAACTACAGTGTTTAATTTGTAAGTTTTAAACTTCAGGGTTTAATATTAAATGACCCCTAAGGTATAGGGTTTACGATGTAATTTTTTCTCCAAAAGTAAGTTTTTAGGACTTGATTGATTGAAATAGGGTTGAATTTCTGTGAGGGCTAGCTCTAATGGTGAAGCCTTGGTGCACCAAGTTTGAGGTCTAGTGTTTGAGTCGTCACTTACTTGATATAGGTGGCTTAAGGGTGGTTGCCTGTATCCTAGGTTTACTTCAATGCCACTGCCACCAAAGGTGGGGTTGGAGGTTCCATGTCGTAAAAAATATTATGCTTTGATCAAGGAGAAAAAGGAGATGTAAAAGTTATAGAAGTGAAGGAATTGACAGACCTCAGATTTTAATCACCTGGATATGATTGTTAGTGGTGCAATGTTAACCCAGTTTTTTTTTTTTTGGGGGGGGGGGGGGCGGGGTTGGGGGGTGGATTTAGCTGGAAAATTCAGAGTGTACTCTGTAATGCTTGTTTGATTATTGTTGAACATTTTGGTGTTGCCATTCTAAGGTTCCAAGAGGAAAGGTAAATCAAGTACCAATGAGTTCCTGTTTAAATGATACTTCCTCCTTCCATTAGAATTTTATAGGTATTCAAAATCCTCTGTGTGTGTGTGTGTGAGAGAGAGAGAGAGAGAGAGACTTACCAGTTAAAAAAAAAAAAAAAAAAGAAGGGAAAGGCCGAGTGGCTGGTTGCTATGTACTGTTGCCTCATTGGTGGGGCTTATACACTAACCTTCATAAGTTAATTTTTTATTTTATTTTATATTACTTAGACTTTTTGTTATTTTATATTATATATGTTGTTGAATATAATATTTTGGTGAAGTGAGAGTTCCTTTTGGAGGGGAAACATTTTTGTAGTGCTCTCTCTTTTCAACTGCAATTTTGCTGAGAGATAGGGCCAAGAGCCTTGTAGATCAACTGGCACCTCATGATGTTTCCAATGGAGACATCTAGGGTTCAAATCCTCCCACCCCCATTGAAACTATAAAATTTTGTTGAGTGATGGGTTTAGCTGCTTGTTTGCATTGACATTATAATTTTTAGCAACACACACTTCCTCATTTGCAGGATGTGGTATAGTTTGCAACAGTTTCAATTTCAGAGAGACTACTTAGAGTATTCTTGCCTCAGTGTGTCGTTTTTTAGGTTCTTGTCTTTGCCTTCTCCCACTGATGTATTTATGACAACCTTATGGGCACAAACGTCTATTTGAGATTAGATTTTAATATTTTTTGTTTCCAGATTTACAAGATGGTACCAAACCAGTAGTTGCTGGCGGCTATAATGCTGTTGCCTTTTCATATGGGAACATTGATGAAGCAATTGAGCAAAAGAATAATGATGCTGAGTCTGGTTTTCATCCACCCTTCCAAGTACCGGAGAGCTTACTTCAAAACCTAGTAAGTAACCTGCCCCTGTATATACCATTCACTTTTTACTTTCTTAGTATTATCTGAATATTGTTGTGTTTTATTTTTTTGGATAATTGAACAGTCTGGCCAAATGATAATTGACTAAGGTGCATATGTTATTCTAAGGCTTACCATGTCTAAGTTTCAGATGCTCGGAGCAGGGATGGACTTCTTGTGAGTTGTGACCCAAGGTTGCCATCACGGGCACCTTGTTTCCTTTTGATGTCATGACAAATGGGCCGTGCAGGTGGGATTAGGATGATAGAAAATTGTTACTCTGTCAGGAATCTTTAGTACTCGACAGCAAGTTGGATGAGGCATATCTACATGGAGTTCTGTTTCTTGCTCGTTATGGTTATCCATATATATACATATAGATATATATCAGATTTAATGCGCTAATCTTGGGCTATAAGAATTATATTTTCTCGGACACTTTGCTATGCAAAATTCACATATTGAAAACGAAACTTTTTATTTGTTTTGTCTGTGTTTCCAGCCACCAACAGAGAAGGTTCATCAGATCATTGCAAGAACTGCTATGTTTGTTAGCAAACATGGTGGTCAGTCAGAAATTGTTTTGAGGGTCAAACAGGGGGACAACCCTACATTTGGGTTCTTGATGCCAGATCATCATCTCCATGCCTACTTTCGGTTTCTTGTTGATCACCAAGAACTTCTCAAGCCTGACAGTGGTGACAAATCTCTAGTAGAAAAGAATAACGCTGGTCTTGATCAGGCTGGTAGTGCTTTGTCTATCCTTGGTTCTGTATATGGGTCTGGAGAGGATGAGGATGGTGCAACTGAGGAAATTCCCGAATATAAAAGAAATGATTTAGAGGAAGCCGTCAATGCTGGTAATGTTACTGTTTCTCATGGATCAGTGCAGGCAGTCTCTTCTGTAAATGTAGCTGGGAAAGATGTGGCGATTGCCAAGGGTTCAGTTATGAGTTTGAAAGAAAAAGCTCCTATAATAAAACGGAATCGTTCCATCAGTAGAGTTATGGTTGGAACTGGAAGTGGGGTCAGAAAAGAAGCTGATGCCTTGGGCTCACTTTGCACTGCTGGGGACAAATCACGGGCTTCTTTGCTTAGCACGCCCAAAGTTGAACAACCTATTGTGGAGCCTCCATCTGATTTAAAGAGAGTGGTTGACAAGATAGTCGAGTTCATCCTGAAAAACGGTAAACAATTTGAAGCTGTTCTTGTGGAACAGGATCAAAAACATGGAAGATTTCCGTTCCTTCTGTCATCCAATCAATATCACCCTTATTATTTAAAAGCTCTTGAGAAAGCTAAAGAGGTACGGTTATCTGTTCCTTGTGCTCTACTAATTTTAGGCTGTTTCCATGAATCCATGAGATTCTTGTTGATAAAATGAAGTTTATGGGTTGCCATTTGCAAGAATATAGAAAAGGAAGAATGTGGTATAAGCATAATTTGTACAACTACTGCTTGATAAACATGTTTTTTCTGTCTATTTGGTGCCAAAATTTGGTTTCATGTCAAACTGCGTCTATAAATCATATTATTGTGTTGCCTTTTAATGTTTTTCAGTGTGCATTGAGCATACCATGTAAGTACTTTTGATTAATGAGTGAATATGTTTGGCACCAACTTATTTGGCTTCTTGTTGAAAGCTGGTTAAAGTATGGTTGTACCTAGAAAAAGTGAGGCTTTCAAAAAATGTACATAAGCAAATAAGCTTACAAGCTAAATGGAAAATCCAGTGAGAAAAGGATACATCTTAATAGTTGAGGAGAGCACCTATATTTAATTCTATCTGTTTTTAATTTGACTTCAAATGCCAATATCATTGTCCTAAAGTTTTGTGGTTTGTTGTAATGGCCAATGACCTGCTCAAATGGAATCTCTTATCTCTTCCCCTTGTGAGAGCAAGGTGGACTGGTGGAGCGTGAGGTCATGGATTCAGGAGCCACTGCATCCTTATGTAATTACAAACAAAAAAGTTTTGAAGTTTTTGTAACCTTGATGTTGTTTATCATATTGAATTTTGTTGTACTTATCTCAATGTATTTTGTTTTGTTGGAGACATATTATGTACTGAACAAATTCCATGGGTTCTTCTTTGACCTCAAATTTAGTTGACCTATAAAATTCATGAAAATCAAATCAAAATGGGTTTGAGTCTGTTGTTTTTGATAAATATTTCCGAGTTAGAAGCTCTCAGCTACCATGATATATCTGACTGTTTTTGCTAACTGATATCTTTTGTCGGTCCTTTCTTTACAGTTGAAATTACCTGGCAAGGGCTCTGATTCAATGGGGCATCAGGTGGAGAAGAAAACTGCTGTACCAAAAGAAGGTGATACTCTGTCCAGAGGATCTGCTGATCTTGATATACCATATAGTTATGACAGGAAAGAGAAGTTTAAGATGTTTATTGGCAGATCAAAGAAGGATGGGCAGGATCCTCCTTCCAAAGCCACTGAGCCACAAATTGGAATAAGTATGGATGCAGCTTCTGCTGCTGCAATTCTTCAGGCTGCCACAAGGGGCATTAAGAATCCTAGTTTAGAAAATTTTTCTAAGCCATCATTAAATGGTATTGGTCGAGGCCCTAGCAGTGATGGTGGACACACCTCAAGCTTTGGGAGTCTCCGTTCATCTCAACACCAAAGTTCCATTTCAAAGCCAGATCAAAAGGGGGAGCCTAGTGTTTCTGTCCCTGTTGCCAAGGCTATTGCAGAGACAGCTGCTATTGCAGCTGCAAGTGAGGCCGACTCCTCTGAAGCATGCCTGACAAGAGAGCAGAAGCTGAAGGCTGAGAGATTGAAACGGGCAAAGATGTTTGCAGTCATGATAAAAAGTGGAGCTGCACCATTGAAAACGGAACCATTGCGTGGCTTATCAGCAGAACCATTAGGGTCTGGAATTTCTGGATCAGGTACTGAGGTTGAAAATTTTGTGGGCAAAGAAAGAGAAGGCAGTTCAGTTCCAGTCGATGTGGATGATAAGATTGAGAAGTCTGAAAAGAAACTTTCTGTTGATGAATATAATGAACGGCGATCTAAGAGGAGTTACCGTTCCAGATCTAAAAGACATGAAGAACAAGAAGAAGGGGAAGTTGAGGAAGATAAAGAAGAGGAAATAGAGGAGGAACAAGAAGGGGAAGATAAAAGGGCTCACAAGCACACTCGGAAAAAGCACCGGTCTCATCGGTCTTCACACCACAGTAGGGAAAGGCATAAGCACCGGAAAAGACATTCTTCTAAGGACAGAGATTCTCGACATCGGCGTAAGTATGATGACTCTTCTGATGATGAGCATCAGTACTCTCGACATCGGGATGAGCATGATACTCCCTCCAATAATGAGCATCGGCATTCTCAACATCGTCGACATCGGGATGAGCGTGACTCTTCTGATGATGAGCATCAACACTCTCGACATCGGGATGAGGATGATACTCTCTCCAATAATGAGTATCAGCGTTCCCAACATCGACACAATCATGATAGTTCCTCTGATGATCAACATCGGCACTCTCGACGACGTAAGCATCATAGCTCTGACGATGAGCATGAACACCGAAGCAGATCTGTTAGGCATAGGAAATCTCAGTCTTACAAAGAAATGGACTTGGAAGAAGGAGAGATTGTTACAAAATCAGATCAATCAAAAGCTAGTCAGGGTGATGTTGCTAGTCGGGAAGCTTCTGTTGAATTATCAAAATCATATCAAGATGGAGGGGCCCCATCTCAGCCCTCTGAAACCACCGAGATTTCTGATGATCTTAGAGCTAAAATTCGAGCCATGTTAATGGCAACCTTGTAAGTAGCATCACACATTATAATTTTCTTGTTTTGTAATGGTAAAAGTTTTAATCATTACCCTAATTTTAATGAGCCAAGAGTTCTTATAATTCTTGTTCCTTGTGAGTCATGGTTCTTAGTAAAATCTGTTGTGAATTTGAATATCTTGTGATGTTAGCTTTATTGTATACTAATTAATCTATTTAAAGTTGTTCGTGGTATCATCAAGTTAATGTTGGAAATCAATACCTTCACTTCGACTTAGCACATCTTTTAGTTTCTTTATAGAAGTATTTGCAAGGAATGCGCGTCATTAGAATACAAGGTAAAACATTATCACCTACTATTTTTGTATTTGCCCTTGCATTCGAGTAGTGATCGAAAGCTTTGAAATTCCATATAGGCTTTCCTTGGAAGGACATGAGTTGGAACTGCCTAACCCACTGAGTGTTCTGTTAAGTATAGTTCTTCTGGGTGTTCTGTATTGCTGTTAAATCTTGGGTCTGATCTGGACCACTGAAATTCGACAATTGTTGTTTTTCAGACTTGGGAGTCTGCCTGATACAATCCATTTGTTTTTTATAAGACAGTTTTTGTAAAGATTTGTGCCATAACAGTAAGGTTCAGACTGAATGTTGTGATTTTATGGTTAGGCCCAGGCTGAATTTGACCAATCGCTATATGGAATGTCTTACCCTGGCGCGGACACCAGACACCCAAGGGAGCGAAATTGCTCTCTTTGGTGACCTTGTTTGTAATGCATCAGCACTGTCCTCATTAAAGCCCTCAGAGGTCATTATTTTTCTCCAGCTCATGTTTTTCTACTTTTCTATATTTTCGAAGCCTTGATTTGAAGGTATCTCCGATTAGTTTGTTGAAGGAAAAAAAAGAAAAGAAAGAGAAAATGAAAAAGAAACAAACCCAAATATATGGTAAGGAAAGGAAGGTTCTCAACATTCTTTATTGACTACCCAATGCTTAAAGAAAACTCTCCTTTTTTTTTTTTTTTTGGGTAAATGTTAACAAGCACAGTATAAATGGTTGTTAAGATTGTATTAAAATGGGTCTCATTTAATAAAAAAATTAAATAAAAAAATGACATAAAATTAGTCATTTGGATTATTTTAATATTTTTAAATATTTTTTCCCCTACAAAGTTGGCCTTACACTTCGTACCCAAAAGAAGTGTTAAAGGCACTTTAACGCAACTTTTTTTTTTTTTCATCCCCCAAACAAGAGAATAGGACAATGTCATCGAGTCAAGTTAACAAGCAAAATTCTCTTAGTGTGCTTGCTCTATGATGTAGGCCTCAGCCTCTCACAAACAAGTAGGCTCCACAAGTGTGGGACCTACATCCTTGTAAGAGGCCCATCCCATTTTGCGGGCCCAAGAGAAACTTCCTCAATCACATTCACAAGATTTTGGACTATTCTCTTTGGGTAAGGACAATATTTATTTATTTATTTTTTTACAACTATTATGAAATGTTGTAATTGGAGCAATATTATTTTTATTTGAGTTTATTATTGATACTATTTTGATTTGGGTTGTGTAAAGTTGCCTGTTAACCGCACTTTTTTTTTTTTAGTTTTATAAGCTGTGGAGCCAGCTTCATAGAGAGAGAGGGGAAAAAAAAAACAAAAAACTCTAGGTGTAATTTTATGTCTTTTTCTTCTATTTATTCAATTTTTTTATTAAGTGGAATCTGCATTAGCCCAACCTTAACAAGTACCGTACGATACTTATTAATATTTACCTTTTAATTTTACACCAATTACAACATATCATATTAAAAATTGTAAAAAAATTTCCCTTCCTTTGTGTGTGAAGAAACATGAGGCCACAAAAGTTGAAAAAGAGTAGGGGTAGTTTCACTAAAAGGTCAGTAATAGCAGCATATAGACCAGACTTGGTTGATTGACTAGTTGGTTACGGACAAGAATTCTGAAGTTTAAGGAATCTCTTTGAACTTTTGTAGTATATATCTCAAAGTCAAACCTTGGATGTCTTCAACAAGACGCAACGACTTGAAGAGCCTATTGGGGTAGATCATACTACAACAGCCAAAGAAATCAGGCGAGCGAGGGTCACATCTAGGATCCTTCCTACCAAATAATTATTTTATACAAATTCTTTAGTCTTTTATGTAGACTTGACAGGGTTTGAATATGTAATCTTCACTTTATAATAATTGAGTTTTGTCATCAGATTAAAATAATAATTAATTTTTGATATAGGTAAAATTTAAATTCACATATCTTATTTAATGAGTTAATTAGAATCCACACAAATTCTTAAGTCTTAAGCACAATATGTAAGCAAAGTGAAATGTAACTCAATATAATATTAATCTTTTAATCCTATGAAAGTCGAGTACAAACTACAAATTGAGGCTATTGAGCTGAAAAGACAAGGTTTCACTGTCAATGGGCTGATGGCCCAATGAAAATCGCTCATGTATGTGTGCATGAGGGTTTATTTAATTTAATTTTTTTTTAAAGAGAATTTTAAGAATCGGATGCATGATTTTTTTTTTGAGGAAAAAGGTAAATGAACTTTATTACTAGAATAAACGAACTAAACTACATCCTCCAAATCCTGTGGAAGTTCTTCTATCCACACCTCGGTATTAGCAGATAAAACTATTCGTCTAGCAAGGACATGAGCTAATATGTTGCCCTTCCGATTAACATGCAAAAAACTACAAGTAAATATCGAAGATAAAAGTCTAATCTCGTCTATAATATGTCCATACAAAGTTTGCACAGGCCGAGTATCAATAATGGCTTGAATAACTCGCAGAGAGTCCCCTTCAATCACCACATGATGAAGACTAAGCTCCTAAGCAAAGCGCATGGCCCTACAAGCTGCTAACGCCTCCACAACATCCACAGACCCTGGGAGCCTTACTCTCTGACTTAAAGCTGCTATGACTAACCCAGCCGAGTCTCTTACAACCACCCCTAAGCCAGCGCACCTCTGTTCCAAAATAAAGCACCATTGAAGTTAATCTTGTAGACACCCGAATCCGATGGCTTCCAGCGCAGGTCCACCCTCTGTACAGCCATTTGAGGAGTCATCATCTGCACATCCCGAAACTCTTGTAGTAACTCAGAAGCTCGCTGCATCATGGCCTCAATACCCCAAGATTCTGCCCCTCCCTTATCCTGTTTCGCCTCTCCCAAATACCCCATGAAGCCATAGCGAACAAAGCAATCAAATTCAATGAACCACGCAGGCATAAAAACTAGAATAGGTCACCGAAATTTGAAAATTGATGAGCGCGGAGGAAAGAAAACCGAGCATCCAACATCCAAATAGGCTTCACAGCATCATAGAGCCACAAAGCATGTATTCCATCCTCTATACAATCACCACAAGCTTCACAAACTCCAGAACTCAACACCTGCCGCCTGTGCAAATTAGATTTAGTAGGCAGAGACTCACGGACTGCTCGCCAAAGGAAATGTCTCACTTTGTTAGGGACCTTCAGCTTCCAAATACCATTTTACAAATCCTTTCCAGCCTCTGTATCCGACGCATTAGGTTGATCCTGTTGCTGTGTAGCTACCAGTAATCGATACGCGCTCTGAACTGAATACTCACCATCAGTTGTGTGACGCCAAATCAGTGCATCAACTGTCTCTATTTGGCTAATATGGATGTTTTTAATGGCTTCAGCTTCCCATGGATAGAAGTTCACATCTAGAAGCTCCTCATTCCAAAGAGTAGTTCCCGACAGAAGCAAATCATGGACCATATTTAGAGAAAGATCCATCTGTGGAGATAAAATCCTACCCCTGCCATCAAAAGGCAGCCAGCGATCACTCCAGATATTAATGTCTCGCCCATCCCCCACCCTCCATTGAGGCCCCCTCAAAACACCTTCTTGAGATTGTAAAATGCTTCGCCAAGCAAAGGAGCATCTAGGAGAGACTACCGCATCAAAAATATTACCAGAAGTAAAATACTTAGCCCGAAACACCTTGTAAACCAGCGAGGTCCTATCATGAAATAATCACCAAACTTGCTTTCCCAACATGGCATCATTGAACATCCGTAAGTCACGAAAGCCCATACCACCAATCAACTTTGATGAACAAAGAGTCTCCTATTTAACCCAACGGATCTTTCTAGAGTTCTCAGAGCACCCCCACCAAAACTTATGAATCATAGGTTTTATATCTTTAAGGAGACCAATTGGAAGCCAAAAGACACTCATAGAGTACGTTGGGATTGATTGTACCACCGCTTTGATCATTATTTCCTTGCCGGCTTGAGACAACAATTTCTCCTTCCATCCTTGCATTTTAGCCCAAATTCGTTCCTTGATATGGTTGAAACACGCTTTCTTCTCTCGACCCACAAAGGAAGGGAGCCCCAGGTACTTCTCATAGTTTTTAATGACCGGCACCCTCAATAAAACTTTTAATTCTTCTTGTGTCTCTACAGAAGTGTTTCGACTAAAAAAAGCCGTTGTCTTATCCGAATTCACTTGCTGACCAGAAGCAGCCCCATACCAAGCAAGAATGGATTGAATTTTAGCACATTCAATAGAAGTTGCTCTACAAAATAGCAAACAATCATCGATAAAGAAGAGATGAGTAATCTTCGGACCTGCCCTACAAATAGAATAACCTCGAATCTCCCCATTGTTTGTTGCTTGATAGAGAAGAGCATTTAAACCTTCAGCACAAAATAGATATAAGAATGGTGACAAAGGGTCACCCTGTCTCAGGCCTCGCGAAGGATAAATAAGACCCGTAGGCTGATCATTCACTAGAATCGAATAGGACACCGTCGTGATACATTGCATAATCATGGCCACCAAAGTATCTTGAAAACCCATCTTCAGCAAAATTTTCTCAAGAAAGACCCATTCCACTCTGTCGTAAGTTTTGCTCATATCAAGCTTTAAAGCCATAAAGCCTGTCTTTCCTGAACATTGAGTTTTCATATGATGCAAAAACTCAAAAGCAATAAGAATATTATCTGTAATAAGTCTATCAGCAACAAAGGCACTCTGGGTCTCAGAAATAATGGACTTTAAAATAGGTTTCAACCTATTGACAATGACTTTACTCAGAATTTTATAAATAACATTACAGAGACTAATAGGCCTAAACTGAGCAATAGATTCAGGATTGTTAACCTTTGGAATTAAAGTAATGAAAGTATGATTGATAGACTTAAAAGAGTACTTGAATTGAGAGACGATAGGACTGCATCCGAGACTTCCACACCAATATTTGGCAAAAAGGTTTGATAAAATACAGGGGGCATCCCATCTAGACCCGGGGCTTTTAAAGGAGCCATTTGTTTTATAGCCACCTCCACTTCCTCCCTACTGTATGGGCACGTTAAAGCTTCATTCATAGAATTACTAACCACGGGCTACACTCCTTCCAATACTCTCTCCAAATCTGTTGGGTTTGAAGATGAGAACAATCGAGTGTAAAAATCAACAAAAATCTCCCCTACTTCCCTCTCATCCGAAACCCAAACACCATGAGGATCCTGAATACTTTTAATAAAATTCCTCCTTTTTTTCTAAGTGGCAACCCCATGAAAGAATTTTGTGTTCCGGTCTCCACAAGCCAACCATTGAGCTCTAGACCGCTGAGACCACATACGATTTTCCTTATCTAACAAAACATTCAGCTCTCTATGCAATTGAACTACCACTTCATGATTACCTCCCTTGGCCGAATCCTCTTCAGCTTTCCAAAGCAATTCTTTTTTCAATCTAAGCTGCTTTTTAATGCTCCCAAAATGTTCCTTACTCCAAGATTTCAACAATTTTTTACACTTCTTGATCTTTGTCACTACTCGGTACATGTGATTCCCACTTGGCTGAATCTCCCAAGCCCTTTCAACTGTTGCACCACATTCTTTCTCTGCCAACCACATTTCTTCAAAGCGAAAAGGTTTACGCTTCCACCTAGTTGCTTCCCCATTCGAATCAAACACCAACAGGATCAGTCTATGGTTTGAAGCTACACAGTGAAGATGTCTGATGGTTACTTTTGGGAATCTAGCCATCCAATCATAGTTTGCAACCCCTCTATCCAACCTTTCCCATATGACATACCCATGCCTATTACCATTCCAAGTAAATTCAGGTCCCGTGAATCCTAAGTCCAAAAAACCACAAGTATCCAAAACATCCCGAAAAGCTTGCATCTGACTATGAGGCCGTGCCCGACCTCCATGTTTCTCTTCAAAGAGTAAAATTTCATTAAAACCTCCCATACATACCCAAGGTAGGTAGGGTTTTGAATGTAACATCCGAAGCATATTCCATGCTTCCTCCCTTTCATTAGTGTCCGGTTCTCCATAAAAACCTGTGAACCTCCAAGCCTCACGCGAACCACCTTGAATTATAGCATCAATATGGAATCTAGAAAAACTATCAACCCACACCTGAATACCATGCTGCCAAGGAGCGCTAGACCACCCCCTCTATCTTGATTATTAACTACAAATAAACCGGCAAACTTGACATTATACTTCAATCTTTCTAATTGCTCTTTATCAGCCCATGTTTCTGACAAAAAAACAATTAGGGGAGCTTGTGCCCGAATCAAATCTTCAAGCTCTTTCTTTGCACGTGGGATCCCAAGCCCATGGCAATTCCAAGCTAAGCAACTCATTGGGCTCAGCGGGGCTAAGCCTCAGCCTCTACCGTTTCATTGCTTTTAATGCTAGCACATTGTCTCTTAGTAGGTACCAAATCTGTCATCCCCTCCAAACAATCATCAACACTTCTTTTTCCACCACTGGAACTACCAGGCTGCACCACCCCATTCTTGTCTCTAGCTAACCTTTTCCACCCCCTAAATGACCCACCCAAGGAAGTGCTATTCTCCACATCAATAATAGCAATATGATCTTCCTGCACCAGTGCACCAATGGCTTCTACCCCTACCCCCTTACCCATAATTATCCCACCTGACTGAACATCATCTAAACATACTTCTTTAAGCCGAGGACTTACAGTATTGGTGTCATCAAAAACATTCAAAGCCAAATCTATTTCCTTAAGTGTGTCATCAAAATTCCCTTTACTACCCTTCAAACCAATGCCTTCAGCAGTACCGTACACCTCCATGGTTTCCCTTGTCTGAGTAACTCCAATCCTCTCCGCACCAAGAACAATATTCTCACCAGTATCCATCTCATCAGTAGCCTGCCTGGAAGGAGTCTGCTGCCTATCCCAGTCCATGTCCTCCTCGCACCCATCAACTTTAACAGTCGAGCACTTCTCGGGGGAGATCGTTGGAGCTCTCATCCATCCTCCAAATTGTTGATCCTTCTCTGTAAGACTGCCCTGGCTTTGAACCCACAAATCACAATCCTTATCACAATGTGTCAACAATCCACACCAATAGCATAGATTAGGCAACCTTTCGTATCGGAAACGAACCCACCAAGCCTTACCGTCCTCCATACATAATTTATGCCCTCTACACAGCAGTTTTGAAGAATCATCCAGCACTCTAATCCGCATGAAGCTACTTCCATCATGAGTACCCCATATTCAACACTCTACGAGTGAAAAACTTAGCCGCAACCACATGACCACCTCCCTATTCAAAGGTTTCAGACTTATACGTACTTCCTTCTTCCTCTATCAAAGACAAGCGCTTCCACTGGACCGATAAACTCTCCATACTAGACCAGGAACCTCTCACTCCCTGCTGAACACAGTGACGAGAACTAGAAAACCTGCACTAGGCAGTACAACGTTCTACTACACTGGCTAGGGTTTGAGCACCGCCCCCTTAGGTCAGAGAGAGAAACTTTTGGTTCAGATGCATGATTTAATTAGACTATTCAGTATTTATTTATTTATTTTTTTTGGCAAATTGCAACTTATCCAATTGTGATTTGGCTGAACTTTAAGTTACCTATAAATATGACAATTTTGCACCGCCCCGCTTGACCCTCCCCTCCCCACTTCGCCCTACGCAGGTTTTCCCAACACTACAAGGTGGGGTGGGGATGGGGTGAAATTTTAGCCTTGCACCACGAGGTGGGGTAGGGATGAGTTTAGACTTTTTAGACATAACCTGTCCCATCTTTGCCCTACCCCGCATTGATAAAGGTTAAATTTTAAAATTTTCATACTCTAAAACCCTACTATTTAAACAAACATATTATCAATTTATTTTATTTTACTCAATAAGGTACCAATTTTAACATTTTCTTTTGTCTTTAGTATAAACAAATTTATATACTATTGAATCATTGATTTTGTATTAAGAGATTTTTGTTTTTGTTGTGATATTGTCTTGTTAAACACTTTAATAATATTATCCAATTTTTGAAAAAAATTAGTTTGATTTAATGGGATAAATTTATTTGTAATTTCAAGTATATTTTTATTAACGAAACAAGTTTTATTAAAAACAATTGTAATAGCTATGGGCAAATTAACAAGAAGAAGAGTTTTACGGGGTGCGATGGGGCTTTGTGGGGCCCTAAGGGGCAGGAATGCGACAAGAAAATTTTCTTCGTCATGCAAGATGGGAAGAGGATGGAGTAAGACAAAACTATGTGGGGTGGGGGTGAAGACGCCATCCTTCGGGCCCGCCCGCCCTATTGCCATTTCTTATTGTCTATCTGTGATTTGAAATTTAATACTTTATCCACTCAAGGTTAGTTTAGTTAGAGTTCTATAATACACATCTATTAAAAAAAAGGGTTAACAAATTCTTGTGAGACAATTGAATTTCACCACCAAAGATGTAGCTGTACCTTTTTGCTTTTTCATTAAACATTAACAAATTCTATGGCGCTGCATTTTTCAAAGTTCAGAGCCTTTCTTCTTTAAATTCCGACCTAAACTGTGCACCCTATTATGCGTACCACTTACCATGTTGAATTGTGTACAGACTGTACAGTCTCACTCAACAATCTTATTTATTTATTTTTGTGTAATTTTCCAACAAGATCATTAGTAAATTCTAAATTATAGTGCTATACGGTGATTTTTTTAATATTTCGATAGTTACTATTGGATGAAGATTTGAATTTTAATATTTCTATTAAGAGGTGACAATTAGTTGAATTACAAAGTCCTTTATATCAAACTGTGATTTTTAATGAAGTAAAACTCTCTCTCTCACTCTCTCTCTCTCACAGAGTCTCTCTCTCACAGTAGCTGAATTTGATTTGGGGTAATAAAAAACCAGTTGAAGACAGGACACATTTGGTGACCTTGTCAAAGTCAAAACTGACGGTAAATAAGTTCCTAGATGGAACTATGGTTTATTGTTGAATCACTACTTTAAGGCTTTAACGTATTCCCATTGCATGCTCAGTTTTGACTATGTGTATTAAGGGGCCAAAAAAGGCATGGTCTGTGCCTTACTGCCTTCATCTGCTGATGCTATAAATGCGTGTATCGTAATTCTTACCAGTCTTATCATAAAAGATTCATATAGTCACCGCCAGAGAGATGGAAACTGGAAAAGTGAGTGAGATATAGGATGTCATGTGCTCTTGGAGTAGAAAAGTGGAGAGACGTGGACTTTTTGATATATGCTTTCCATAGTTTTTATACCTAATTAATTTTTTTTTCTCTGACTTTTGATTGAATCTTTAGAAACGGTTAAAATACCTTCTAAGAACAATTGGCTTCATCCTTTGCTCCATCATATATTAATTTTCCAATTTTGACTAAATAATTATCACAAGTATTTTGACTTATTGATGGTAACTTAGGAAGAGAGAGATGGTTTTTAGTTAGTCCTTGATAAAGTCTTTTATATTCGAATAAAGAAGGTGGGTTTGAATCTCACTTAAAGTAAAACACAAAATTCACAAATGGTGTCTTGTTCTGATGGTAAGAAACAATAATCATAGAGTGGAATTAGCGGATATAGTAAATTTAAATTCTATTGCACCTGTTTGTGTTTGTATATATATAAAATATTTATGGACATGGACAGAGCCAGAACTTGGAGTTAGAGAGTAGAAAAAAAATTATTATAAAACTCCAAATAAACACTTATATATATATATATATATATATATATATAGACGGAGCCAGAATTTGGAGTTAGAGGGTAGGAAAAAATTTATTATAAAACTCCGAATAAACATTCATATATATATATATATTAATAGTCAAAACTAAGAGAAAATCCAATCAAATTCTAAATTGGAGTCTAAAAATGCAATCATCTTCTATTTTGTTGTGAATGTCAATTTTGATGATATTCATAGCTAAAAATGCTCACTCCGTAATTTCTCACTCTCTCTTCTCTTGGTTAGGCTACTTAGTTGCTTAGGATTTTTTTTTTTTTTTTTCTTTCTAATCTTTGATGTGTGCATCTGCTACTGGGTAAGGGAAAAAATTATTTTGTTTAGAATTTTTAAAAATGGTTGGGTTTTTTGTTTTAGGTAAAATTGACTAATATTGGGCTTAAGCTTCTTTAGCTTTGCTATTGGTAATTTTTGTTAATTTATTTTAAATTTTAGATCTATAATTTTTTTATGGTCTTTAAAAGGATTAATGATATTGTTAAGGGGGGCAAAATCGCCGAAATATAATTTTATTGAACAAAATTGCCAAAAAAAGTACCTATATATAGTAGTTTTTATTTATTTATTATTATTTAATTTGGAGGGGCCATTGCCCCCCAATGCCAATGAATAGCTCCGAGTCCCTACTTATGGAGAGAGAGAATAAAATAAAAAACATGTATGAAAGAAAAGGTTGCATCTACATGTTATAAATAAACTTTTGTTTCCCTTGTCTTGCCCCTTTCGCCTTATATTTTTCTAGTTTCTAACGTATGTGCACTATAATCTCTTGAGAAATGCTATGTCCATAACAATATTACAATAAATCTTAAGTAACATTTTATTATTAGCTTTTACAAGTGCGAAAAAAGTAATTTCAGTGATGAGTTCAAATTACAACTAGTAATGACTTACCACTTACAATTTGTTGTGAAAGTATTGTAAAAATATCGTGAATGTACATAGCACTTCTCTCTCTCTCACAAAAGTCTTGTGTCTTAAACATAAAGCCATATTCAAACCTAAAAGGAGAGAACGACCTGAAAATTATAATAAATAAAAAGAAGAAGAGAGATTTGAAGCGAATTCTATTATGATTAAATTTACTATATAAGTATTCTTTACATTTTATTTTATCACTTAGAAACAAACTATTAGTTTGTAAAAGAATAATGTTTGTGTCATTCTAGCATCATCCTATTTGTTTATGTTTATTTAGAGTATATAGAGTTTAATTTACACGCACTGTACATGCATGCCTAGAAAGTGGTTGCGTTGTGTGCATGCATCATTTCTATGTGACGTTGACTTTACACATTTTTTATTATGGGCAACAAATTTTCAATGAGAATGTACAATCACACAAATGGAATAGACATTCATTAAACGTTAGTTTTGTGTGTTTTGTGTGTTGTGTGTGTGAATTGAGTATGAACTAGTCTATAGTCTAGTATGAAACTTCAATGATCAATTCAATCAAGTCATACACAACTAGTATGAAGTCAAGTGACCTATCTCACTTGTAGAATGAATATATATGACCCCTCACCAATTTGTTTACATTTTGATTGAAAACTTTTCATTTGGCTTTCATTTTTCATACTTTTGATCAAATACAACTCAAATTTTGAGAAGCGATGCCATAAACTTTTTGATATTTTTGACGAATAAGCCTTTGGCTTTGGCACCATATATTTTAATACATATTTGCTTCACATTTTTCTAGTGAAACTAGTTTTTGAAGTAAGACTTTTTCAGCTCTTTCTTTTTTTAGATATTGACATTTGAAGAGCTCTTTGAAAAAGAAAAAAAAATGTGAGGAAATATATAGACACAAGTCTACTTATGTATCAAGATCAAGTAAGACTATTGACCAATCATTCATGACAAGCTTGAAAATCTATTTACAACAATCAAATGAAGATTTCTAGATGTTGCTCACACTTAGAAAATGTGCATACATAACAAGCTAAGCTTGTAAATGCATCACGGCATTAGTATGGAGGTACTAGGCCAAACTCACATATGAAATATGCTCAAACATATATGATTAAACTTTTTGAATTTTCCACTTTTTATGTGTTTTTGGATTTTTATTCACACAAAACAAAAGTATAAAAGTAAGATCAAATAACAAAAAAAATGCATATAAAGAAATGCAAGATGCATAAATGTATAAGTATGAAGCATCTAATGCATGACGGGCCCTACAAAGATCGAAAAAATTAGATCAAGGACCAAAAAAGCAAAAGCTCAACCATAGGAACTCTTTCTCATCCAAACGAAATGATTGTTTGGAATGACTGTCTTATGAGAAGTGAAACGAGGGTTGGAAGAATGAGAACCGGAGATGCACATAGATAAGGAGGTAAGAGCATTAACCCATGCTTCAACAACTTACCACTTTCAATCAAATCCGGTTTAGCTTGCAAGGCACAACTTCCAAGAAGCTCAAGTTTATTTTTTCTTTTTATTCTTTTAAGAGCTTGAAACTTAGAGCAATGAGGTCTTAGATGACCAAAGGCAATGGTGACAACAATATGTTTAGGTCCACTAGGCTTTTTAGGGAGGGATCTAGCAACATGATTTTGTTCTCTCTTCAACATGGAACATTGAGGTCTTATGCGACCGATCACACCGCAATGGTGGCAAGTAGGAACAAACTTAGATCCATTCAAATTCATAGGATGAGACCTAAACGAAGTCTTAGGATTAAGAATTTTTCTCTCCACTTTTTGGTTTCTCTTGTATGGAGGAATGTACACCGATTTGTCTTTAGAGGTAGAACTCACAATAGGTACAAAATCGGAAACCATAACATGATTGCAACAAATATTTTCTTCCCTTTTAGCAATAGGTCCAGCAATCAAACACTTTGTTAGGACATATGTGGAACTTATTAGAACATATGTTATTGTAAATTAGCTAATCCTTTGACAAAACACACTTTACTTGTAATTGAATAGATCTAGCATGGGTTTAGTACTTCAAGGAACAAGAGTTCAAGTCTAGTATTGAAGCCATGCAAGTTTGTCCAAGAAATAAGTGAAGAAGTGCTGATCATTAAATCTTGACCGATATCTTGATAGATCCATATCCATCGAGGTTTAATGCTGAAGCTTGACAGCAGCTTGACAAAAGCTGTATCTGTCGAGAATTACGAAATTCAGATTTCCAGATCTGATTTCACACATATCCATGTATATTTGTGTAGGATTTCTTTTCTCACAATCCTAGACATATATAAGGATTATTTTAAGGGCCGTCAAAGGTAATGCAAAGTGATGCAACTCAATGAAAATTGATTGTGCATGCAAATTGTGATCAGAGATAGAATTTGCCCTAGTTTATCATATTCCTTGTAGAAGCTGCTGCATCTTTGCACCAAGGGTTTTATAACCAAGAAGGTTCTTGATTTTCATCGTTTGGATGAACTGAAAAACTTTGCAACCAACATCTTTCTCAAGTTGGTGTGTTAGTAACGTACTTGGATCCGTGCATCGATTGGTTAGTCACGTACTTGGAGACGTGCATTGAAATGAGAGATTGTCACTACAGTGCAAGTCCAATTGAGTATTAGGGTAAAAGTTTAACGGTAAGTTGGTATTAGGTACTGAGGTTCATTTTATTTGTAACAGCTTGTTTTGATAATAGTGAATTCTTGGGATTTGTGACTTTAAATTCACCCGATGGGGTTTTGTTTCGGTGGTTTTCCCCATTCTAAACAAACCACTTATGTCAAATTTATTTTCTGCTACATTTAACTTAGTTGGTGATTTATTTGGTTGGTGATTTGTTTGTGCTACCACACTTATTGCATGTAATTGAATTTAATTAATTTCACTTGGCTAAATTAATTGATTAAGTTACCAAATGGGTTAATACATTCTTGGCCTATCAAGTTGTATCAAAGCGGGCACACTCTGATTAGGGTTAATCTTTGTTGTGTGATCTATTGACCCTTATTTATCATGGATAAAGGATAATCTTTAATTATACCTCATTTATTTGATGGCACTAACTATGCATACTGGAAAGTATGCATGAAAGCTTTCTTGCAATTCTTAGATGAGAATGTGAGGAAAGTTGTCCACATTGGCTGGACTAAGCCAAAGGAAGCGCTGACTGATTGGGATGATGCTAAGATTAAAGTGGCAAACTTCAATAGCAGAGCATTGAATGATTTATTCAGTGTGGTCACCAATGAGAAGTTTAAGAAGATATCCTTTACAGAAATTGCTAAGGAAGCATGGACTATCCTCCAAACAAACTATAAAGGGACTAAAGCTGTCAAGAATTCAAATTTTCAAAGGCTTACCATAAGCTTTGAAGAAATTAAGATGGATGAGGATGAGTCGTTTGATGAGTTTTATGTCAAACTGAAGGATATAGTCAGCTCTGCCTTTAATCTTGGGGAAATCATTCCCGAACCCAAGGTTGTAAGAAAGGTGCTCAGGTCTCTACCAGAGAGATTCCATGCCAAGATCACCGCCATTGAGGAATCAAAGGACATTGACAAAATTCCTTTAATAGAGCTGGTTGGCAACTTGCAAACTTATGAATTGGGTTTGACTAGGATCGAGAAATCAAGCAAAAGCAAGAGCATGACACTAAAGGCCAAAAGCAATGATACTGATAAGTCTTCTGGTGATAAAGATTCTAAGATGAAATCCTACATCATTAGACAGTTCAAGAAGTTCATGAAGAATGCCAATGCGAAAAGATTTGATAAGAACTGTAAGTAATCCAATTTGTCTCAATTCAAGAGCCAAGATAGAGGAAAGAAGGACACTAAGGAAAGCGGTCAATACATTGTTCCTTCTGGACCAAAGTGCTTTGGATGTCAAGGTTTTGGACATATGAAACAAGAATGTCCAACATATCTTAAGACTATAGGAAAAAAGCAAGGCCCTTGCTGCTACCTTGAGTGACATTGAACCTGAAGATGATTCAGATGACAATGATGATGAGGGAATCTTGAATGCCTTCACTACTACAGTTGATGCTACTGATGAGGTTTCAAAAATAGTAGATGATGAAGAGGACTTGGTGAACTCTAAGTATGAGAAAATGGATGAACAAGATGATATCCATACAGCTTATGCAAAATTGTACAAGATTTCTGAGAAGCATGAGAAACTGTATAGGCTGGCCACCAAGAAACTAAGTGATGTTGAGCTAGATCAAGAGGAGCTCTCCACAAAGGCTGATGAAGCAAATCAGACCATTGGAGTTTTGCTGTTCGAAAACAACTTTATTGTTGAAAAGACAAAGAAGCTTGAAGCAGAACTGTTACAAGTTAGAGCTCAACTGAAAAGGATTTCTAGTACAAAGCTTGATAAGATGCTTAGCTTTTAGAAATCTACTTCTGATAGAATTGGTTAGGGGGTATGATTTCTCTTCTTCTAATATTGCCTCTTCTAGTACTACCGTGTTTGTCTCACCTGCTAATAATGTTAATTCTGAGAACAATAAATGTAAAACTGATATAGCTAGTGAGAACATAGACAATGGCAAATCAATTTTAGGAGTACCCCCTAAACTTGAAAAGAAAGAGACTAGAAACCCTAGAACTAAAAAGGGTAATAACCTAAAGTCTAAATAGAAGAAGCAGCATCTCTGTCATCATTATGGAGTTTTAGGGCATACTCGTCCAAATTGTTACAAGTGGTTAGCCACTCAATAGAGTAACAGTATGATCTCATCTAGAAACCAAAATCAGTTTCCATCCTCTTTTGCTCATCTTGGAAATTTTCTTAAGGCCCTCATGTTCCTTTCGAACTTGAAAAATTTCAATTCTTACCCCTCATCGCCGGATCAAAGGTTCGCTCAACGGAAAGGTTCTTCCAAGGTGAGGAAGGAAAAATGCTCAAAGTGATTTAGTCACTTTTTCTCCCTCTCCTTCTTTTTGTTTATGCATTACTTGTGTGTTTTGCTTTCTTGTTTTTGAGTTAGTCTAGTTTTTTTGTTTGTTTGTTTTCAGTTTTTCTTTGTTTGTTTTCAGTTTTTCTTTATTTTGTATTTTTATAAAAATAATTTTTTTTTGAAAAATCAGAAAAATACAAAAATAGCATGTGTTTTGTGTACATTGGTATTTATGTACCTTGGATGGCCAGTGAAACAAAATTTTCAAAACTTTGTATCTTTTGTAACTTAGATGATCATTTCAATGCACAACTAAGCAAGTGAGCTTTGTGGCTCATGTTTGTGATGAGTATGATTAAGTAATCTCTTGTACTTAACACTCATATCACTCTTTTTGACGGGAATGACTAAAAAATCCTAAGAGAAAGGCATAAATAACCATTTCACCACTAAAGCCCACCAATTATGAATAACATCTGCATGCTTTGGCATAGCAAAATTGTGATGTTTAAAGTTTAACATAATTTGGTATTTCTTCTTTGTCTTATATGCCCATGTACGATATGCTAAAAAGAAAAAGAATATGCAAAGAAAATAAAAGTAAAAAGAATCAAAATACTTTTAAATATGGTTGCAAGTGTGTATCTAGAAGATGTGAGAGTTATAGGATGTACCTCGAAGGTGATAGTCCCCATCAAGCAGTTATGATTGTGTGTGAGTTAAAATTGATTTTCTCATATCTCAAATCATTATCACTTGAGACACTTATGCACTCTTGCGATATTTTCACACAACACGCATATTCTTTGCTACTTTTGATACATATGCAGGTACAATGTGATTTGGTCATCACAAGGAATACATGTGTTAATATATGCTCACTAAACTATCTTGACTTGTTTTTGAAATATAAAATTGGTTAGACTTGTTTAGTGTGTGTGTGAGTTTTTGATCTATGAATGCTTTGCATTTTTTGTTGAGAGATTTTTTGAAAGCTTCAAATGTTGATTGGATTTTTGGTTGAGTAGCTTGCTTGTTTGCATTCATTTATGTGTGCTTTTCCTCTCTTTGAAAAAATGCTTTTTATCAAGCTTGACAGCTTATCGACAGCTTTCTATCTATCGAGCCTCTTGGACTTCTTTTCTCAATTGATCTTATCGCAAATTTGATCCATTGAAGCTTTTTGGAATTTGTCTCGATGGCTTCTCAACAAATTCTCGATCCATAAAGAAAGTTTCTGTCTAGCCGATAGATTCTCGATAGAATCTTGATCCATCAAGGTGATTTTGCTATCGACAGATTCTTGACAACACCTTGATAGATTCATATCTGTTGAGATTTAGTGCTCGATAGATCTCGATAAATCCTCGATCCATTGAGCTGCGTTTTCTATATATAAGCCCAACGCGAAATCAGATTTCTTTTTCACTTCTCTCTCTCGACAGAAAATCTTCTCTCTCCTTCCAAAAACTCTCCTCTCACTCAAATCTCATTTCCCTTCAAGTTATTGGCCTAATCAAGCTCCTATCTTGAGGTAAGAACTCCTAATCCTTCGTTCTTCATGCATTTTCATGCATTAGACCTATGTTTTTGGGGTTTTTGTGAAATTTTTGGGTTGGGTGTTGCTTATTCGATGCTATATGATCATGCATTGCGTTTCATTTACATTTTCACTATGTTTCATGCATTTAGATGTGTGTTTATATGTTGAAAATTGTGTGCTGATAGGTTTGGATTGGGTTGAACCCATGATGCAATTATTTTTAGCACATCACATTCTTTTCATGCATACGTACCTTTTCTTTTCTATCTATCTGTTTTGGGTTGTGATTGTGTTATGTTTTTCTTCTCTCTCTCTCTCTCGGATAGATTGCGCATAGCACCCAAGCACAAATCTACTTTGGTCCGAAACCCTCTTCGTTTCGGATCATCTTCTTCTGATCCTCATGTTCCCCCCCCTTCACATTCGGTTCTGTGATGAGAAGGCCCATTAGGACTTCTCGGAGAACTTTTCTAAACGTGGCATTCATGTGAATCTATCAAAATTTTCTGATACCCCTCTTCCTAATGTCATTCACACTTAGGGATGAGAATCTCTTTGTGAGATACCCTTGAGGTGTCCCACCGTGTTCATACAAGAGTTTTACTTTAATGTGCATAGTATCGATACCTCTGTGCCTCAGTTTGTCACGATATTTAGAGGTACACGTATCATAGTCACTCTTATATCCGAGATACTAAACATCTCACGCGTAGTGCATCCTAACTACCTCGACTGTCGGCGTCTGAGGACTGTGTCCAAAGATGAGTTTCTGTCTCACTTCTGTGAGACACCCTCCTTATGGGGTGAGCATCAAAACACCTCATGCTCGGATTTTACAAAAGGTCTGAGATTCCTTAATATGGACAGGCTCGCCTTGGTGGCTTCGTCACTTATCCCTTTTCTTCTCTAGAGGCTTTTGAGGATGAGGATACTGATGATGGTACTGATAATAAGGATGAGGATGCTAGCTCTTTTGGTGATGACGAGACGACTTCTCAGTGATTTACCCTTTGTCATTTGTGACAAAAAGGAGGAGTAGTTTTGGGTTGGGAGTAGTTATGTATTTAAGGGGAGAGTTAGCATAGGATTTTTTTTTTTTTGATAGGGGGAGTGTTTATATTTTTGAGGGATGTAGTGAGGACATATGTACTTTTCTTTTCTTTATCTTAGATACAGTATCCATTTGTACACTGGTCTTATGACCATTTTTTTGATAACATACTTTGTACTCATTTCTCATTTATATATGATGATGTGTGTTATTATTCACCTATCTCTCCATGCGTTGTTTCTTTTTATTTTTTTATACACATGTTTCTTTATGTATGCAATCCTTTATTTCTGTTTCATACTAAGATGCCTTGATGAGTTTTGTTTAAAGTGTTTTAGAAAGACAAATTGTCAAAATCTATCATGCCATGAACTCTCTTCTTGCAAAATTTTTCAAGAGTTTGTGTTAGGATTAGATTTATTGTATTTAACAAGTGATTATGAGTTTAGTGATTTATGACTTCTCTTATACTTCATTTGTTTGTTATGGTTTTGTCATAGATTGCCAAAGGGGGAGATTGTTAGGACATATGTGGAACTTGTTAAAACATATGTTATTGTAAATTGGCTAATCCTTTGACAAAACGCACTTTACTTGTAATTTGGTAGATCTATGATGGGTTTAGTATTCCAAGGAATAAGAGTTCAAGTCGAGTATTGAAGTCATGCAAGTCTGTCCAAGAAACAAGTGAAGAAGTGCTAATCTTTAAATCTTGATAGATATCTCGACAAATCCATATCCATCGAGATTTAATGCTGAAGCTCGACAACAACTCGACAAAAGCTGTATCTATCGAGAATTACGAAATTCAAATTTCTAGATCTGAGTTCACACATATCCATGTATATTTGTGTAGGATTTCTTTTCTCACAACCCTAAACATATATAATGATTATTTTAAGGGCCGTCAAAGGTGATGCGAAGTGATGCAAATTGATTGTGTATGCAAATTGTGACCGGAGACAAAATTTTCCTTAGTTCATCATATTCCTTGTAGAAGCTGTTGCATCTTTGCACCAAGGCTTTTGTAACCAAGGAGCTTCTTGATCTTCATCGTTTGGATGAACTGAAGAACTTTGCAGCCAACATCTTTCTCAAGTTGGTGTGTTAGTCACGTACTTGGATCCATGCATCGATTGGTTAGTGATGTACTTGGAGCCATGCATTGAAAGGAGAGATTGTCACTACATTGCAAGTCCAATGGGTATTGGGGTAAGGGATCAACTATAGGTTGGTATTAGATACTGGGATTCCTTTTTCTTGTAATCACTTGTTTTGATAATAGTGAATTCTCGGGAGTGGTGACCTTAAATTTACATGGTAGGGATTTGCCTCGGTGGTTTTCCCCATTCGTAAACAAATCACCTGTGTCAATTTTATTTTCCGCTGCATTTAACTTGGTGATTTGTTTGTACTACCATGCTTACTACATGTAATTGAATCTAATTAATTTCACTTGGCTAAATTAATTGATTAAGTTACCAAAGGGGTCAATACATTCTTGGCCCATCACACTTGGCATGCATATTAAGAAATTTATTTTCACATTTAAGATTATCAACTAGTTTGTTAGACAAAACAAGTTTAGCATCCAAGTTCATATTCAAACATTCAAACTCCTTTAGTTTTTCAAGAGAATGTTCAACCAGTTTCTTATACTTTTCAACCAATTTGTTGAATTCATTGAGCTTAGCAATCAAATCATCATTTTCACAAATAAACTTGCTTAAATTTTCATGAAACTTCTTAGCCTTTTTCTTTAAGAGTTTGACATTTGGAATATTAACAACACCCATAGATTCATGTAACATGTTATCACAATTATAAGTATTAACACTCATAGAGGCATTTTCACAAACACATAGCATGTTACACTCAACAACATCCACAACATCCATAGAAGTATACAAAGCACTATCCATGGCAATAAACACAATAGGTCGAGGATCACACTTAGGTAATGAAACTAAAACAAGTGTACCCGCTCTATTATCAATTGAAAGCTCAGATTTGTGTTAAAACACGATTTGTGCTAAAGCACAAGAGCTTGTTTAGACCCAAAAAAAAAAAAAGATTACGACTAGATTGCTTTTACTCTAACTTATCTAAATGCGGAACAAGAATAAATGAAGCGCAATCATTAAAACTACTCTAATGCACAAACGTGAAGAATAAGCAATAAATGTAGGGCATAAGAGTAAGGAAAGAGAGATGTAAACACAAGATAACACTTAGACGTGTTATCAAAGAGGAAATCGAAGAACTCAGCGAAAAATCTCTCCGCAACCCTCCAAGTCAAAATCGATCCACTAGAGAATAAAGTTGGAGTACACAAATAACAAAAAACCCTTTAAGCCTAATTTACCTAATATACTTGAGCCCTCTAAGATCCTACTACCAACGAACTTCTCAGGGTCATGTATTCTCTAGTTTTTCGGATTCCGCAATACGCCGATTGCATCCACCAAGCCTCATCGGCTTCTTTTGGCAAATTCCCAAAACTTCCTAATCTCCAAAACACTTTCTACACTCTAAATAGGTGTGGGTTGTGTTTTGGTACAAATCTCCTCTCAAGGTATGACAATGGGAAAGGGAATGAAAAGAAGCTATAATGATTTCTCACTAAGGATGAGTAGCTCTCTCTCTCTAAAAGATGGGTGTGTTCTGTTGTAGAAAGCCTATCTAGGGTTTTTCTCTCTGAATTGCCTCTCATACTTTTGTGAATAATGATGGTATATATAGTATGAGTGAAGGGTAAAAAAGTCATACTTAAAATCCTCAAGGCGGAGCATTTAGCGAGTACCTCGCGAGATGGCCTGTCTCACAAAGCACTCGTGAAATGTAGCTGGCACTTGACTCTTCAGCTTCCAGCATGTGCTTCTTATGTGCTCTTTTTCGCGGGTTACTCTTTTCGCGAACTTCTCACAAGATAGTCGCGAAACTATACTGATCTTCATTTCATACTCGATTCTTCATCAATTTAATACTAAACTCAATACAATAAAATCCCACAAAATACAAAGAAATAAATTAATGCAATTAGAACACTTTCTGTCATGGAATAAAACCAACATAAAACATAGTTGTAAATCACAACTTTACAATTTTTTCAAGTTAAGATCCTTAATCATGCCATTTCCAATTTGGCAAATTATGCTTAAATCCAATTTCCACATGATCCATGTTTGCCTTACCAAGTGTCTTAATAATAATTTTATTATTTGACCCAACAATTATCATTATCATCTTCTTCTTAGAGTTCCAATAGTTGAAACTTGAAAGGTTTAAGAAGGAAGAGAAACAAGTGATGAGGTATGTGTCTTAACTCTTAAGTAACAAGTACTAAAAGGGAAAGTGATCTTTTGTTTTGCGGATCAAGTTTAAAGAAGTAAAAGAAAAAAGAAAAGTGATATTTTTTTTTTTTGTTTGTCTTGTGAGTTCATTTGAAAAACAAAACATTATTTTTTATTTAATCAGAGCATAATTAGGTTTAAAATTATAAAGAATATATCTTTATTTTTAGAAATTAAGGCTATTAGCAATTTAAAGACTTATTAGCAGATTAAGTATTAAAAAATAATAATAAAGAAATACAATTTTTTAAATGTGGTCCCAAAATAAAACAAACGATTTTTTTTTTTTGTTTGTCTTGAATGTAAACTCCAATGCAAAAGTCCATTTTTTTTTTCTAATCCACTTGTATGGTTGAAGTTCAAGTGTTCAACCATTAGAATTGAGAGAGAGAGAGAGATAAATAATTAACTCTCTAAAAAATTCTTGAACATTTTACACATAAATTAACCCCGAAAAATTTAAATTTAAGTGGGTGGAATTGTACCCACTAACTAGCATGTGGTTCGCCCGCTGCTAACCACCGATCACAGTTAAAGGCAAACCTAACCTTGCATTCTTTGGCCTAAGTCTATGTCTATGTTCTTATTTACAAATTAGCACGGCTCAATAATGTCTGAATCAAGCCTCCTAAGTCATCCTAAGCACTTCCGTTATGGACAAGTAATCCTGAACAATAGAAGTCAATATTTGATCACAAATCTAAGCTTAAGGAAATGGAGGTGTAAAGAAGCTGAATTGAAATTGACCTCTCAAAACTGTGGTGGCTCAAGAAATTTTTTTCAAGGAGGTCATTAAAATACTTAACTTGAATATATTAAGTTATTGAAAAAAAAAATACCCCTCAAAAACATGAAGTTTTATATTTTCCTTTTATGAGTTTATAAATTTTGAAATTATTACATGATAGTTTAGTAGTTATTATTTATTGCCCAATGAGAGTAGATGTGACAATTTTATTTTTTTATGTATATATAACATTTTTTTTAATGCAGTTGTCATTATCTATTTGTCATTATTTTTATAAAAATATTTTAAACTAAATGAGAAAACTCAACTCATTGGCACTATATTAATTGTTGACCCACAGAATCGTACTCTTTCATCCATAAATAATACACCAAGTGTCTACTTAACTAATCAAATGCTTGAACAATTATTAGCATTATTTTTTTCTTGAATCATTAACTTTATAATAAAAAGTTAATATAACATGATAACAAATACACACACATGTAGCAAACCATCTCTATTCCCTAGTTATTAAATTATATAAATTTATATTATATTTATATGAACACATCTCACACATCACAATTCACACAAATAACATTATTACAAAATAAATAAATAAATAACACACACAATTAATATCAGATACATACTCACACATATATAATATAAATTTACAATAAAAAGAGAGACACGTACAAGATTTAAGTCATGGTGTAAAAATATCTTTTAGGAGAAGTTAAACGAGCAAAAAATATTATACATACATTCATATATACGGGGGTCATTTGAACCCCTAAAGAGTGTGTGGAGTGTGTGGGGTCACCCTTGCCTCAAAAAACTGAATAGCAACTATTATGACAAAATAGACTGTTAAAAAACTATGCATAAGCAAATGAGTTAAATAAAATAAAATAAAATAATACATTCCATTACTCAGACAAAACTTGTGACAAAAGTAAATCTAGTCTATCACATCGCCTTAAGCTTGTTCAAATTCATGGTCATAAAATTTACAGGAATGACAAGATGTGTGCATGTAAGACAAAGCTCAATCATATATGATTGACCATGTTGGTTGTGTGAGCGAGGTTGATCCAAGCCAGCGGACAATATTGGTATATATGAATCTCTAGATCTATTCCTCTTTCTTTGAAGTCCAACTTACTTATCCTGAAAATTTTGAAGAAAAAATCATTCATGTACTCAATTTAATTACCTGACCATTTTAGCCGAATTTTGAAGATTTTCTTATGCAAATAGTAGCAATTTTAATAATTTACTATTTTGGTCATAGTAGAATAATTGAAGCAACCCTAGTTGAAGTTAGGGTTACACTTTAAAATCTTAAAGTTTACATTGTCTGAGCTTTGCATAGACAACTAGACAACTCAGATTCCCCAGTGGCCAGTAGTCCCCATCGGCCATCCCATGCATCCCACCCAAATTATTGCAAAGAAAAAAAAATGATATAACTTTGCTCTTTATTCTGTGTACTTTTCCGTGATATTTGAACATTATCATTTTAGAAAGTGTGAAGGCCGTGACTATAAGATAAGATAGTAATGACTAATGTGTAGAGGAGTTACTTTTTGTAGATTTTAATTGACATGTCGTCATGGAATGATGGTTATCACTATTTTTCAGTTTGTAAGAAATTAAAGGAAATTCATTGGTTAATTCCTTACCCTTTACACCATTTCTACAGATTGTGAATTTTCTTCTTGTAGCTGTTGTTGTTGTGGTTGTTATATTGTTTATTACTAATTACCACCCTACTATATTTGGAAGTTTCTAAAAATAGAAAGAAAGAAGAAGATAGAATGACTAAATAAAAAGGGAATCAAATAGGATGGGAAAAAAAGTTTATGTTCTCAATGTATTCATAGGAGTCTATAAAAAAGGATTGAATAGAGAAGAAAATAAGTTTTTTTTTTTTTTTTAAATTATTTTATAGAAGAAAGAAAATAAGTTTTATTAGTATATGAATATCCGTTACTTTTTGTTTGTCCTTTCAGAAAGTAGGGATACAATCAATATTTCACATTGATTACATTAAAGGAATGAAAACTCTTTTTCTCATTTTTGAGAGGAATGATTAGGAAAGACTTTCATTTTCTTTTCTACTAAATGCCAAATAAAAAATACCTTAAAAATCCTTTCCAATCCATTTTTCTATGCCTCTCAAATATGTACGCTATATATATATATATGTGTGTGTGTGTGTGTGTGTGTGAGATACTATCTTATACAAGATAGAGCCAGAACTTAGAGTTAAGGATAACGACTTTGTTGCTGGTTGTGTGCGGCAATTTCGGTCTTCAACTCTGCTGCTTAGCTAGCTGCTGAGGTGTCTTTTTTCTTTTTTTCTTTTTTCTTTTTTCTTTGATGTGTGCGCTGCTGGTAAGAACAAAATTATTTTGTTTTAATTTTTATAAGATAGATTGCTTGTTTTGAGTAAAATTAGTTGATTAGGTTTAATTTTTTTTTTTTTAGTTTTATTATTAGCCATTTTTATTGTTAGGCTAATTTTTTTGAGCTTATATATTTTATTTTAGATTTTAGATCTATAAATTTTTTTTATGGTCTTTAAAATGAGGAAAATACTAGAATTACAAACTTTTTTTACAATAAAAATTTGCTACCTTAACAGTTTGTAAAAATATTATAGAAATGTTTGTGACTATAACAATACTTTTAAAAAAATTAATGATATTGTTAAGGAGAAAAAATGTAATTTTATAGAACAAAATTACTAAAATTAATACCAGTGTATATATATATATATATATATATATATATATATATTATAAAAAAAACTGGGAAAATTGCCCTCCCAAGTCCAACTGTAGCTCCATGCCTGCACTTCTATCGTACAAATTGGTCACTGGAGGAATATGTGTTATATATATATTATGGAGCTCAAGACCTTCACTCTGTCTTATTATATGCATTCAACATGCATATTTGACATTGAAAATGTGATGGATAAGGGAATTCATTAAGTATCTTGAACAACTTTAAGTTAACAATTCGATCATACGTGAAGCATGATGCAATATATCATGAAACTTCTTTAATTTTTAATTTCTATCATTAATATGCCATTTTTTTTTTCCTTTTAGGAATACACAATTAATGCAAAGATGTAATATCAATAATATTGCATCTTTTTTTATATGTTTCTGGGATATGGACATGTGTGTATCTTGCAGTACTGCCTGGTTATTATTTTGCTTTTTTTTTTTTTTTTTGGTGGGTCTTAAACTAAAATAATCATGTATATTGCTTATAAGTCAAATATTATTTTTATCTTCAGAAAACACCTAAAGAGAAAGACTTAGACAAACGATTGACTGACCTCGCCTAGTAATAAGGAGAGTCATGTTCTGATCATATAGGAGGGTACGTATGAGATTGTGCGCATGCGAGGTTATCTGTTTATAAAAGTCTTTACTAGATGCCCGCATGATCTGAAACTGTGTCTATTCAACCTTCAAAAGAAACAGGCCGTAAGTCTTTATCATTGACTATGTGCTTTCCTGAATCACATGGATTGTGCCCAATTGGAGAGATGCCATGTGAAACCAAATGTATTTTCTTAATTAGAATTAGAATGAAATACAGGAGAAAAGATTTCAACTCGTATCATATACTATATATTAAAAGTTAAGTTTATGTTTTGCTTCATGGTTCATTACTCCGTTTTATAATTTGACTTATTATAAATAATAAATACTTTAATTTGTAAGTTAAAAACTCTATTGTTTTTATTTTATTTTATATGAGATGAAAATTCTACTCTAACATAATCTAAGTGTATATGTGTGTGAGCTCCTTCCTGGAGACTTAAACTCCGACCATTCTCTCCACACCTCATAAGCACTTATACTTGTAGAGTGACTATCGCACTAAGATTATACGGTGATAAACTCTATTATTAAAGGTTCAAGAAATTTTGTTCCTAAAAAAAAAAGTTTTAAGAAATTTTAAAAATATTACTTCAATTATCTTTCAACAAAGAATTTCACTATATATTCTAAATTTATTTTTTTCATTGCAATAATTTTGGTTTTGGATAAATTTCTTGATATTATATGATATTCTGCAGCCATATTACCATTTTTATTACTTCAAATTACGTTATTGTTATTTTTTTTTATTTTAGTATTATTTTAAAAAAAAAATTGCGTAGGGCTTTACATTAACTCGCGCATTCCAAAGACATACACCTAACTTTATAAAATTTAAAATATGCTATATTTTAATATTTGTAAATATACCAAACCCCATTGCTTTACAATTTCCGCTCATATATGGGATCTGTTGGCAAATACCATTGTTTTCATTAAATTAAGAAAGAATTTTATTTGTACTACTTAATACTTCAATGTTGAAAATGAGTAACCAAACAGTCTATGTCTATTGTTAAGAGTCTTGTAAATCAATTAGCAAATTATGATATTTTAAATGAAGACATTTAATGTTTAAATATCTATTCCTCCATTATTGTAATTATTGAATTATAAAAAAATAAAAATAAAAACCTTTTTTGTTTTGAAATAACTTAAACAAAAACAAGTATAATTCTTGATCCTTATTTCTTAGTCATAGATTCCTATTCTTAGTCTACTTTGTTGCCCTATAATTTAGGATTTGAAAGATTCATTATACAGACAAACATGATCAGTTTGAAGGAAAACATGTTGAGAAAATAAGTTAGCCTCTTCAATTGACTTTTTGGTTTAAGAAATAAGAATTCAACTTCGTTTAGATATTAAAATAAATAGGATAACGTCTAAATTGTCAGAAATCTTTGGCAATATATTGGTATAGAAATAGGAGTCATGCATGACTTATGCCACACAAGAATCTTCTTCTACTGCAATTCGACACCAGTAAAATTCTTAAGCACTCCAGTTGAAAGGTACTAAGGTGTTTAAATTTGGTTTGTTGATTTAGTACTATTGATATTGAGTTAAAGTATAACCTAGTTTTTAAGAACAAGAACTAGTTCAAATTTTTTTTACAATTTTTTCTTTAATATATATAACATATCTCAATTATTACAATAAAAGAAAATGAGAAATTTCAATCCTAAGTCCCCTCATAGATGAGATTCGTCAATGCTACAGAGGTATAAAACTCTTAGTGTTTGCAAGGTCTCTTAAGTTGATTAAATAAACTATCTTAATACAAATTTTACTTTTAAACCCTATGTTTTTAATTTTACCCTTCTTAGTGCACATTAGCTATCTAACTTTACATTTAAAAAAATTACATTAAAATTTTGCTAATTAACTCATCCACACTTCAATAGTAATAATTAAGTTTTATAAACCATGAAATATAAATGTCTATTTTGAAACTCCCTTTAAAGCTCCATTATTACAGAAAGTACCTAACAATTTATTTATTTATTTTTATACAAGATAGAAATTTTACTCTAATCTAATTTTAGTGTATATGTATGTAAAACTCTCTTCTGGAGATTTGAATCTTGAGGCCTGTTTGGGTAAGTTTTTTTCATCACTCAATTTCCGTCACTCAATTTCCATTACTCATAACTCATCACTCATAACTCATCACTCATCACTCATCACTCATTTTTTCACACTCATTTGGCAACATCACTTTTATTTTCATCACTCAATTTTTTCACACTATTCATGGGTCCCACACCTGTCAACCGGTATATATATATATATATATATATTTTTTTTTTAGTACCCAACTCACCGAAGCTAATATTAAAAAAAAAAAAAAAAAAAAAAAAACCCAACAGCCAACCCAGGAGAAGAAAAAGAAAAAGAAAAAAGAACAACGCCAACCCAGAAGAAAAACAAAAAAAAAAAAAAATCAAAAGGTGGTCAAAAGTTGCAGCTGTGGGTCCCCTATGTGTGTTTAATTACAATATTGCCATTGAGTTATGAGTTATGGAAACTGAAAACAGCCAAAAGTTGTTTTCAGTTTCCATAACTCATAACTCAAAAATCAGAGAATTGAGTTATGGAAACAGAGTTACGGAAACAAAGTTATTGTTTGCCAAACAAACTTTTTACTATGGGTCCTACCATTTTTGAGTTATGAGTTATGAAAACAGAGAATTGAGTTATCAAAAAACTCAATCCAAACAGGCTCTTGGTCACTGCCCTCCAGACTTCACATCTCACAAGCACTTATACTTATAAAGTGATCATTACGCCGATGGTGCTTGGTGGTGTGTTCCTAAAAATATCAAATGGACTTTGGTTTGTTTTATTAATTAATAAAGCTTCAAATTTGAGCTCAAATTAAATTGGGTTAATTCATTAACGAACACGAGCAAGTATATATCTTAACGAACCAAACTCAAGCTATTCACAGGTAATTATTTGGTTCTTTTTATAACCCTAGACACAAGTACCATCACAATGAAGAATCTAGTCCATAAAAATGATTTCGTCGTTTAACCGAAAAATTGACTTTTATACGTAGAAGAGTAAAAGCTTGCTGGGCGAGGTTGGAATAAACGTCAGAGAGATCCAATATAATAGGGCCAAAAGAACCTTTCTTAATTTTTCTTTCTTTTTTTTAAGAAAAATTTAACTTTGAATTTGTAAGACGAAAATATATATATATATATACACACGTACCTTATATAACCAAAAAAACGAAAAGAAAAGAAAAGATCTTGCAAGTTGTAATGCTTCATGTAGTTTTTTTTTTGGGAGACAAATGCTTCATGTAGTTGATGGACAAAGAATCAGAATTTATGGGTCCGAAAACATAAAGAATCTAAAACATAATCTAGTCTAAAACTTTTTATTTCTTCATGAATATTAAATATACTATGAATAGAAAAAACAATAATGATTAATTATGTTTGAATTATTGAACATACATGTCGGTCGTCTTCAATAAAAAAAAGGTGATAAATAATCAACAACACAGAAAAAATAAAACCTTAATAAGAATTTGAGGCTAGGTTGTTGTGTAGTCTTGCAGAATGTCTATAAATTGTGTCTCCTCTCTTATGGTACAAGCCTGAGCTCTCAAGTCTAAAGTCTCAACACAAACACACACTCTCACTCACACTCTCTCTCTCTCTCTCTCTCTCTCACCTCGGACTGCTGCCACGTGGGCACTTGACGCACCATCTTACCTCACTATCATCTCATCTGTGTCAATATTCAAACTATAAAGATCACTCTCTACACACACACATCTTGGTCTTAGTCCAAGCCCTTATTGTTGCCGAGTCCATTGCACCTGTTAAAAAGAAAGGACTTCAAACTTAACAGCTGCACCTTCTCTTTTCTTCTCTCTCTACTTCCTTTTTATTAATGGCCAAAGGAGGAGGACTCACTTTAGATCCTGATTCAACTAGTTTCTTCATTACCAACAAGCCAACTGTATTAAACTCTTATACAGAACCAAATCATACTAGTAGGTTCAAGAATGATATCATGGACATCTCTACCGACCCAATTCGTAACAGTGGTGATGAAGATGTTCCTTCTCCTGCAAGTGCCAATTGGAAACCAGTAATAGTCAATGAAATGGACTTCTTCCCCACCGACAGGAATTGTTCTAAGGAAAATCATAGGGTTAATGTCAAGAAAGAGAGTGCACAAGATGTGGTGATCCGCAGTTTGGGACTTAACGTAAGTTCAAAATTTTATGCAAAAAAGTTTCTGATTTTTCTGTGTTCACTAGCTTTTTAGTTTTTTCTTCTTCTTCTTCTTTTTTTCCCAACAATTGATTTTTGGGGTGTTTTTTTGTTTTTTTAGACTGGTTTGAATCTTACCACAAATACTAGTAGCGAGAAGTCAAATGAGGATGATAGAACAAACAACACGAGTAACAAGAAAAGTTTTAATGAGGTATTAAACTTTTATACAAATTATTATCTGGTTTGAAAGTTATTTCGGTTTTATTTAGTTTTCAGATTTATTAAGATGAAGGTGTTTCTTGGTGTAGTTGATAGCTCTGCAGGCTGAATTGGACCGGATGAGTGTGGAAAATGAACGCCTAAAAGTTTTGCTTAATCAGGTGAAAGATAACTACAATTCCTTGCAGATTCATTTTGCAACACTGATGCAACACCAACAGACTCGAAAGGCCAAAACAGGAATAGTTGATGAGGTAATTTTACTAAAATTACAATAAAGAAAGCTCATTTTGTATATCTATTGTATAGATGTAAAAAGGGTGTACTCAATACACAAAACTCTCTTCTATACGATGTGGGAGAGATGTAGATATTTGATAAGCACAAACAAATTATTAGTACATTAATTCTCTATGAATTTGCTTAGGTGATCAATGGAGATAAAAGCAATGGAGGCCTAACAAGACAGTTTATGGATCTGCATCGAGTTGAAAAAGATGAGCCATCACATACTTCTTCTGAAGGTGGATTGCGGGATTGTTCTAGATCACCTATGAAAGACAAGGTTGAGTTAGAGTATAAAAAACAAAAGATTTGTACTAGTAGTAGTGAGATTATTCAGTTGGATCTGGATAAGAGTGATTCTCGGAATGGTACTACAACAACTGGGAGAGAGGATAGCCCAGACCAAGCAATTCCAGGGTCGGCTCTTAACAAAGCCCCTAGATTTACTACTTCCAGGGATGCTGATCATCAACACTCAGAAACCTTGTCAATGATCAGAAAAGCACGTGTCTCAGTTCGAGCACGATCAGATGGAACTACGGTAAGTAGTACTGTTGAACTTGCATATGTTCAAAACTTTTACAATCAGAAAAAGATTTTAACAATCATGTTCTTGTTAATTTGATAATTGATAACATCAAGGAAGTTAATGTCTTAAAATGAAGAAGGTATAGCTTACATGTGCACACACCCAAAAAGTCAAAAATGAAAAGTTTTAGCTGCTAGTCTAGCACCAATTACGTTTGTAATTGGGAGTTTATATAGTTATTAAGGAATTTAAAAGGAAATTATACCAATAAATAGTTAAAACATTAGAAACCATTGGAGTATATATATCAAAAAGTTATTTTACTTATAAAATGCTTAAACGATAATTGAAACTAGCTTTTAATTTGATCAATCTTAATTATGCCCCAGATTAATGACGGATGCCAATGGAGAAAGTATGGGCAGAAGATGGCAAAAGGAAATCCATGTCCTCGAGCTTATTATCGTTGCACCATGGGAGCTAGTTGTCCTGTTCGCAAACAAGTATGCTTCCTTCTCTTCTTTTTATGCTTAATTAAGATTTTATATCCTAAATTTAATGAATGTCCCGTCACTAAATATACTTCTAAATTTATACTAATATTTAATTTGAACAATGAAATAAATTGAAACATCATTTTGTTTCAGACTCGATTTTTTTTTTTTTAATCACTAGACTAATTAAGGAATTTTGGTTTTTCAATAGGTACAAAGATGTGCAGAAGACCGGTCGATCCTTATTACCACTTACGAAGGTAATCACAACCATCCACTCCCTCCGGCTGCCATGGCAACGGCGTCTTATACATCAGCAGCTGCATCAATGCTACTCTCAGGATCAATGCCCAGTGCAGACGCACTAATGAATTCAAACATACTAGCAAGAACTGCACTTTCTAGCTCACCAAGTTTCGCAACACTTTCAGCTTCAGCTCCATTTCCTACTGTTACATTGGACCTCACTCAGCCTCATAATGCTTCACAGTTCCAGAGGGCAGTACAAGGCCAGTTTAACATGTTTTCTTCAAGCTTGCCACATTTCATGTCTGCGCCACAAGTTTTCGGTCAAGCCCTTCAAAACCAATCAAAATATGTGGGTCTTCATAGCTCTCAAGGAATAGAGCTTCCTCCCTTTGCATCCAGCAATCAGATACATACACCCTCATTGAGTGATGCAATTGGCTCAGCCACAGCTGCCATCACAGCAGACCCTAACTTCACTGCAGCTCTAGTAGCGGCCATTACCTCTATCATTGGTAACGTTCATTCAAACCACAGTGGTAACAGTACTCAGCCAACTACAAGAAACAACAATGACAACAATTGATGAAGCATATACTGTAGCTTCTTTTTAATAAAACAGTTCACTGCAACCTTTCAGTTAGTTGAAGAAAAAAACAAAAAACAAAAAAATTCATCTCAATTTCTTCTTCTTCTTCATTTTTTTTTTTTTTTCAGGATAAAAATAATATTAGACCGTGTTCTCCTCTTGCTATTAGCAAATTGTACACTTCTGTTTTGTTTTCATTAAATGTTAGGACACATATTATGTCAACTACAAAAGTATTCTCATCTATATGTCACTGTTTTTTTTTAACTCTAATATCAATTTTTGGCTAACCGTTGGGACCCATGTTATGTCAACTAAAAAAGCAATCTGTTCTGTATGTCACTGTCTTTGGTAAATGAATCTCTTATATGCAGTTAATTTGTATTTGTCAAAACACAAAAAAGTGCTAACCCAGCTATACCCAAAAGGACTAGTTAATTCGGTTGTAATTAGGGATTTTATAATCAATTATATAATTTAGATCAACCTCTAATACATATCCGATATGAAATTTTAATACACGTCTGTGCAACTTGTACTTTATATTCTAATCGAATCCAAAGAATATGAGGCATGCTTCACAGCACTATACATGAGAGAGAGAGAGAGAGAGAGAGAGAGAGAGCAATAAATATAACCAACTATGTTAGGATATTAGTGTGTTGGCATATTCGGTGCCTTATTTTCTTGTATTAATTTTTTTACTACTTTTCATTGTAATTTGAACACTTAGTTGGATAATCTAGTACTAATTCGTTGAAGAAGTCAAGAGCTAAAGTTGAAATTGAAGACTTTACAATCTCGCATGAGTGAATTGAAAGGTTTAGGCCACATTGTAGGCAAGTTATTTAATTTGAAAAAATGTTGGATAGCAATCTCGCCTCTCACCTTGCCTTTCACTTTATCCATCAAGGTTGCCAGAATTTGAGAAATATGTAATATTTTTTTTACTGTTGTTCAGATTCATAAACCTCATTATTTAACTCTCATTTCTCATGATTTTTTTTTAGAGAATTCCCATATTGAAGAACTAGAAAGCAACTAAAACCCTAGAGCAAAACCCATTTTGTTCTCTCTATCTTCATCCTCTCTATTATTCCAAATTCCAAATTCATTGAGAGAAGAGTTAATTAATACCACACACATCTTGAATTCTTGAGTGTTGATTGGTGTTGGGGAATTAATGGAACAATTTCAAATCTTCAAGAGGCCTTGAAGTGATCAAGGAGACTTGATTGTGCGGTTGGTAGCTCAACTTACGGATCCAAAGACTAACAAGGAGAATAGAATTGAGAAATCGATTGCTAACTGAAGCTAGAGGCTCAAGTACAAAGTCATTACTTAGCTTAAAGGGTTTTGTGTTTGATTAGTAGGTCATTTTGTACTGAAACTATTCTTATTAGTAGATCATTTGGTGCTATAGGCCTCAGAGATTTTTTTTTTTTTTTTTTTTGGCTATATTATGGGTTTTTCTCTCTATAAACACTTTTGGTGTGTTTGGGATGCCTGTGTTGTGACTGAGATTGGTTTTTTTCTTTTTTCTTTTTAAATCTATCCACGCATCTACATGTCAATTGGTTAATTATATTCACAATTGGGCTTAATTTTCTAATTAACTTAAAATTGACATAAGCCATAAAATCGGTGTCTAAATTGTATCTCTCAAATATAAATGGATATTCATGAGGATGCTGCCTGTACTAAATAGACCTAAAGTATCAAAGTATAGCTTTATTTCTTTACTCCATTTCATTTACTAAAATTTTCCATTTGTGCAGGAAATTGATGCTAGAACATTTTGCAGTGTTTTTTAATTTTTTTTTTTTTATAAGAGTTTTGCAAAGTATTGATACTATTAAACTGCCGACTCGTCATGTAGTAGCAAGTCTTATTTTGAAGAATATTCTTTCCTATATTTCCCCATATATTTAGTACAGTTCCTCCAAAATGAACCAACTATATGCAATAATATTCCATTCTCTGAAAGAATATATATATATATATATATATATATATATATATATATATATATATATATATATATATTATGTTGAATTTGTCACAGAGAAAGCTTTTCCATGCATGCTGGTATATAATATATATATGCACACTATACAATTACCTACTTGCATGGTTTTATGAAATGTCAGCTTTCAATTCCGAATTGTTACAAAGCCTGGGGGCATTAGGGCTTTGCTGCTAGTGATTTAACATCTAAGTGGCGGCACTATAATTTCTCAAGGACCATTTTGAAATCAGGTTTTCAAGTCCCTCTTCGCAGCAAATTAATAAAGAGGTAGGGTGGACATTCCTTTAAGGGTTAAGACTCAAAGCTAAAATGAATTCCCACCAAAAGAGAAGTGGTCTATGGTTTTTCTCTATTTTATATATGACCAATTCATCACTTTGGTTATATCTATTGTGGGTCATCTTTTGTTGTAGGAAAACAGCCAGCGCATTAGGTATTGTAAACCCTAAGGGTCTGTTTGGTTGGAGGGGTGGAAAAGTGGGAGAATAGAAAATATTTTAATTTCTCTCATTTTTGTTTAGTTGAGAGTGGAAAAATTAAGGGATAGAAAAAATGAGTTTATATAAATTTACAAATATACCTTTATTAAAAAAATTTCCAATTAAAACCCAAAAAGTGATAAACAACCAAAAAAAAAAAATCAATCACCTAAATTTATTAAAAACTAAAAATCATGTCCATATAAAAAATCACATCTAAACAAAAACAAAAAAAGAAAAAGAAAAACCTACCCAGTAAATCAAAAGAAAAAAAAAGAAAAGAAAAGAAAAGGGAGGCAGGCAACGCCTGCCCAGTAAAAAAAGAATAAAATAAAAAAAGGGCGGGCAACGTAGGAAAAAAAGAAGAAGAAAAAAAAGTGTGAAGAAAAGTTGGGTGAAGGTGTAATTGTACATGGGTATTTTCATCCAAAAATGATATCCAATTTTAATCTTCAGTTTTCTCTCCATTTTGAAGAGAAAACTTTGTGGTAGGTTAGGGGAGAAAACACCTGGGCTCCACTATTTATCTTCCTTCTCTTCACCTAACTAAACACACTCCAAAAAAGTTTTTCTTCCTATTTCATCTTCAAAGTTTTTCATCCACCTTATTTCACTTTTAAACAAACACATCCTAAAAGTAAGAGAATTCTAATTGGCATAGACTCTATATCATAACTGAGAGAGAGAAAGAGAGAGAGAGAGAGAGAGAGAGAGACCTAAATTAAGACCAATAAGGAAGCCATGGCCCCGGACCTATAACACACCGGCCCCCTAAATTTAATTAAATTATGTAATAATCATATAAATATTTAGTTAAAAAAATTACATCTAACATTTCCAAGAATTCAATTGGTCTAGCAAGGGAGGAACACACGCACACATGCGTGCCTACACACACTCATTGAAACACACGCACGCATACAAAACATATAGGGCTATATATATTTGTAATCAATTTTTTTATAGAACTTTGGCAATGGTTGGTAACTAGAAAATGTACCTCATGTTTATAGAGTGGCTGTACATTTGTACTTATTCTTATATTTTCTAAATAGATATTATTTTTATTTTTCATATATTAATTTAGTTTTAAATCTTACTCTTTTTTTTTTAATTCCATTTTTTTTTCATCTTTTGGTTTCCCCAAAGATGAAATTCTGATTATGTACCTAATTAAGAGGAAATAAGATTAATTTGGTTTGGCCTCATGGCACCTAAAAATAAAATCCACAAGAAAAATCTTTAAGAGTCTGCATCTCAATTTAGTGTATATATCAAACTTTCGTGTTATAATCTGCCTATTAAGGATATATATGGATAGATTAATTCTAGACTAACACTATTTAGATCTATATTTCTAATAGACTTTATATATGTAGGAAATCAATTTTACATTTCAAGTTATTATTCTGGGTAAAATAGGGTTCCTTTCTTGCCTTATCTTTTCAGTATTCAGGGTATATGAAATATTGTTGGTAATTTGAGATCTCTGAGTATAGGATTGGGCATATATGGTAGGGTCAGTCTGTAGAGCCTGATTTTAGTCCATCAAACTTCAAAGAGCTGCCTAAGCAATTACTCTAAACAGCAATAAAGGTCAACATTGGAGGGCTGGGTATATTCTATATTGGTCCTACGGTCAGTCTATTTTTCCAATAGTTAGTAACAGTCCCAACAGTATTACAGTTTGGACAACTTAATTAGGTGCAAGCTGGTGGCAATGGCCGGCCTATCTTTTACTATATATGTGGGCGTGCAAGCTGTCTTGACCTTACTGTGCTTTGCAAGACAAGCCATTTTCAACTTAAGATTAGGTTAAGATAGAGCTTAATTATTAGAGTTATGCATGCTAGCTAGGATTAGTTATTGGCCTTTTCTTGCTTGTGGCCTTGGTGTCTTGCTTATTTCATACCTAGCTACATGCAAGAAACCTAAAATTTTCAGACTCCCTAGCTAGCATTTAGATTAGTCCTTAAGTTTACCTTTTGATCAAGGAATTGTGAAAGTCTTTGACTTCTAGCACCTAAGTTAAACCTTTTAATAAACGAGGTTTGAGGACGTCGGTACTTTGCTAGGTTTAGAAGTGCGTATATAGAAAAAACAAAGGAAGACTAGTAGACTTCTTAAGATCCATGCAGCCTGTAATTACCAACTTGCATCAACTTTTTTTTGGGTAAAACCAAAATTGCATCAACTTTCATCAATGTATATGTTGCCAATGGCCTCTAGGTTAATGACATTTCCTTTCCTTATTATTAGTAAGAATGATGGATGAAATTATAGTTTTGAATTTTGCTTTATACTTAAATTAGTTGCCATGAAAGAAAACAAGAATGCATCCAAAACGGGTAATTATTTTTAAGTACTTCTAGAACATGGTGAATAGTACTCATTTCTTTCATATTCATGGTGGACTTCACTATGAATGTAAAAGGAGAGAACATCATTCACTATGCTCTTGAAGTACCTAAAAGTTTTCCATCTAAAACAAGCATTTTTTCAATCAATATTGATGAGAACCATCTCCTTGATTATATCCTTACCATTGTTTTATTTTGCCTTTTCCAACTGTACTCTTTTGCTTCATTATTGTTATTCTTAGATCCAAATAAAAGCAGAAAATTGAAAAGGAAATTAGAATATTCATGTGTTAAATCTCTTGGCTTAATTTATGTCAACCATTTTATTTGATCATAGGGAGATTAATATCAACAGCTACTACTTTTAATGGGAAAACTTTAAAAATAGGTTCCTATTCTTTTACCTTAGTGATGATGCCAAAATATCATCGGTGAGTCACACGATACTTGCGCACTCGAAATAGCACCTGCACAATAAAAAATGAAGACCTAACAAAGAGCACCGGTGTGGTGTCGGCCAAATACCCTTCGAAGGTCAAATTAGAACTTCTCACAATTCTAGAGTACTAGAGAGGGGTAAATTATGCGTACTTTGGTTTGCGAGGGTATTGGGACTTTTATAGTAGTAGAGGATTGACATCCCTTCCTTGATTTAGAAGTCTTTTTCTTATAGGAGTCTTTTTAGGCGTATTTGGCGGAATCCTTTCCTTATAGGAATCCTTTTGAGTAGCACCAAACGTGGAGGGCAAGACATTTCCTTACATATGCAATCGTGGGTAGCAAGCAAACTTGTATCAAGACCATCAGCTTATCCCACTCCCCTCAGCTCTATAGGTGTCAGCTTATTGATGGCGTCAACCTTTTGGTGCGCCCTGCCGACTCCATTTACTGCCTCTATCAGATCTCCGTGCTTTGACATTTATCAAGGGAAGCTGATGGTTTCACCTGTAACAGTCAGCTTATGCCTGCTTGTGCCTTAATATGAGTAAGCACTATTTTATCCTTATCAGTTACCCCCTACTCCATATCCTCGTCGCTTTAAACTGACGGGTTATGGAGTTAAGTTCTTTATTGGTTAATTATCCTTTGGTCCAGGGGGGTGAAAGTCATTTATGGGCGACTCCTCGAGCAGCCATCATTAAATGCTCGGACATGTGTCGCATCTCGGTTGGCTCTGCTTCTGGACGAGGGCGTTGCTTCATCTTTCGTGCATTTCCCCCTTATATATAACTTGCCTCTTCCCCTCATTTCTCCTATTTCATCCTTGTTGATTCCTGGAGAGAGAGAGCCCGTCACTTTTACTTTGTTGATTTACTGACTCCGTTGCCTGTGCTGTTACTGTCACTTTTGGAACCATCTCCTGCTCGGAAGACATACTTTAAGTTCTCTTTCTCCCTTGTATTTTATTCAAACCGATTAACTTCCTAGTGAGGCCGTCATCTTAGGTTCTTAGAATTAATCCGTCACTTGTAGGTAGTCAGATGTCAAGTGATAAGACAAGTGAACAGTCGTCAGGCCGCGATGGAGTGGGCTACGACGAGGTCTTTGGTTCAGGTGATGAGTCCGAGAGCTTCTCACGCTCATCAGAGAGGGAAACGTTAGCCCAATCTCCTGACAATGATGTCAAGAGTTACGCCGAGGAAAATTATGAGGTAGTGGATGAAGGGGAGGATGAGGTAGAAGAGGGAGAAAAAGAGAGTGGAAGTGACGGGGATGAGGATGATGATGACAAGGAATCCTGTGAAGGGACCTCAAGGGGTCTTGGAGATAACCGTCCCTTCATTCTCCCCGAGGATTGGGTCGCCAACAAATTTCTACCAATGATGAGTGATAGGGTTTTTAAAGAGTTGCGTTCTCGTTATCAGATCCCAAACCATATCCCAATTCGTCTCCCTAGGGAAAATGAAATGTGTTATTCGGGGAAAACCGCGGACGTCAGCATGTATGATGCCATGTTTGCTACGGGGCTTAGACTACCACTGATGGCTTTGCACCATCAGCTGACTAATTTTTTGGGTTTATTCGTTAGTCAGATTGCTCCGAATGCCTGGAGGATCTTTATAAATGCTGAGATCTTATGGGGTCGTCTGAGTGGAGGGAACCGTCAGCTTTCTTTGGACGAGTTCTTTTACTGCTACAGACCCCAGCACATCGTATCTTCTAAGGGGACATATCATTTTACCGCCCAAGAAAAGGGTTTGAGACTAGTGTCTGATATGCCAAACTCTAACAGAAACTGAAAAAGTAGATATTTCTTTGTCGTGAGGATGGATTGGGTGTGTCGTCAGGAAGAATGGGAGACGATGCCCTGTGGTTATTTTGACAACACTTGGGCTTTCGTCGGGGATTTAGGTTAATCCCGTCTGCTCTTTTTCCTTTGTTTTGATCCAATGCTTCTAACACCGTCTATTCCCTTGTTTTCAACTAGTACTCATCCTCACATAACTGTTGAGGAGGAGGAATTCATTCATCGGGTTCTTGACATTCCATTTGAGTAACGAAAGTATAGGGATTTAATCACCCTTGACACTCTTCATTTGTATTGCAGGGGCACGGAATCGATGCCTGAAGCTCGTAGATTAGACGAATATTGCCGTCGTCGTAAGTAGATTTTATATCATCCTCATCAATTTTGTTCTTACCGTCTACTTTTATAATGCATGTCAGTTGCCTTTTGCATAAATGGATGCAGCTAAATAAAGGGTGAAGGCGGCTGCTACCCATAAAAAGGAAGAAGAGAGAAAGGCTAAAGGAAAGGGGGGGACGTCCTCGTCAGTCCCCAAGGCCGTCTCTAAGGGTTCAGCCAAAAGGAAGGCTGACGAGGAGGATGACCATCCACCTAAAAAGGTAGCCGTCACTCCTGGGGATGCGCACCCCAAGAAGTCACCTCCCAAGCCAGGTCTTGGTACGGGTAAGGGGATGATGACTTCAACTGGTCCCGTTATTGGGGGGAGCCTATTGCCTCCTCACCCATAAGGAATACACTATCGAGAAAGTGAAGACCCTTATAAAGCCAACAGATGTGGATCCTTGTGCTGAGCTAGGCACGGAGGAGTTGGGGGAGTTAGCTCTTTTTTACCTTACCCGAGTAAGCTTACTTCCTCGGTTGATTTTATCATGTCTTTTTCTGTTTTTTTGACTAATGACTATACCCTTCTTCAGGCCTTGGTGCTTGTTAAGGCACTTTAGGACCAATGTGTCGCCAATGAAGGGGTCATCACCAGGGTTAGGAAGTACAATTCTAACTTATTGGACCAGTAGAAGCAGTATAAGGAAGCCTTCCGTACTCTGAATGGTAAGTTGAAGGAGAAGAGGGAGAAGTTAGAAAGGGCAGGTAGTCAAAGCAAGGAGCTAGAGGGAAACCTGACGACCTTACGCAAGCAGGTGGAAAAGGCTGGAGCTGAAGCCATTCAAGAATTCAAAGCATGGCAATCATACATTGATTCTTGTGCTGATTATTATGGCACTGGGTTTAATGATTGCCTAAAGCAAGTCGCGTCAACCTTCCTAAAGTTGGACCTATTTGGGATCACCATGGAAGACTCCATGCCGACAACACCTGCTGGCGACACCGTCGCTGATGAGGGTGACAACTCCATAGACTTGGGCCTTCCTCCTAAAGGTGATGGCGTCGTCTTGGCTCAACTTGCTGCAAATCCTCCTGTCCCCACTTCCAACCCTTCAATTGAGCTTTTAGACGTAGAAAATCCTCTCGCAAAGGATAAAGAGGACGGGATTTCCACTGATACCCCGGCCGCTTAGTCCTATCCTTATCCTGTTTAATTTGTGGATAATGTATTTAAGTGCCCTTTTTTGTTTTTGGGCTTTTATTTGTAAACGATTTACTCTTATTTGTGGTACTTTGTACCCGTTTGCTTTTATTTGTTGATATGTTGTGTGTTGAATGCCCAGAATGAATTCGTCAGTCTATAGTCCCTACTATCCTTGTAAACTCATCCACTTCATGGATTAATGATGGACTTGTCTATTTTAAGGGTATGGTAAGCCCGTCAATTTATGGGCTCGTCCATCTTATGGGCAATCAATTTATATTCTTTGTAGTTGTGAGCTCGTCTATCTTATATATTGAGTTTGATAAACTCGTCGATTTCATGAGCTCGGCTATGGACTTTGATTTATTTTGCTAACTTTATGATTTTGTCCACTTTTTTTTTTTTTTTTTTTTTTACGAACTCGCCATTCTTTGTAACTTCGTCAACTTTATAGCCGTCTATTTGATGAACTCGTCGACTTTGTAGTCTTGTCCATGTTTTGGACTTGACGAACTCGTCGTTTTTACAATCTCGTCCATTTGAAGAGACCGTCAGCTTTATAGCCTTATCCACGTTTATGGACTTGAGGAGCTCGTCATTTTTATATTCTCGTCCATTTTATGAACTATATTTTTCATCCCTTTGGGACAAATTTATGTTATGTGGATTCGGACAATGAAGTTGTCCACTTCTATGGATATGTCCGTATTTGGACTTGGTTCTCGCTCATTCGAGGGATTTTAACAATGCTTCATCCTCTTGGGATGAGTCCATCCACCTTATGGACTTAGAGTCATCTACTTTTTGGGGACTTAAGGTTGTCTACTTTAAGGACTTAAAAATTTGTTCATGAGTCCGTCCACCTTATGGACTTAGAGTCGTCTACTTTTTGTGAACTTAAGGTCGTCCACTTTAAGGACTTAAAAACTTGTCCATGAATCCGTTCACCTTATGGACTTAGAGTCGTCTACTTTTTGTGGACTTAAAGTCATCCACTTACTATGAACTAAAAACTTGTAGATAGAAACTCCAGCCATTTTTGAATAAACTCCTCTTATTGCCATGCATTCGTAGAGAAAATAGTTCTTAAAAAGAAAAAGTCCTGCCCTTTGGGCTTAAAAAAGTTATTGTAGCAAAAATTAAAGTAAATGATAAAACTGAGGAGTATAATTAAAATTAATTATAGTGAACTGTGAATAAAAAGGGGGGGTTGTTCTTTATGTCGTCATCTCTACTGGTAGTACTTCCGTAAGTGCTCATTGTTCCATGAATGTGGTGGCTTCCATTTGTCTAACATCTCCAGGTGGTAAACGCCTTTCCTCTGCCATGACGTGATTCGGTAAGATCTTTCCCAATTAGGGCCGAGCTTTCCTTAGGTAAGGTCTCTAGCAGCGCCCGTGACTTTCCTTAGAATGAGATCTCTAACTCGGAAGTCTATATGTCGAACTCGGGAGTTGTAGTGCTTAGTCATGCAGTCCTGGTACCATGCGAGCCTTTGTTTTGCCATTGCCCTGATTTCGTCTACTAGATCAAGCTGTAGACGTATGGCCTCGTCGTTCTTACTCTCATCATGGTTGTGTACCCAGTAGCTTGTGAGTCTAACTTCGGCTAGGATGACTGCTTCGCTCCCGTATGTTAGCCGGAATGGTGTCTCTCCTATGGGCGTTCTTGCCATTGTCCTGTATGCCAATAGTACACTTGGCAACTCTTTAGGCCATATACCCTTTGCCCCTTCGAGCCGAGTCTTGATAATCTTGAGCAAGGATCGATTCGTGACTTCGACCTGTCCGTTAGCTTGAGGGTGGGCGGGGAAGGAGTAGTGGTTTCTTATCCCTAACTGCGAGCAGAAGTCTCAAAAGGAGTCGTTGTCGAATTGTTTCCCGTTATCTGAGACTAAGACTCTAGGGATCCCAAACCTGCATACGATGCATCTTCAGATGAAACTCCTACGTTCTTCTTCATAATGTTGGCCAAGGCTTCAGCTTCCACTCACTTTGTAAAGTAGTCAATGCCCACTACCAGGAACTTCAGTTGTCACATTGCTCTAGGGAATGGCCCCATGATGTTTAATCCCCACTGAGCAAACAGTCATAAGGTCGTCATCGGGGTTAGCTCTTCAATTGGTTGTTTAATGATATTGCTGAACTTTTGGCACTTGTCGCAGGTCTTAACATAAGCCTCGGCGTCCTTCTGCATGGTGGGCCAATAGTACCCTTCTCGTACTAGCTTGTGCACTAATGATCTTGATCTCAAATGGTTTCCGCAAATTCCCTCGTGTACCTCTCTCATGACGTAGTCCACCTTTTCAGCACCTAAGCACCTCAGATATGGACGGGAGAAGCCTCTTTTGTACAGGACATCTTTTATCAAAACGAACTGTGTTGCTTGGACCTTTAGCTTTCTCGCGACCTCCTTCCCGTCTAGCGAGACACCATTCTTTAAATACGAAGCTAACGGTGTGGTCCAGTTATTTTCAGAACCTATCTCCTACACGTCATTGGAATCTATTAGTGGAGAAAGCTAAACAAAAGAGAGTACATTACCAAAGGTGATCATATTTTCTGCTGAAGCGACTTTGGCAAGGTGGTCAGTTTGCTCATTCTCTCCTCTAGGGATTTGGATGATTTTGGCCTTCAGGTTGTCTACTTTTTTTCTTGCTTGATCCAGATTCCTCTTTATCCTTTCGCCCTTGCACTCATAGTCCCCATTCACTTGGTTAGTAACAACTTGAGAGTCGCAGTAAATGACTACGCTTGCGGCTCTCGCTGCTTTGGCAAGATCGAGTTTTGCTATTAGTGCTTCGTATTCTGCTTCATTGTTGGTGGTGAGGAAGTGGAGATGAACCATACATTCAATCGTGTCCCTTTCGGGTGATAGTAGTACGACGCCAGCCCCTTCGGCCTGTCTGTTGGACGATCCGTCCGTATGTACGTTCCACAAAGAAGACTCTTCTGCCCCCTTGTCCTCGCCGTTGGTAAATTCTGCTATAAAGTCTGTGATGATCTGTTCTTTGATGGCGGTCTGTGGGCGATACTAGATGTCAAACTCACTCAACTCTATGGCCTATAACGCCAGTCGACCAACAGCTTCAAGGTTGCTCATCGCCCGCCGCAAAGGCTTGTCGGTCAGGATAATCACCGTGTGGGCTTAAACGTACGGTTTGAGTTTGCTGGCTGCCGTAACTAATGCGAAGGAGAGTTTCTCCATGGGTGGGTATCTTTCTTCAGCACCGCGAAGCACCCGGCTAGTGTAATACACGAGCTTTTGCACTATTTCTTCTTCTCTGACCAAGGCAGCGTTAACAGCAGCAGAGGAGACAGCCAGATAGAGGAAAAGCTCTTCACCTGGCTGTGAGGGACTTAGCAGCGGCGGGGAAGATAAATAAGCTTTTAATTCTTCGAATGCTTGTTGACACTCGGCAGTCCACTCGAAAGATTTCTTTAGCGTGCGAAAGAAGGATAAACACTTGTCCGTTGCCCTTAACACGAATCTATTCAGCACTACTATTTTACCATTGAGGCTTTGTACTTCCTTCACATTTCTTGGGGGCACCATCTCCATTATGGCTCGGATCTTGTCAGGGTTGCCCTCGATGCCTCTTTGAAACACCATGAATCCTAGGAATTTTCCCATCGTCACTCCGAAGGCACACTTTCCTAGATTAAGCTTCATGTTGTAAGAGCAAAAGGTGTCGAATGTTTCCCTGAGGTCTTCCAAGTGATCTTCCTCCCTTCGGCTTTTTACTAGCCCAACGTCAACGTAGACTTGGACATTTCTACCGATTTGTTGTGGGAACATCCTGTTCATAAGCCTCTGATACATCGCCCCTGCGTTTTTTAGGCTGAATGGCATCACTTTATAACAGAAGAATCCTTGGCTAGTCACGAACGAAGTTTTCTCCCGATCATCTTCGTGCATTCAGATTTGGTTGTAACCTGAGAAAGCGTCCATAAAGCTTAACAGCTGATATTGAGCCGTAGTGTCTACTAGAACGTCGACCCGTGGGAGGGGATAGTTGTCTTTGGGGCATGCTTTGTTTAGGTCGATGAAGTCCACGCACATCCTCCACTTTCCGCTAACTTTCTTAACCATCACTACATTTGCCAAAAAATCGGGGTAGTAAACCTCCCTAATGAAGCTCGCCTTCTGTAGTTTGCGGACCTCTTCCGCTATGGCTTGATCTTGCTTCGGGGCGAACACCCGCTTCTTCTGTCGGATGGGTGGAAAGGAGGGCAACACATTCAGCCTATGTACCATGACTGAAGGGTGTATCCCTGGCATGTCTTCATGGCTCTAAGTGAATACGTCCCAATTATTCCTGAGAAAAGTTATGAGCGCTTGACGGACCGCGGGATTAGTGAGGGTTCCAATTTTGGTCGTTCGGTCAAGTTTGGAGTCATCAAGAAGTATCTCTTCAAGCTTCTCAACGAGCTTCGTCGTCATTCGGTGTTCTTTTATGTTCATGGCTTGGGGTGGTCATCCATTTCCATCATAGCCACGTAGCATTTACGTGCGGCCATCTGATTTCCGCGTAGCTCTCCCACTCCATAGTCAATAGGGAACTTAATCATTAGATGGTAGGTTGAGGTTACAGCCTTCCACGAATTGAGGGTGGATCACCCGAGGATAGCATTGTAGGCGGACAAGCAGTCGACCACGAGGAATGTTATGTCCTTGGTGATCTGCTGAGGGTAGTCGCCTACCATTACAGATAATGTGACCGCACCTAGGTGGAATACCCTTGTTCCTCCAAAACCAACGAACGAGGCATTCATCGGAATCAGTCGTTCCTTGTCAATTCTCATTTGCTAGAATGCCAGATAGTATAGGATATCTACCAAGCTGTCATTATCGACCAACACCCAGTGCATGTTGTAGTCCCCTACTCGTATACTAACAACAAGCGCATCGTCATGTGGGTGGTGAAGACGTCGTGTATCTTCTTCCGAGAACCCAATGATAGGGCCTTCTCTCCATGCTATCTTTGGTACGGAGCCCGTCAACTGGACATTCTAGACCATCTGAAGGTAAGTCTTGTGAACCTTTTTGGACGACCTAGTAGTCGTTATTCCCCCCACGATCATCCTTATGTCCCCTATGGGTGGTCTAGGACGCTCATTATCCCGTCGGGGGGGCTACTCTAGAGGGGGTGGATCTACTCTCTTCTTATTGACGAACTTCTGCAATTTCCCTTGTCTGATAAGGGTCTCAATCTGCTGCTTTAAGTCATAGAAATCAGCTATGTTATGATCGTGGTCAAGGTGGAAGCGACAATATTTGTCTCTAGATCGCTTGTTAGGGTCTCCCTTCAGCTTTCCGGGGAATGTCAAAGCCCCCTTGTCCTTAATTTGCATTAAGACTTGATCTATCGGGGCAGTCAATGGGGTGAAGTTTATGAACCTTCCTCTAGGGGCTTAAAGCACCTTTCATCCCTTCGGTCTTCTATCCTTGCCTTCTTTCACCCTTGGTCCTGTAGTGTGTCTTCCTGTCTCTCCCTCTTCCTGGGCTTTTCATCCTGAGCCAACAGCATGTCTTCAGCATTTATATACTTGGTGGCCCTGTAGAGTACTTCCGACATGGTCTTTGGGTCGTTCTTGTATAAGGAGAACAAAAACTTACCATTCCGCAACCCATTCGTGAAGGTTACTACAAGTATCTTGTCGTCAACCTCGTCGATCAAGAGTGCTTCCTTATTGAAGCGGGTTATGTAGGATCTCAGCATCTCGTCCTCTCGCTACCTGATGCTCATCAAGCACGCCGTGGACTTCTTATACCTATGTCCCTCGATAAAATGCGCAGTAAACTGAACGCTTAGCTCCTTGAAAGTGTTGATGGAGTTGGGCGTCAGTCGGCTGAACCACACCCTTGCAGAGCCCTTCAGCGTTGTAGGGAATGCCCCACACATGATTTCATCTACTACTCCTTGAAGGTTCATCAAGGTCTTTAAGGTCTCTAGGTGATCTAAAGGGTCCTTGATTCCGTCGTAACTATCTATCTGTGGCATGCAAAACTTATACGGTAGGGGGAAGGAATTGACGGAGGCAGTGAATGGTGAGTCAGTTCAGTTAACAAGATTGTCAAGATCGCTGGACACTCATCCCCTGAGGGTGTTCATCATAACTTCCATCTATTCCTTTATTGCCTGTATCTCCGCGACAACAGGTGGTGGAGTTATATCCGTGAGGGATGGGAGGCTCATATTTTGTCGCTTCGATCTGCTTAAGGCGTTACTACCTTCCAATCCCTCTCGGTCTCGTCGCTCGGCACTGGTACCTTCTTGGTCTTCTTCCTGGTTGTCGTGTCCCGTATTCCTTTGGCGCAACTGCTCTTCCAAATCGTGGTTCTGCTTAATGAGGTGTTCCACGGCCACGATGAGGGTCTGTACTTGTCTCTCAGGAGCCATCGCGTGTGGTTCGTTTCCCTGAATGTTGTTAGTGGTCGCCATTGATCGAGTAAGTACCATGCAACTATTTGTCCGGGAAGCGTTTGCTATGACTTACAAATCTACTACAAAGTCGCTCCCCACAGACGGTGCCAACTGATGATGCCAAAATATCACCGATGAGCCACACATCGGTGTGGTGCTAGCCAAATACCCTCCGAAGGTCAAGTTAGAACTTCTCATAACTCTAGAGTGCTAGAGAGGGGTAAATTATGTGTGCCTTGGTTTGCGAGGGTATTGAGGCTTTTATAGTAGTAGAGGATTGACATCCCTTCCTTGATTTAAAAGTCTTTTCCTTATAGGAGTATTTATGAGCGTATTTGGCGGAATCCTTTCCTTATAGGAATCCCTTTGAATAGCACCAAACGTGGAGGGCAAGACATTTCCTTATATATGCAATCGTGGGTAGCAAGCAAACTTGTATCAGTATCGTCAGCTTATCCCACTCCCTTCAGCTTTATAGGTCTCAGCTTATTAATGGCGTCAGCCTTTTGATGCGCCCTGCCGACTCCTTTTACTGCCCCTATCAGATCTTCGCGCGTCGACACTAATCAAGGGAAGCTGACGGTTTCACCTGTAACCGTTAGCTTATGCCTGCTTATGCCTTAATATAAGTAAGCACTATTTTTATCCTTATCACTTAGTATTTCAAACTATTTCATAATTTTCTTCAAACTTTGTTTTTCTTTTTTACGTGTATATATAAAATACTTATTTATCATCCATATTTTGGCTGTAAATCATTCTACGTACCAGCAACAATAACACACTAGAAGGATCAAATTCTAAAAGGTTTATGTGCTCAACAACATTGAGAAATTTCTAGAATAAAAAATAAAGCTATCATTAATCTCTCATTAAAAACCAAATTAATTTAAAATAAAGAGAAGTTATAGCAAAGATAATACATGCAAACTTGGAAAATTAGTTACTTAGCCTACTTTCAATTGAATTTATATGCATTAAAGATAATACATAGAAATTTGCTATTGGATTAAAAGACAAATAGAGATGGGTTCAAGTAATAGTCCTTGATAAAGACATACTTTGTGGTGCTCTATGTTTGTGATTCAAACTTTACTTTTTCCCTTCTTTCACTTTTCCCTTAAGTCAATGAACATATAAACTCATGAAGGTTTGGCGTATTTTTCAGCATTTATTTATTTAAAATTAAGTATTCTAGACTAAGATATAAAGAATTGGAAATTAATTTACATAGAAGAGAAATTAAAAGATTACAAGAATTTATCTATGACGCACGATAATATTTGGGTATTATCTATATTAATTTGATAGATCTTAACTAAAGTCAACGATTTTAATATAAACTCTACAAAACCTAGACTAGAATCGAGACTGCAAAGAGAGAAAGAATAGAAAAATAATTTAAATAAAAGAGAAATTTAAAAGTTTATGAGAATTTGACTCAGTAAAAAGGGAGAGAAAAAAAAAAAAAACACATATCATAATTATTTTTTACATATTTATTTACATTAAAATTGTGTAGAATTTACACAATTCTATCTAAAAATGACACACATCAGTCCGTGTATAATTGTATAAATTCATAAGTTTGCTACAATAACTATATAAATTTATATTGACGCTATTCATTTTACATTTAGTTGTTTATTCTTTCTTTACGTGTCTTGAGGATGAGAGAAGAAAGTGGATGATATTTTTTGTGTGTGAAGAAAGAAAAACAATTAAAAATAATAAGAAAAATTAATATTTTAAAGAAATAAAGTGTAAAATAAATAATTTGATATAAACTGTTTTGAAAGTGAATATATAAATTAAAATAAAGTAGGTTCTTATGTTAAAACAAACCACCACAAAAAAAAAAAAAAAAAAAAAAAAAAAAATTGCAAAGTTGATTACGAATGCTCTTACAATATTAATATTGGAATAGATTTAAAAAGATGCATTGCGTGTGTCTATTGTCATGATTACATCTACACTTTGAGATATAATATAACTGTGTAAGTACTTTATATATAGCCTTAGTATAAAGTGGACGGTCTTTGACAAACAAAATTAGAGGTGTATTGTATAAGGTCCTTTTTTAATAAGCAAATTTCATAATTGAAAGACTTAAAAGGAAATTAACCCATTCACAGAGAACTCATACTAGCTATCCCTCATCTCTAAGACTTATGGTCTGTTTGGCTTGAGGAAAAGTAAAGTAAAGTAAAGTAGAGTAGAGTAAAGTAAAGTAAAATTGACTCAAAATTAGTTTATTTTCAGCCAACTTTACTCTACTCCCCATTCCTTCCTCATCAATCCAAATGAGCCCTAACCAAGACTTAAAGAGGGAATAAGAGGAACAAGAATACACCCCTAGTCTAGTTAAGGCAACAAAGCGACGGGACTCTTAGTCACTTAGCTAGCTAGGTAATATCCTAATGCAACCAAATTAAAAAGGTCCCTATTAACCAATATACTATATTATATTTACTCTAACATTTTTTTTTTTGAGAAAATATATTTACTCTAACTTAATATGTTATAAAAAAAATATTAAAAAAAAAAATGAAGTCCATTCACTTGGGAAAAAGAAAATTTATAAGGTCCCATCTATTGGTCACTATAATGTATTGTGTATTTGTCTCATAGTATAAAAATAATAATAATAATTAAGGTCCAAAAAAATTTAATTGATAAATATAATGTTTGAAAGAATATCCCTTCGAATGTTGTGCACTCTATTAATACATTTTACTTGTAAATTATAAATTTCTATTATAGATTATGTTTCATTCATTCATAAATAGTTTTTTATTATAAATATTTACTAGAAAATATCCATTTGATATGAAAACCTTAATAAAAGAGTGAAAAAATGAAATTTAATTGAATATAAAAAAAGGATAAATAAATATATTAATAGTAATAAACAAGACATAGCAAAGAATTTGGGTGAAAAATATATCCAAAGTTAAATAAACAAGAAAATGATAAAACTATTACAAATATATATATATATATATATATATAGATAAAGTTGAGAAAAAATCCAATTAGAGTCTAATTTTGTGACACATGTCCTATCTAATCTAAGTTTTAAATTTTTGTGTCAAGTGAGTTAATTCAGTATAAAAATTGGATTTCAATTAGAGCTTAATCTTGCACCATATGTCCTATCTAATCTAAGTTTTTTAATTTTTGTGGCAAATGAGTTAATTTAGTGTAGAAAACGAGAAGTTCAATATAAATAAACCATAAAACACCTAATCATATAACTAAAAACATTCAAATTTATAAGTTATTTATATAATATACCATAACTATGTACGGTCTATTACTAACTAGGTTATATATATAAATATTAAACCATACTTTATAGAAAATTCAATTAGAATCAAAATTGGATTTTGCTTTTGTTAGCTTTCCATACAAATTAAATTATTTAAAATTTTGTTATTATTTTTTCTAACTCTGAACTAATGAATATATTTTTTATACAGCTTCTATTTAGATATTTGTATACAAAGATATTGGACATAATAAATTGTAATTGAGTTGAATGATCTCATACACCTATATCCATTCAATTTAAAAAATATTATTGGACCAATTTTTTATTTTATTTTGTGTTGTATTTAGTAGAATTTCACAAATAATAATTGTGAATTGATATTGTATATGTAGATCCAATAGTGATTTTCAAAATTATATGCGTAATAACAATGTAATGAGAAACTTAGCGTAACTAATATCATGAAAATTGTAAGAAAAAACTATTTTAGTACCTCTAAATGTACTAGTCAAACTATGTCCTATATGTTTAATAATTCAAGCTAATATCAATAGCACCACTACAATTCTTCATTCTCGTGCGTAAGCATGGGTTACATACTAGTTTTATTATAAAAGGTTTACAAAGTGATATTGTAGTGAAATGTGATTAGTGGACTTTTTATTATTATTATTTTATAGAGTTCCAACATATAACGTCCACTTTTGATAATTGCCATTTTTATCATCATGCAAAGACACTAATCAGTTTTTGGTGTAGGCGATAACTAAACTCCAAATCTATTATTCCACTATCAAAGACTTAACTAGTTGAGTTAACTAGAACCCACGGTTAGTGAACTTTAATGACATAATACATAAATGTCAAAAGTGTTTTTTTATTTTTTTATTTTATTAGTGTCACATTAAGTTATAAGGTTTATGTAGTAAAATTTGCAGTATATGTGGATGCAACATTTTTAGAAAAGAATATGGGTACAACTTAGGTACAATTCTATAGTCAGCTCTCTAATTGAATTCAAACCTATAGTTATATTAAATTTATTGTCACTAGAAAATAAAATATTGTTTTTGTTTTATTGCTCAATATAACAATGTGTTTGAACTTAATTAAAAAAATCTAATGTATTGTAATTAAGTAATTTTACCTAAGTTTTATTACCCAACAAATATTATTTAATTAAGTAATTAAATATAAGAAAATACTATGCTTAAAGTTGTTATTAGCTCAACTGATAAAGTTTCTGATGATTGAATAAGAGATCTAAGAGCCATTATCATGAGCGGATGCCATAAGTTGAAATTATCTTTAAAAAAAATAAAAATAAAAAGTTGTTGCATAAGGCCCAAAATGCATTGACCTGGCCCATGGCAAGAAACTGCCCAAGCAACCAGGTTTTGGGCAATTGAATTTCTCACTAAGGAAGACATGTTTACAGTCCCAAACAACAAAAGATTGAAGACTAGCCTTTATATCCTTTATTGAACGGTTGGTTTGGGTTAGCTTTGAAGGACTCTTCCAACCCAAACCAATTTCATTGGGTTAACTTGAGAAACTACCAACCCAAATCAAAACACAAATGCTAAATAATTAATCCAAACCAACTCACATGTGATTGGTTTGGATCGATTTGGGGCATTGGGCTGATTTTGCAAGGCTGATTAGGCCAAATATTTTTACTCTATTTGCATATTTTTTTTAATTAATATTTGGGCTCTACATCCAAAAGCCTAATGTTCCGTTTGTTCCATTTGGATTGAAAGAGAGGGAGGGAGAGTAAAGTAGACTAAAGTAGAATTGACCTAAAATTAGCTTATTTTTAGCTAACTCTACTCTAACTACTCCCCCTCCCTCCCATCTCAATCCAAATAGACCCTAAAGTTTTGGGTACAAATTTGAAACGTAGATAATAAAATAAGGGAAAAGTTAACAAATATCCTAAAGTCATTAGTTTAGCAATTATTTTTAGAAATATTTTATGGGAAAGAAAAAGTCAATTCATTTTTTCATAGATTTTTTATATTTCCTATAAAAGTAGTATTAAAATTTTCCTAAAATGATCTATTATAAAATGTCTTAAGAGCACTTGTTAATCAAACCCATCAAATAATATATGAAATGAAATGAGAGGTACTAAATGAAACTAGACACGTGTAATAAAAAAATATTGGAAGAAGTTTCTAAAAAACCTAATATTTTTATACTTGGGACACATCAAACTTTGAGTTTTTAAATAAGACAATTTAAACCCCAAATTTTCATAAATGTACAAAAAAAATTACCCAAACGAATTCCCCCATCACATGTTAGTCCTCTTAACAATAGAACCAAAGCAAAACTCCAACCCAACAACATATCAAATTAGAGGGAGAAAGAGAGAGAGCAACTATATATATATAGAGACAGAGACCCAACAACATATCAAATTAGAGAGAGAAAGAGAGAGAGGTTAAGGGTGTGAATGTGGGATCTGATTGGGTTTTTGGTACATTTGTGAAAGTATGTGGTTTAAAGTTTTTTTTTTTTTTGAAACAAATGTCTATAAAACCATGAGCAAAGAGTTAAGCTCATTATGCCTCCTCACATAAAGGCCAATAAGTGTGGATTGATGATCCAACTTTCTTAATACACTAGTATTATGTTTATGCGATGCAAGGCTTAGTAAAAAAATTATATATAAATTAAAAAAATATTTTTTTATAATATAATATAATTTAATAACAAATAAAATAGTAAATTTTAAAAATTATGGCAAGTTTTAAATTTCTAGAAGCTCTTAGTAGTAAAATTGTAATTTGTTTATATATATATATATATATATAGGGCACTTAAAAACCATATATAAATTTCTTGCATATATAACCAAAAAAATTCCATAAATTACAAAAATAAAGTATCTAGTCTACAATGTAAATGTAAAAGTTTACTTATAAATTATCAGTCATAACCATTTTAATGTTGTCATAAGTGAGGAAATAATCAGCATAATCAATTAAGAACACCAAATAAAAAAAAATCAATTAAGATGAATTGCATGATCTAAAATTTTTTTAATAAAAAAATCATAGAATTTAAGTAATAATTGAACTACGTTAATAGGAAAATAGAAACACAATAAAAAAAAATAAAAAAGATAGCTCTTCTCACATAAATCTCATAATTTCATATTGTAGATGAGTTCCATCCCAAATAGATTTGGTGATAAAATTTCTTGTATATATGACCAAACTAAATATTCCATAAATTACCAAAAAAAAAAAAACAAAGTATCTAGACCTTCTATGGTGCCACACTCAAAATAATTTCAAAAATAGATAAATAAAGGTACATAAAGAGAAAACAAATATTGTATTACAATGTGTGGGGCCAAAGAATTTGGCAACCCCGACTTATTTCATATCAAGCCCAAGGCCCACGTTGAGGAGGAAGAAATATCTGAGGACGAACAAAGAATGTCCAAATTGCCAGGAGACGTTGCCGAGGACAATCTTGTCCTCGGAAAACTAAGATCACGGAAGGAAAAAGCGGCACGCTGCCAAAGGCAGCCTCCCAGAGCGTCCTAAGGGAAAGCACAAGTGCAATGAGTCAGCCATGAGAGTATGGTGGAGGAGCAATTCAAGGAGAAACTGTCACTTCCGCATTAAATATCCACAACTAACATCCTGGCCACATTTATGTGGACATGACCCCTGAACAGTGTTATCTGGGTCACCACAACTCACAGAACGTCAGAAGGAGTGGCTGATGGGACAGGCACTAAATTATAGGCATGGATGACTAACAAGTGTAGGACCAAGATAATTCAAAGGGAATTATATAATGTAAGAGACCTTCCATAAGAAGGAGACCGGGAGAGTCATAGGAGAACACTGTAGCGATCACAATCCTCCTTGTATTCTATTTAATCAATTTATATAGAAACTCATCGCCTCGGATGGTGGGTTCATCTCCTCGAATCATGAGTTCATCCAGCTCTGTGTTCCTAGTTTTTACTTAATCATCTTTTACATACACATTACCCATTGTCAAATTCATTAAAGCCTATCTCTTTGACCCACTCTCTACAAATTCATTGTATCGGGTTCACTGGGCCTAGATCCCATTCACTTTTGGGCCTAGTCTGAAAATCGAGACCCTACACAATGTAAAAGTTTACATATGAATTACCCGTGTCAAGCCATTTTGATATTGACATTTGTGTCTAGCCATTTTGATATTGAGGAAATAATCTGCACAATCAATTAAGAACACCAAATTAAAAATAAATATCAATAATTAAGATGAATTGCATTATCCAAAATCCTTTAAAAAATCATAGAATTTAAGCAATAGTTGAACTACGTCAATAGAAAAATAGAAAAGCAATGAATAAAAAAAAAAAAAAAAAAAAAGATAGCTATTATGAATAGTGATAAATAAATTAGAGTAAACAAATACATAGTAGAAGAAGAGATGAATAGAGAGAAAAAAAAAGTATGGTACTATGAATTATTTGATATATATATATATATATATATATCCACTCCACTTAGAAGAAGTTGATATAAACAAAAAGCCTAATGTTAATTTAATTTGTGAAGGTGCGAAGTTAAAATCTAAATCTTAGAAATCTCAAAAAAAGAAACCATCAAATATGTACCGTAACAAAAGTTAAGAAAATCCCAAGAACCATATTCAAGCACATCAATAATCAACAAATTCAACGCCTTCGGAATTATAATAAAAAATAATAAAAAAACCCCACAATCCAAATTTGTGAGTTTTGTAGAGCCTAGACTTTCACAAAACTTCATTCTATTAAATTATAAACAAACATTATCGTAGCTTTTAGATTGAGGAAGATAGAAATTTACCTTGTAAATAAGGAAAAGATTGAAGAGAGGGACTGTAGCATGCCGTGTATATAAAATGAAAGTGTGAAATTGATACTTCCTTCTTGCAATTTAATTTATAAGCTAGATCTAAATGACTACATTTCCTTCTCCAAAAAAAATAAAAAATTTACTACATTCCCTTGTAGCAATGGAATTGATTTACGTATCATGATATCAAAATCCAATATCTGATCTACTTTAAATAGTGCAAGATTCATATGTACTTGTAAGAGAAGTAGAGTTCCAGTTAAACTCTATTATATAAAATCCCATTAGGAAGATGATATTTGATTAGAAGAAAGAAATAATGTAACTTTAGAATATGTATTATATGTAATTAAGTTGTATCAATTATTTAATTATTTTCTTCTTTTTTAATTGTGTTTATCTAAATATTTAAAAAAAAAATAAGAAGAAGAACAAATTGACAAACCTTGGAAATCAAAAAATGGGGAAAAAAAGAAGAATAATTTTTATATTAAAAAAAGAAGAAGGACAAAATGACAGACCGTAGAAATCAAAAATTGGGGGGGGGGGGGGGGGGGGAAGAAGAATATATATATGTAGGGTCACAAATCGTAGCCCAAATCCAGATAAAAAAAAAAAGGGGATGGGCCTAATAAGCCCAGTACAATATATTTGTAAGAGAGTGGGCGAAAGAATTGGGCTGATAAAGGGTTTTACAACAATTAATGGAGGTTAGGAGTTTGTCCGAGGAGAATAAAACACATAATTAAGTGATGATCTCAGGTCCGAGGAGCAAGATTTTGGGTGAATTGGTTATTTCAAGTGGTGTCCGAGGAGTAAGTTCTTGGATAAAATGGTTGTTTCCAATGGTGTTCTTCCTAATGCTACAGTAATTCTTCCTTAATGTTCTTTCCTTCTATTTTCTGATCCCCCTCTTCTGGAGGTTTTACTCCATTATATAGTCCTTCTTTTCTCAATCCTACCGTCCACTTGTCTACTATCTAGCTTCGTACTTGAGTTTTTTGTCTCCCTTCCCATAGCTTTTTGATTTTCTGGGGGTAAAGGTGGTTGAAAACACTGTTCAGAGGTCTTCTCCACATTAATGCGGCCAGGAAAGCTGCTGTAATGCATTTAATGCGGTGGTAGTAGCTTTTTCCCTAGATATTTCTCTGTTCTTATCCCTTCCGTGTATATTTGTAGTCTATCTTCATCGCTGGAGCTTCCTAGAAGGTGGACTAGGGTAAGACGAAACCCACTTCATTGACATATGTCAGATCCGAGGAGGATAATCCTCTCGGACCAACACCCTTGGACATTTTCATGCTCTATTATTAGTTACGGAGCCCCCCCCCCCCCATGATTTCTTCTCCTCGGACGTATTGTTAATAAAATGTGGGACTGAAACCCAATGCAAAGGCCCAAGTTTTTGCTTCCCCACAATAGCCCCTCAAAATTCTAATTTTTCCCTCTTATCCGAGGAGAAAAATTATGATTTTGATGTATATCCGTAATTACAATGTAATCCATAAGGATATTTAAACCCAGGCACGTGTAAGGGTCATTTCTGCCATTTTACGAGAGCTTCTAACGCTTGGGAACTCGCACAATCATCATTAAACGCTTAGGACTGCGTTTCGCTCCAAACATCCAACGGTGGGATACCAATCCAACGGTTCAGATCTCATCTTCAAAATTTGGGCGGGATTGTCTCCTTCTTTTTTCGTCCTAACTATAAAAACCTTCAGACGTTATTCTTTTCATTTTTTATCAGAGTTTGCAACTTCAGAGCGTTCGTATCTCGGCATTCACCATACCTTCACAAGAGAGAGTTTAAAGATCCTCTAGAGATAGGAAGATCAGTCCGTACCCAGCCCCACGTAAGTTTCGCACTTCGAACTTCTACTATCTCCTCGGCTAACCTCCTCGGCTAACCATTCTACACTCCATAAGCTAACAATGGGTAGATTTGCTTGTTTAGTACATACTCCGGCCTTGATAGAGTTATTCAAAGAAAAGTACCACATTCCTCAAGAGGTGGTGGTACGTCACTGCACAACAGAAGGGATGGAGTTTGACCGGAAAGTAGGAGAGGTGGTAATCCCTATGATTGCCTTCATAGAAGGAGGCATGACCATCCCCATGGGTAGGATTACACGGGATTATCTTCGTGCTCATAGACTCTGCCCCCACTAATGTGCCCCCAATTTTTTTAGAGTCCTAGGATCAATCAACACTTTGGACCGACATCTGGGGCTAGGATTGACTTGGCACGACGTCGCCCATTTATATGAAGGCCATATAGAGTCTCGGGCAGGCTTTTACCTTAAGTCCCGTAACAGCGTGGTCAAATTGATCTCCTGCCTCCCCAAATCTAACAAGGGGATGAAAGACGACTACCTTATCTTGTCGGGGCCTTGGAGTGACGGCCTAGCCTGCCCAACCAAAGCTGGGAAACCAAGTGGAGCAACCTAGATTTAGGATTTCTAACTTTAGATTTAAGGAGTACTTGGATATCGTTTTAATACATTTACATTTATTTGTTTAGTTATTTCATATATATATTTTTTTTATTGCCGAGGCTCTTAACTGTGTGATTTGTTTGCTTGACAGATAAATTTTTTACCAACCCCAAGCTTAGCCTGATCAATGTTCCAGCACTGAACTACTTGCTTAGATCGGAAATTTTTGTGAACGACGACGGGCAGCTTCGGGCAGTTCACCTTATTTTGGACTTTGAGCCAATTTCAAGGTTGTTTTTAGACGTCGGCAATTCCATCCGAGCAGGAGACTACCGTTTAGCGCGCATAGACGTATCTCGGCCAGACTTTCTCGCCCCATACGATCTTCCTCCTGTTGACCATCCTATCCCACAGGGGATACCCATTGTTGCCCAACCGTTACAAGAAGTACCCCTTGGGGAGGCCATCCTCCGAGAAGACACAGCTTCCTCTTCCTCCCTCGAGCAAGAGATTGACAGATTCAGATTTGAAGAAGAAACAACCCTTGTATCGGAGGTCGAAGAAAGGGCGGACGAGCATTCGTGTGTACAAACTCCTGCTCAGGTAGTAACGTACATTGCCGATACATCAGACGAGGAGGAAGAAATGGCTCCCAAGACTGGTCCTAGTCTGAAAGAACTGATGCGGAATAGGAATAAGGCGCCATCCCCCCAAGAGAAAAATAAGTCGAAACAACCTGCAAATCCTCCTCCTCCTCCACCCCAGGTTCCTGCTGACCTCGAGCTAAAACCTAATCCAGATTTGAGGAGAAAAAGGCCAGTAGAGTCTGCTGAGGAGGGGGAGTTGGGCCCATCAAAAGGAACTAAGCAGGCCAGACAAGCACAGGAACACAGGGGTAGGAGGTCCCACTCTGTGGACAGCCGAGAAGAGCCCCCAGTGGCCCAAGTACGTCGGTCACCACGAATTTGGTCACCAGTACTGGAGGTTGACGGTGCGCCTATCGCGATGGATGCCTCACTTAGGCACTTTCGCGGAGGTCATGCAGGTCGGATGGCTGAGGCTTTGCAACAGCCCCTCCTCCTACCTCAAGATATGGCGGCCTACAGGAGTTTCAATCATCCTGACCTCTTCGTTTCCCTAAAAAGGGACTTGGCCATGGTAAGCAATTCTGTTCATTTTTCTTTCATTTTCGTTTACTTACATATATATATATATATATATATATATATATATATATATATATATATATATATATATATATTTTTTAAATCTAAGCCACTTCATCACTGTGCATAATAGGTCACGCAACAAGTTTACGTGGCTGAGGAGTGGGTGAAGAATTCTCGTGAAGCGACGAGGGCTGCCCACGACGCCCGAGAGACTGCGGAGGCTCATCTGAATGCACTGAAAGACAAACAAGCACAAATGGCCGACCAAGTGAAGCAGGCTCTCCAGGATAAGGCCAGCGCCGAAGCGGGCTTAAAAACGACTGAGAGGCAAGCTGAAAGCCTTCGTAAGGAGCTACATTACTACGAAATCAATCTGGAAACAGAAAAGCAGGCGGTGAAAGAGCTCCGTGAAGAGCTTTGCAAGGCCAGGGAAGCTGCCCAACTTCTAAAGGAGGCAGCTGAGGCCGAGAAGCAGGCTTCGTATGCTCTAGGGGTGCAAGAGACTCAGAGTAGGCTGACTGAAGAATTTTCTGCCGTTGCCAGGGACTACTACGACATCACTTGGGGTAAAGCCCTTGATGCTGCTGGGGTCCCTGCTGATTCCAGCCTCAGACAACCTGAGAGCATATATTATGATGCCGATATTCAGGAGCTCTCAGGTTCTGACTCTCCTCCCCCAGAGCAACCAGCCCCAGTATCTGAAGTCCCTGCAGCAAAACAAGCCCTTCCTGCTCCTGTGGAAGTTCCAACAGATTCCCACCAAGATGCTGGTCAAGGGAAAAAAGTTGAAGCTCCCCAGGGTAAGGACAATAACCAAGAAAAGGATAAAGGCAATGCTTCAGATACTGCTCCTTCTCAGTCCGAACGAGTTGCTGACCCCCAAGCTCCCAAGACAAAAGCTTAGGATATTAGTTTTAGTATTGCATTTGTTTTCTATGTTTACTGTTTTCGTGTATATATATATATATATATTTTTTTTTAAAGACTTGTACTTTGTTCTCATTATTAATGAAGATACATTCCTTTTGTTTTACTTGTTATGACAAGTAATGGTGAATTCTTCTGCTGTCATTTCATTTTTTTTTTTTTTTTTTTTTTGTGTTATATGTATGACTAATTTGACTAAAAAGTTCTGGAAATTGGGTTAATATATGAACCGAATAAATATAACCAAACCAAACAGGAATTTTAAATCATATGCTTAAGCTTATATTTGAATACTAAAAAGGAACTTAGAACAAATGTTAACTAACCCAAATCATCTGGTCCGAGGACTCCAGTCATGATTGAGTTCAAGTTTAAACATGTGGTGGGACTGGGCAAGAGTGTTAACTAACCCAAATCAGCTGGTTCGAGGACTTCAGGCATGATTGGATTTAAGTTTAAACACTTAATGGAACTGCAAGAATGTTAACTAACCCAAATCATCTGGTCCGAGGACTCATGCATGATTGGATTTAAGTTTAAACACCTCATAGAACTGCAAGTGTTAACTAACCCAAATCATCTGGTTCGAGGACTCATGCATGATTGGATTTAAGTTTAAGCACTTCATAGAACTGCAAGTGTTAACTAACCCAAATCATCTGGCCCAAGGACTCATGCATGATTGGATTTAAGTTTAAACACCTCATAGAACTGCAAGTGTTAACTAACCCAAATCATCTGATCCGAGGACTCATGCATGATTGGATTTAAGTTTAAACACTTCATAGAACTGTAAGAATGTTATACACATTTCACATAAAGAACAAATATTGATCAAATACACATTTATTAATAATAATACCTTTTTAAGTTATTGACATTCCAAGGGCGGGGTACTACAAGTCCGTCCAGGTCTTTTAAGAAGTATGCTCCAATACCAGCGTTGGAGGTGATACGATATGGTCCTTCCCAATTCGGCCCCAATTTTCCCCACGCTGGGTTTTTTGCCGAGCCCACAACCTTGCGTAGTACCAGGTCGCCTGGGGCCAAAGGTCTTGTCCTTACGTGGGCATCATAACCTCGCTTCAGTTTCTGCTGATAATGGGCCAATTGAACCATCGCGTTCTCTCTCTTTTCGTCAATCAAGTCTAGACCTCTTGCTAGGTGTTCATCGTTGTCTTTTGGATTGAATGAACTGGTCCTCGTCGTCGGGAACCCAGACTCCAAAGGGATGACGGCTTCAGCTCCGTAAGTCATTGAAAAAGGGGTCTCTCCGGTGGACCTACGAGGCGTGGTTTTGTACGTCCAGAGTACATGCGGAAGTTCTTCCACCCATTTGCCTTTTGCATCCTCCAATCTTTTCTTCAATCCACTTAGTATGACTTTATTCACAGCTTCAGCTTGTCCATTCCCTTGAGGGTAAGTCGGAGTAGAGTATCTGTCAGTAATCCCCAGCTCGCCACAATAATTTCTGAACATCTTGCTATCAAACTGGAGTCCATTATCTGAGATGAGTACATGAGGAACGCTGAACCGAGTAACAAAGCTTTTCCAGACGAATCTTTTCGCATCCACATCTCGGATATTGGCTAGAGGTTCTGCTTCAACCTACTTTGTAAAATAATTTGTGCCTAAAATAATTTGTGCCGACTATGAGATATTTCTTGTTTCCCACAGCTTTAGGAAATGGTCCGACGATATCTAAGCCCTATTGAGCAAATGGCCATGGACTAGATAATGGATTGAGGACTCCCTCTGGTTGGTGTATACTCGGTGAGTACCGCTGGCATTGATCACACTTTTTGACATATTCCAAAGCTTCTCTCTGCATGCTCGGCCACCAATAACCTTGTGTAATGGCCCTATGCGCTAAGGATCTACCTCCAGTATCTCTTTCAGGAGTAATTCGATTTGATCAGGATGAACACATAGCAAATAAGGCCCAGAAAAGGAACGCCTATATAACTTGCTGTCCTCCGACAGCCAATAACTAGTAGCTTTCTTTCGTATTTTGTCAGCTTCGATTTTCTCCTCGGGCAGAATATCTTCCTTTAAGAATTTCATGATAGGATCCATCCAACTTGGCCCCGTTCTCACTTGATTGATTTGAACCACGTTCACTATTGTCGAGGGTCGATGCAGGTCCTCAACAAGGATTATGCAAGGCAAGTTCTGTGCCGAGGAGGTTGCAAGCGTGGCCAAAGAGTCCGCATGCGCGTTGCCACTTCTTGGGACATGTAGCAAGCTAAAGGATTCAAATCTCTTCTGCATAATCTTAACTTGGCTAAGATAACCTCGAATTCTTTCGTCCTTGGCTTCGAATTCCCCTTTTACTTGACCAACAACTAGCCTTGAGTCCGAGAAGAGTTTTATGGACTTTCCTCCCATCCTTTGGACCATAGCCATTCCTTCTAATAGAGCTTCATACTCCGCTTCGTTATTCGTAGCAGGAAAGTCTAACCTCAGAGACTTTTCAATGATAACCATCTCGGAAGACGTCAGTACTAATCCAACCCCCGCACCTTTTTGATTTGATGCTCCATCTACATACACTTCCCATGTCGGAGGGCAATATTGGGAGATAGTATCGACTAGTTTTTCATCCTTCTTCCCCTGTGCTAGTAATTCATCCGCTTCAAGTTCGGTGAATTCTGCCACCAAGTCGACGAGTACTTGTCCCTTCACTGAGGTGCGAGGCATGTACTTGATATCAAAAGCTCCCAGAATTGTACCCCACTTGGCTATCCTTCCCGTGTAATCTGCACTTCTAAGTATGGTCTTTAGTGGGAGTTGTGTAAGAATGACCACTGTATGTGCTTGGAAATAGTGAGGCAGCTTGCGCGTGCCAAGCACCACTGCCAGGATGGCTTTTTCCAGTGGTAGGTAACGCACTTCCACCTCGTGCAACGATTTACTCACGTAGTACACCGGCCGCTGTACGCCGTTATCTACCCGTATCAACACCAAGCTTATTGCATAGGAGGCCACAGCGATATAAGCAAAAAGAATCTCGTCTGGCTCAGGACTAGACATGACCGGCAGCCGAGCTAGATAGTCTTTGAGTTGCTGAAAGGCTACGTCACATTCCGTCGACCATTCAAAGCCCTTCCATTTGTTGATCAATAGGAAGAAAGGTCGGCACCTGTCTGCCGATCGAGATATGAATCTATTCAAAGCGGCGGCCATTCCAGTTAGTTTTTGTACTTCTTTTGGGTTCCGAGGAGTTTGCATATTGGTGATGGCTTTAATCTGGTCGGGGTTGACTTCGATTCCCCTATGAGTAACCATGTAACCCAAGAATTTGCCCGATCCTACACCAAATGAGCATTTGGAGGCGTTTAAACGTAGTTTATAGCTTCTGAGAATTTCAAAGACAACTTGAAGGTCTCCAAGGTGCTCGAACACCTTTTTGCTTTTCACCACCATATCGTCTATATAAATCTCCATATTTTTTCTTAGTAATGATTCGAACATCCTCGTCATCATTCTCTGATAGGTGGAGCCTGCATTCTTCAAGCCAAATGTCATCACTTTGTAGTGGTAATTCCCCACTGGAGTAACAAAAGCAGTTTTTTCTTGATCGTCCAAGGCCAAAGGTATCTGATGATAACCCTGAAACGCGTCCAAGAAGCTCATCCGAGGATGGCCGACTGTGGCGTCTACTAGTTGATCGATTTTGGGCATAGGGAATGGATCTTTAGGGCAAGCTTTATTCAGATTTGTGAAATCAACACATACTCGCCACTTCCCACTCTTTTTCTTGACCACTACAGTGTTTGCCAACCATTCAGGATAGAAGACCTCCTTGATAGCCCCTGCCTGTTTGAGTTTCGTCACTTCCTGACGGACTGCTTCTGCATGCTCTTTAGATGGACGATGAGGGAGCTGCTTCTTGGGAGCCGTTAACGGATTAACATTCAAATGGTGACAAATGAAGTCTGGATCCACTCCTAGAGTCTCATAAGCATTCCATGCAAAGACGTTGATGTTTCGTTTAAGGAACTCTACCAATTCCTCCCTTTCTTGCTGAGGTAGTTGAGATCCAACCTAAAAAAATTTCTCCGGGTCATCTCCTATTGTGACTTTCACAAGATCTTCACATTTCACCTCATCGAATACCCCACCACTAGATAATATTGGGGGTTTTAATTGCTATAATTCCTCTCTATGAGTCTCAGATTCTGCTTCAGGCTTGTGTCGGACGGCTGCTATCATGCATTGTCGCGCCATGGTTTGATCACCCAGTATTTCTTCTATCTTGCTTCCGGATGGGTACTTGATCTTCTGATGCAGGGTGGAAGAGACTGCTCCTAAAGTATGAAGCCAAGGTCTAGCCACAATTGCCGTATAAGGGGAGTATGCATCTACCACTATAAAATCGACTTCCACTATCTCCGATCCGGTTTGCACTGGTAGTCTGACCTGTCCCTTCGGGATAATAACCTTCCCCTCAAAACTCACTAGGGGGGAATGGTAAGGCGTCAAATCTTCAGTTTTTAAATTCAGCCCCTTGAAGAGGTCAGGATACATGATCTCGGTTGCACTGCCTTAATCCACCATCACTCTCTTTACATCATAGCCTCCGATTCGGAGAGTGATCACTAAAGCATCATCATGAGGCTGAACAGTTCCAATCTTGTCCTCGTCCGAGAATCCTATGACTAAGGACCGATTTAACTTAGCTCTCTTCGGCTCGTGGGAATCATCATCGGGGAACAGGCGAGCCACGGACATTACTCTGGAGGGGCATGACCCCGTTCTGCCAGGCGCCGCAAATATAACGTTGATAGTTCCAAGAGGGGGTCGTGGAGGATTCTCCCTTTCCGGTCGAGTATCAATCTGACCACCCAAACTGCTAGAATGATGCAACAGCTGTTTCAATTTACCTTCTCGGACAAGTTGGTCCAGGTGATCCCATAAACTTCTACAGTCCTCGGTAGTGTGACCATGGTCTCTATGATATTGACAATAGAGATTTCGGTTTCTCTTTTTAGGGTTTCCCATCATCTTATTGGGCCATTTGAAGAAGGGCTCGTTTTTAACCTTTTCCAGGACTTGATGCATGGGCTCTCGGAATACAGCCCCGACCACCTGATTGTTACTTGGTGTCTGCTGCTCAGTATAATCCCTTCTCGGCCGGTTATTATTGTATCTGTCTGGCCTAAATTCTCTCCTTTCTTGAGGGACAAGCTTAGCTTTCCCCTTTCCTTGTTGTTGTTGTTGTTGATCATCTTCTATCCTTTTATACTTATCCACTCTATCCATTAGCTATCGCAAGCTGGTGACCGGTTTACCTGTCAAGGATTTTCTCAGACCATGCTCGGAGGGAAGTCTGACCTTGAAGGTTCTGATAGCAACTTCATCAAAATCCCCATCAATCTCATTGAACATTTCCCAATACCTTTCGGCATATGACTTCACAGATTCTCCTTCCCTCATGGTCATTGACAACAGAGAATTTAGGGGTTGAGGAACTCTACTGCATGTAATAAACCGGGAACAGAATGACTGAGTAAGTTTCTTAAAGGAGCTGATGGAATTAGTCCTCAACCCATCGAACCATCTCATTGGCATCAGTCCTAGGCTGGAGGGAAACACTCTACACAACAAAGCTTCGTCCTGAGAGTAGACCGCCATCTTTTGTTTGAATTGGCTTACATGTTCTACAGGATCGGTACGTCCGTTGTACATGGAGAATGTAGGTTGGTGAAAACGTCTGGGACGCTTCGCCTTTTCTATTCCCCGAGTAAAGGGGGACTTAGAAATTTGGTTCAGAGCCTTCTTCATGACCTTAGTTCCCACTCCCCTTCTAGACGAACTTTTTCTCCTCCTCTTGGGAGAGTGTTCCTCTTCATAGGAATATGATTCACTGGGTGGAGTTTCTGAGCATTCCCTGTAACTGTCCTCTCCTTCATCGTTGGAAGAAACATCAGAACTTGAAGGGGTTTGATTTCATTGTGCTCGACGAAGTTTCTTTTTTAAGTCTTCCATTTCTCGTTGCAAATCCTTTTTATCAGCGTGCTCTTGCACCAAATGGCTCCTTCATTGATAGCCACTTCTACCAGCATGGATCGTCTGCGAGCTGCCCTCTCGTTGGTTATCTACGTGATTTTCCCGTTCAAGATCGTGGAGTTCGCCTTGTTGATTGACGTTCACTGACTCTGCATGAGGTGGACTGGTCTACTGTGGTCCTGGACCCGCCATAACTGTTGTAAACATCACTAGCGCTAATTCTCCCCACAGACGGCGCCAATTGGAGGGTCACAAATCGTAGCCCAAACCCAGATTAAAAAAAAAGGGGATGGGCCCAATAAGCCCAGTACAATATATTTGTAAGAGAGTGGGCGAAAGAATTGGGCTGATAAAGGGTTTTACAACAATTAATGGAGGTTAGGAGTTTGTCCGAGGAGAATAAAACACATAATTAAGTGATGATCTCAGGTCCGAGGAGCAAGATTTTGGGTGAATTGGTTATTTCAAGTGGTGTCCGAGGAGTAAGTTCTTGGATAAAATGGTTGTTTCCAATGGTGTTCTTCCTAATGCTATAGTAATTCTTCCTTAATGTTCTTTCCTTCTATTTTCTGATCCCCCTCTTCTGGAGGTTTTACTCCATTATATAGTCCTTCTTTTCTCAATCCTACCGTCCACTTGTCTACTATCTAGCTTCGTACTTGAGTTTTCTGTCTCCCTTCCCACAGCTTTTTGATTTTCTGAGGGTAAAGGTGGTTGAAAACACTGTTCAGAGGTCTTCTCCACATTAATGCGGCCAGGAAAGCTGCTGTAATGCATTTAATGCGGTGGTAGCAGCTTTTTCCCTAGATATTTCTCTGTTCTTATCCCTTCCGTGTATATTTGTTGTCTATCTTCGTTGCTTGAGCTTCCTGGAAGGTGGACCAGGGTAAGACGAAACCCACTTCACTGACATATGTCAGATCTGAGGAGGATAATCCTCTCGGACCAACACCCTTGGACATTTTCATGCTCTATTATTAGTTACGGAGGCCCCCCTCCCATGATTTCTTCTCCTCGGACGTATTGTTAATAAAATGTGGGACTTAAACCCAATGCAAAGGCCCAAGTTTTTGCTCCCCCACAATATATATTTTTAATGGATGAGAAGAAGTTAAGTAGATATTAAATTATTAATATTTTGTGTCTATCAAACTTTATCCAAAGAAGTGATTTCAAATTTAAATTTTTATCAACTTAGAAATTATAGGAGAAAAAGATAATAACAAAAAAAAAAATATCTATTTTTTTAAAAATCTATAAAAGAAAAAATTGTGTTTATCTAAATATTTAAAAATAATAATAAAATAAAATAAAATAAAAAAGAAGAAGAAGAAGAAGAAGAAGAAGAAGAACAAATTGACAAACCGTAGAAATAAAAAAAATATATATAGGGAAAAAAAGGAAGAATAATTTTTATTTAAAAAAAAGAAAAATGAAAAAAGAAGAAGAACAAATTGACAAACCGTAGAAATAAAAAATTGGGGGGAAAAAAGAAGAAGAATTTTTTTTTTTTTAATGGATGAGAAGAAGTTAAGTTGATATTAAATCATTAAATTTTTGTGTCTATCAAACTTTATCCAAAGAAATGATTTTAAATTAAAATTTTTATCAACTTAGAAATTATAAGAGAAAAAGATAAGAACAAAAAAAAAATTATATCTATTTTTTGAAAATCTATAAAAAATTATGCAATTTAGTAAAGCCACTTGGCGCAATCACGGCTTCTACGCTCAACTTTTATTATATAGTATATGATATGATATGATATAGAATTAGAGTTAAAGTAAAGACATTTACATAAAAAATTTGGAATTAGAGTTAAAGTAGAGACACAAACATGAAAGTTGAATTAACTTTGACAGAAGGGGGAGGTAGGCGAAGTCATATAGATTTCACATCACCTTAAATATCCATTGTTTTTATTGAGAGCTCGGAAATATGTCGAAAACACATGAGCTGTTTAGACCCCCAAATTAAGGTTACGGCTTGGTTGATTTTACACTAACTTAATACTAAGTGCGGAATAGTGTAAACACAAGCGTATAAGCAAGACAACTACTCTAATCCATATTTAAAGTAACATAGCAGTAAAAATGAAATGAACAAGAGTAGGGAAGAGAGATGCAAACACAGATAACACCGAGACGTGTTATCGAAGAGAAAATCGAAAAATTTGGTGAAAAACCTCTCCGTCGCTCCCCAAGCGGAAATCGATCCACTAAACAATCAGTTGGGATACAAGGGTGAGCAAAAGACCCTCCAAGCCTAATCTACCCTCTGTACCTAAACCCTCCAAGCTCCTACTCCAACAAGGTTTCTCGGAACTGTGTTTTGTCTAGTTCTCCGGATCCCGCAACAAGCTCCATGTTGCATCTGCCATTCCAAGCTTCTTCCAATGCTTCCCAGCAACACCAAAACTTTACTTGACACTCTCAAAGGATGTGGTAAGTGTTTGGGTTATCAACCTCTCAATGGTATGGTAATGGAGAGGTAGGAGATGAGGAAATTCCCACAACAAATGTGTAAAGGATTGTGGGTGTAACAATCTCTAACTCTTAAGCTATTTGGCTAAGGTTTTTCTCTCAGAAGCTCTCCTCACATTTGTGGGTAATATGAGTATAAATAGTGTAGGCACAAAAAGTGTGTTTTAGACTGGACAGGCTGGTAGAACAGAATGCCTCGCGAGTGTCTCGCAGGAAGGCCTTACCCGCGAGATACTCGCGAGACATAACTGTCTCCATCTGGCCTGACTCTTCGCATTCCAGCACGTGCAGGGCACATGATATACTTCGTGGGATGCTAAGTCGCGAAATACCTGCGAAATCTTCTTCAGTCTTCAAATGCTTGAGTCTTCACACCACTCTTTCTATCACACAACCCTTACAATGAAATCCCACGATACATACAGGGTACAACAGATTGAATATAATTACAATCAAATTTGGCACGGAATAAAAGCCAACAAAACAAGTAGTTGTAAATAACAACTTTCCATTTATATTACCCTTTTTTATATTTAATCAATTTTCAGTCTCCATTCTTTGTGAAATAATGTTCATTATCATGATTTTCGATGCTCAAATCTTGGTCTTATGGCTACTTGTGGATGTACATATTGGAAAAATCAGTAATATTACCTTACTTTGTCAGTATTTCATATATATATATATATATATATATATATACACATATATTACAAATTAAAAGCTACCCAAATTTATTTTAAAAAAAATTGAAAGAAAAATTCACTACAACACACACATAAAAATATACACACAAAGAAACACTGAAATCAATAATTTCAACTAAAATAAATTTATTAACATTACAAAAAAAAATCTAGAATTACAGTTAAAGTAAAGACATTCGCATAAACACAAATTTTTCAAAAAGCGAATAAGATTTTTGTTAAAATTAATCCATTAGTTCTTATGGAATATATACCATTGATTCTGAAGACCATATATAATAAGCATATAAATTGGATGAAATTTAACAAAAATAACTTAAACAAAAGGCAACCTTCACACAAAACATATTCAATTTAATGAAAAAGAAAATTAAGAACATAATTTTATGAAAAAACAAAAGAAGAAGGCAACCGTACAGTAGGAAAAGGGAAAAATATACCAAAACCGTATATATACCCCACTTTTATATTAGATAATTTTAAATTGTGAAGAAGTTGATAACTTGATATGAACAAAAAGAAAAAGGAGTTTACCTAATCAAGAAGTTTAGGTTAATTACATAATATTATTATTATTATTATTATTATTATTATTTTTACTTATTTTTTTTTTTAAAATTTTGTTTACGTTAAAGTTAATACATATTACCTTTTTTGTTACTTTATCAACAAAAAAAAAAAAAAAAAATTAGAAGAAAAAAAAAATTTTTAAATTTTTTACTATTAGAAAATAGATGGTGTAGGATTAAAAAAAAAAAAAAAAATACTAACGTAAGCTAAGAGTAAATTTTTTACTTTATAAAATTAAAAAAAAAAAAAAGAAGAAGCTGATACAAACACTTATTGTTATTTTATCCAAACTCTAAAGAAGTTGATAAGATCAAAAACTTTTTGTTTTTATCTAAAAATTTACTGTAGTTTGGTGCAGTCACTTGGCTCAACAATTATATATATATATATATTAAAAAATCTTTTTTTTTTTTTTGCAATTTGGTAAATGCACTTGGCACAATCATAGTGTCTAAGCCCAACTTTTATTATATAGTATATGATGATTTGATGGTTTATTCCTTAAAGAAAAAAAAAATGATGGTCTTGGATTCTAATACTATGCAATTTTACTTTATTCTAAAATTAAAACTGCCAGTTTTTATGCCAAGACAAAAAATGTTCAACCTAATTTAGGGGTCAACATTGTATAAAGTTCTCAAAATAACTCAAAGATAAAATTTCAAAATTCTTTCCTTCTATTTTAAGATGGTTGAATTGAATTTGTCACATTTTTAATAATTTAAATAAATTCCCATAAAAAATTTTAATAAATAAATACTAAAATAATGATAACCACTTTACCGAATTTCTATATGCTCATGTCAAAATATAAGAATAGGATTTTAAAAATCATAGAAGAAATTGATTCATTCTATTCGATTTTAAAACTAATGATAAATGGTATATCTGCAATATATTTACAACATTTTTATAACAAATCTTTAATGGTAAGTTACTACTGACGGTTACTTGTGGATAAAAAAATAATTTTAGTGATAAACTTAAATTAGAATCAATAATAACTTACCACGTAAGTTTTATCGTGAAAATGCCCTCAAGTTTATCACTTCTCAAGACTAATTTATCACCTTGGACTGGATTGGGTTAATCTTAATCATACTTATCTGTTATTTATTGAGTTCCATGCACAACACTACACAGAATCACAACCCCATTTCTAAATTCTCCTTGATAAATCAGAAAAGAATATACTTTTTTTGTCGTACGTCCATTCTGGCATCGTATCAACGCGTACGGTCCAGATTAAAAGATACCGGCCTACGCTGAAATATCTCCCTCGTTTATAGCGAACCGAACCATCCAGTACGGTTTGTTGAGCTTTACCATTTCTAAATTGTTCGGTGCTTTTTTGTTTTCTTCTTCAAAAAGAGTCAAGAGCTGTGTGACCCGTGTGAGTAAATTCAAACTCTCTCCATCGTTCTCTGTAATTTCTTCTTCTGAATTGAAATCCATTTCCCTAATTTTTTGAATCGATCATGATGTTTGATTTTTGTACTGATTTGTATCTTTTTTTTGGTGATTGCTTGATGTTGCTTTAATTGTTGCACCTTCTATTTTCTTAATTTTGTTTTGAATTTGATGATTGATTGTTATGAGGTTGAGTTTCTCTGTTTATGATTCTGTTTGGTTGCTGAGAAACGGTGGGAAAATACAATGATTGAATTCTTAAATTTTTAGGTTTTTATTTTTATTTTTTTTTTGTCGATCAACTTAAAGCTAGGTTTAGGTACCTCCATAGAATCGATTGTACTGAATCGCAGCGCCCTTGACTTGATCAAGTTGAAATTTACATATCGGATTAAAAAAAAATTTAAATTTTGTAATTTTTTTAATGAATAATTTCACTGTTTTATCTGGAATCAAACATAAGGTTTGATTGCTATTGAAAACTCATAATCTACGACGAGCTGTTTGGTTTTTTTTTTTGTTTTTTGATTGATTGGAACTCTAGCTTGGCGTGTAAGATATGGCACTGTTTTTCCATGTTTGGTATTGCTATTCTGTTGTGCTAGTTGGTGTCTTGTGCCATGGGTGCACGTAACATATAACTATAACATGCATGTGGGGTCTACATGTGTTTTCTGTGTGGGTCTCACATTAGAGTGTTGCATGTACATGTTGGGTAAGATACTTTTTTTTGTTGTTATACAAGGGTGATCATTGCGTGTTAGGAAGTTGGGGCTTCTTTAGTTCAGTTCTGTTTGGTTGCCGAGAAATTCCCCGGGGGAGGGGGGGGGGGAATAAAATTGGATTTCCACTTTTGGGACTAGAGAGAAGTTAAACGGTTAAACCTTCATTTAATCAAGTGTAATACAAACGCATGGATTTTATTGATTTGAGATGATGAATTATATCGGAAATCAATTGCCAGAAATCAGTGATAGTTATGTTCATATCTATGCTCATTCTCTGTGATCTCATGAACAAAAGAGAGGGTAAGAATCAAAATTTACATGTCCCTTTATGATAAAATGAAACAATATGAAGTTCTTCCTTTAATTATGCTTTTGATGTATTTTAGGGACTTTTAAATTGCATATTTAGGTCCTAGATTTTTTTTTTTTTTAAAAAAAGGTATTTTTAGTGAGATCTTGTGTCTAATAACATGATTGCGTATGCTTTTATGTGCAACTGTGTGCCTAAGCATGTGGGGAAATGCCTCAAGCTCTGGTGGACTTGGGCTGATCTGTAAACCACTTGTGTAGAAATTGATTTCTTTTTTTCCCAGCTTACAAATTATTATTAGTTTATTAGTGTTTGCCTTCATATAAGAAATTGTCTTCTCAATTGACAGTTAGCAAGATGGGTACCAAACTCAAAACAGTTGTGGCGACCTTCTTCCTTTGCTTCCTCTTGTTTCCTCTGGTGTTCTCTGCTTCCAATGGCGGGTTGGTCAGAATTGGATTAAAAAAGACGAAGCTTGATAAAAATAACCGGGTTGCTGCCCAGCTTGAGTCAAAAGATGGAGAGGTCCGGAGTGCTTCTATTCGGAAATATTATCTCCGTGGGAACTCAGGAGATCCAGAGGACATTGATATTGTATCTCTAAAGAATTACATGGATGCCCAGTACTTTGGAGAGATTGGTGTCGGTACTCCCCCTCAGAAGTTCACTGTAATATTCGACACTGGTAGTTCTAATTTGTGGGTGCCCTCTTCCAAGTGTTACTTCTCGGTGAGTTTTTGTGATTTAATTTCTTTTTGGATATTTGAGTGTGATTTATTCTTTGAATTACTTTTTACACAATCTTCAATAGGAGATAATGTCATGATATTGCATCTGGGTCCAGGTTGCTTGCTATTTCCATTCCAAGTACAAGTCAAGCAGTTCAAGTACCTACAAGAAGAATGGTTTGTGTCTGTTACCTTTTTCAGTTTACTGGTCTTGAACTACTTGTATTTCTTATTGGAATTCTTTCAATCTTTTAGTGTGCATTCAATTCTTCTACTGATAGGTATCCCATATCATGAGTTATGTTATTTTATATTAGCAATGCTCGTGTGTTTAGTGACAAATGGGCACCAATATTTTGTGTCTCTGTTTCCGTAGGCCTGCAATATGTTGGGTGTGTAGATTGAGAGGATGGATGAATTGAGTGTCTTTGGTTTTTGGCAAATGGATACCTACTTGTATTTGTGGCACTTTCCTACAAGTTAAAGAAAGAATTTTGTTTTTAATACATTGTGCAGGTAAACCAGCTGATATCCATTATGGAACCGGTGCTATTTCTGGGTACTTTAGTCAAGACCATGTGAAAGTTGGCGATCTTGTCGTCAAGAATCAGGTGGTTTCAAGGTCTTGGTACTATTTTATACATTCATATATTTTCTACATGCACACAAATTCTTCTTGCTGGTATCCCTTTATTGACAAAGGTGGCCTCTCTCAGGAATTTATTGAGGCAACTAGGGAGCCCAGCATCACATTCTTGGTGGCCAAGTTTGATGGCATACTTGGCCTTGGATTTAAAGAGATTTCAGTTGGAAATGCTGTACCTGTGTGGTATATATTATTGCACCTTCACTATCATATGTGTTACTGCTTGTTGTATTTCGATTTTTGTTGATCTTCCATTCCAAGTTTGGTAACTATTGAAGTGCTCCAGGTACAACATGGTTAAACAGGGTCTTGTTAAGGAACCGGTTTTTTCATTTTGGTTTAACCGAAATACTGATGAAGAAGAAGGGGGTGAGATTGTTTTTGGTGGGGTGGATCCTAACCATTACAAGGGGAAGCATACTTATGTTCCTGTGACACAGAAAGGCTATTGGCAGGTTGGTGTTCCAAACTTCAAGCACTTGTAATATCAATGACTTGTTGTAGATAATCTCAATTTTCTAAATGTGTTCCTGTTCCTTTTGTTGGCAGTTTGACATGGGTGATGTATTGATTGATGGTCAAACAACTGGTAAGAATTATAGAAATTTTGGTTGCTTTCTTGGTTTATGGAGCATGAAACTATTTTTCCCAGGACACGTGGGTTTTAGCCTCTATTAGTTTTTGTTGCTGTTCCTGTAGCATTTACTAGTTCCATCGTGATTCAAACATGTCTATTTCAGGATTTTGTGCCAGTGGATGTTCAGCAATTGCAGATTCTGGAACATCTTTGTTGGCAGGCCCAACGGTGTGTACCTCTTCTCATGTGTAGATTCACAGCTGTGTGGATACACTCGATTTTGATGCCTTAAACATGCCTGTTACACGGAATTACTTTTTCTGCTGTGTTCTTGGATGTGCATGTTTGTTTATTGTCCATTCTTTATCTTTTGTCTCTTGTCATCTACTACATGGGCTAACCTAAAAATGAGGAAGCAGATGATTTGTGTTTGTCCAATCAAGAAAGAAATTTGTGTGTTTGTGCGTCCCTTTTTATGATGGATTTTTCGCATTATCTCCTGCTTGAGATTGTTTTCCATATTACTCTTAATAGGAAAAGTGATTTATATTTTACTGGCTTTTTGCTGTTGTTCTGTGTTGCTGCTTACATTGTAGGATAATTCAGGTCATAGGTCAACTTTTTACTTGGTGATTGATGTTAACCTGAATGTGTCTATGGTGGTCATGCTTTTTTTCTTTTTTAAATTTAGTGGTCATGCTATTTAAATGCATCAGAAAAGAGTGTTACATATGCACACTTTCATCCTGTTTGTCTTTGTTTGATCAATATTGTTTTTTCTCATTTGCAGACTATCATCACTGAAGTCAATCATGCAATAGGAGCCACTGGGGTTGTAAGTCAAGAGTGCAAGGCTGTAGTTGCAGAATATGGAGAAACCATAATCAAGATGCTGTTAGAAAAGGTATTTACCAAGTTGACATGCTATAAAAAAACATTCTTTTAACTAATTGTTGTATGATATATGGTTGTTCAATTCTAATGACCAACACTATATTTTGCCAGGACCAACCAATGAAAATCTGCTCACAGATTGGTTTGTGCACTTTTGATGGGACTCGAGGTGTAAGGTAAGAGTCAACTGGTTTCTTACAATTGGAAATATACATTTCTATCACTAATTTGACCAATTTTTATGGGTGTTTTCTTCAACTAATTAATATTTTTGCAAATATGTCATGGTCAGTATGGACATTGAGAGCGTTGTGGATAACACTCGTAAAGCATCTAATGGTTTGCGCGATGCAATGTGCTCTACATGTGAGATGACAGTTGTTTGGATGCAGAACCAACTTAAGCAGAATCAAACACAGGACCGTATACTAACTTATGTCAATGAGGTGAAGTAACCCTTCAATCCAGTTTTTTTCCCCATTTTCTGCCATTACGTGCTTTGCTCATATTCTGTCGTAATTGCAGCTCTGTGACCGGCTGCCTAGTCCAATGGGAGAATCAGCAGTTGATTGTGGCAGTTTGTCTTCATTGCCTAATGTTTCCCTTACGATTGGTGGAAGGGTTTTTGATCTCAGTCCTGAGCAGGTTTGATATGATTACTTAAATATTCTTAAATGGTTCTGGAGCTTAGTTGTTGCTTTGATTTTGTTACCTTGGAAGTGCATTATTCTCAAACGTCAAGTTTATTTCTTTTGGATGATTCAATCAGTATGTCCTTAAAGTTGGTGAGGGAGAAGCAGCTCAATGCATTAGTGGATTTACTGCTCTGGATGTGCCACCTCCTCGTGGACCTCTCTGGTATTAACCCAACTTTTGCTGTTGATTAAACAATCCTTTTAAGATTCATGTGTCAAAATAAGTCCATTCAATGATTTTATTGGATATGAATATTCAAAATGAGATGCATAATCTCACTGCTGGTAAAGTTGGACTGGAACTTATTATATCCATTCAATTCTTGTGCATCACAGGATCCTGGGGGATGTTTTCATGGGTCGCTACCATACAGTATTTGACTATGGCAATCAGAGAGTTGGGTTTGCTGAAGCTGCCTAATCTACTGTTTCAGTTTGTCCTTGTCTATCCATCTCTTCCGAACACGTTGCATTCTGAAATACTAGTTGTACTGTAATATCGTCCTTGGTGTTGAACTTAACTACTTAAGCGCCAAATGACAATTACATGTAAATATGTGTGGGCATAATGTGGAGCTTGTTTCTGTGAATCCACATCAAACTTGTTTTAATCATGTTAAAAAAATTATACGTTATAATATAAACATGTATCTATGGTCTGTCTTGATTATTTTTCCTTTTTCTAAATGCAACTGAGCTACAAGCTACTGCGAATTGGGCTTAACTGGTGAAGTTTGCCTTGCAAATAGTTCTGTAATTGTAAGATTTTCGATAGGCAGTGTCAAGTTAAAACAGTCAGATTTCAAAAAAGATTTGAGTTTTCTCAAAACCAGGTCGGAGAACTCTTTTCTAACGCATTAGGTGGTGGTTCATGAGATTGTCGTGTATTAAATTTGATTTATTAAATCATATTTAAACAAGTAATAAATTTTGAGAAAAAAAATACACGTGGATAGTTTTTGTTTTGTTTTGTTTTTTTGTTTTTTATTTGGAGGAAATGATAGTTTTTGTTTTTGAGAGAGTAGAAATGAAATGACTATGCATTGAGCACAGCCTGCATAGCCAGAAGATGTTTTGTCAGGGTTTTGTGGCAAGACATTTGAGAAGAAAGGATATTGTATTGCTTGTGGTTGTGGATGGAGAGAGGTAGGAGTAGTGATGAGAGTATTAATTCAGAAATAATTCATTCGATTTGGAATTGATATTCATTGGTTCACGGTGGATAATGGGCAAAATATTAAAGGATAGAGTTTATTATTCGAATTATTCGGAGGACAGTAATTGTTGGTGGCGTGTCAGATTTTATTTTGGAGTATTAAGTATTTACCAGGGAATTATTGGGCACAAGTTGAAAGCTACAAGGTAATGTCAGACGAAGAATAGAGACAATGAGAAGAGAATAGACGGGACTGATTTAAATGCAAGACGGACCAAGTATACGTTTTGTAAAGGCTTCTATTTCAACTTATCAAAATAAAGGAGCAAAAGGAAGGAAGGTTTGTTAGTGGGATTGGATTAGCTTTTTGTTTATTTGTTAGAAAATTGGTTAAAGAGTATATTAAGGATAACGTTTGTACTAAAATATTGTGCTTAAAAAAAAAAAAAACATATACAAATAAGTTAAATAAGCAAAACAAATGTTGAGTATGTCACATATGAGTTTGATGTCTCGGGAAATGTTTGATAAACAAAGGTTGGGATGTGTTGAAATGTGAATATGCGATAATTATTTGACATGTGTCTAAATTTCAATAGGTTTAGTGCACAGGAACACTGGACACAAGCCAGTTTTATGTTTGATATATGAAAAATACAATATTATCTTTGTAATACTTAAATCTACTCAAGAAAATTTTTGCTGCCTCGTTGATTTGATTGCTTCTACATAAAGGATATATGATAAAGGGGAAGGGGGAAGGGGGGTCAGTGAGTGAGTTGTTATCTCTGTCCTTTCTGGGGGTTGCATTAAGAGAACACTCCTGTTTGGCCAGCTTGTATAGCTGTAAAGCTAAAAGACTAAAGAGCGGTGTAAAGCACAGCACACATTGAAGGAATTGTTCACCGACACAACGAATCACGCTTAACTTATCCATTCCCCTTTCAATTTTTACAGAGTTTTCACATTGTGTGCTAACATTGGTATATTTTATTCTACTAAATGTGGGCAAAGGCAAAGGATAGAATATGGTAATGTTGGGAGGTCAAGAAAAGGCATGACTCATATTTGGCTTTGCTTGGAGTTTACTCGTCCAAATCCAGAATCCTTTAGCAGCAATACACACCGTCCCATTAACCAACATCCACTCCTTTTTTTTTTTGGGACTTGGGATACAGTTGTAGATAGTTACTCAGAATCTTAACGTCTAGACTTGGTTTAGGTCCATTCTGCCTTTGTTTTTGCTTTGCTGAAAAGCCAAAACCTTAAAATAAAAATTCTTTGGAATTTCCTCCATTGTACGTTTACGCGTTTATCCACTGTATTCCAATAAGAATCTTCCAATTTCACATTGAAAATTCATTCTAAGTACCCTTCTCAGGTTTCTAGCGTTGATCATGCAATAGGAGACTTTGACCTCCAACATAAACTAACTCGTCAAGATATGGTAACTAGGAGCCTACTTGGAGTCTCCGAGGAAATTTAACCCCAAAAAAAAAAAAAATTTAACATATAAAACATGAATATGAAACCGTGTTTCTTTTGAAAATTACTTTACAGTTTAATATATTCCCAAACCCATTTGAAAATAGCCTCTCAATGACACTTCCTTTTTCTTTTCAGAATTCAGGTCCTATAACCTTTTCCCTTTGTCACTGAGTACAGAAATTAACATTGGTATATTACTTAGATTGGTTCGCATATTTTGATTTAACAAAAGCAATTTCCAACAAATATCACATTCACCAATTCCGCGTTGGAATATACATTATACACATTCACATTTTTCTTTCTTTCTTTCTTGCCTTTAGCTTTGTCCCTTTGCCGCCGCAAAATCACTGGTGTAGGTAATACTATATTCTTTTTGGTTATCACCAATAATCACAGTGCTCATGTCATGACCCCTCTAAAACAATTCAATCTTTGCACATGCTCATGTGTCACCATGTGGATGGCTTTATTCCAAACCCAAGTTAACGCCGTCCGAAGACGGCTAGCTCTAGCTGTGTGAATTTCTAATCCCTCTCCCTCCTTTTGACACGTGGGTTTCTAAGAATCTTCAATCCTTAAGATTTTTAATTTCTTTTTAATTTTTAATTTTTTTTTAAAGTGTAGTAACATTGGCCAACTACCAAGTCTACAAGAAAGATATTTAAATATGTAAAAGTTTGTGTGTTTATATCAAAGCCAAAAGGGGCAAAGTGACATATATAAATTTGTACATACACTACCTCATTTTTTAAAACCCAACAACCCAAACCTCTCCATAGATCTTCATATTTCTTCCTTTGTTCTCTCTCTCTGCTGCTTCTCTATCTTCATGGAGTGGACTAGAGGACCAACAATAGGCCGCGGCTCCACCGCCACCGTCTCACTAGCCACGGCCGCCCCGTCTGGTGAGCTATTCGCGGTCAAGACAACCGAGCTCTCTTGCTCTATGTTCTTGCAGAAAGAACAACATTTTTTGTCTCAACTATGTTGTCCTCACATAGTTAAGTACATAGGCTATGACATTTCATATGAAAATAACAAGCCTATGTACAATCTTTGCATGGAATATGTACCTGGTGGCACGCTTAAAGATGCAATTCAAAGGCAAGGAGGGTGTCTAGTTGAGCCTATGATTAGATCATACACAGAGCAAGTTCTACAAGGCTTGGAATATCTTCATATGAATGGCTTGGCGCATTGTGACATAAAGAGCCAGAACATATTGATTGGCAAGGATGGTGCAAAAATTGCTGACTTGGGTTGTGCTAAATTGGTGGGAAGAGTTGCTGGCAATGGAGGTTCTCCCACATCAGCAATTTCCGGTACTCCGATGTTCATGTCACCGGAAGTGGCACGTGGAGAAGAGCAGAGTTTTGCAGCTGATATATGGGCTCTTGGATGCACAATCATTGAAATGGCTACCGGAAGTACCCCATGGCCGGAGATTACTAATCCGGTATCAGCTCTTTATCGGATTGGTTTTTCCGGTGAGGCGCCAGAGATTCCAAGGTGGTTGTCAAGTAAAGCTAAAGACTTTTTGAGCACGTGTTTGAGGAGGGATCCAAGGGAAAGGTGGACAGCTAAAGAGCTTCTTGAGCATCCATTTATTGCAGAATTGGATTCTCCTTCTTTGGAAGTTAAGGACTTCACTACGAGTTCTCCAATTAGTGTATTGGAACAGGGTCTTTGGGATTCAATGGAAGTGTTGGAATGTCCTAGGAATGTACCCCATGAAGGTATTTTGTCCAATTCTCCAGCTGAAAGGATCAAGAGGTTGATTGGAAGGACTATTTCATCAGTTTCGTGTGAGCCCAATTGGACTTGGGATGAAGATTGGATCACAGTGAGAAGCAATGGCATAGAGGAAAATGAGAAATTAGCTGAAAAATTCGACGAGTTCTTTGCGGATGAAATTACAGCTGAATCTGAATTAGCCCTGGATCAAGTTACTCAAATGGAAGAGTATGGAGGCTTAATGTTTGATGAGGATTTGTTTGAATACTCTGTTGACAGTATTAGTGCCATTAGTATTGGGAGAGACTTTGTAATGGAATATGATAGTGTCAAAGATGATATTGTATTAGCAATTTTAAATTTTGAATCTGATAATGAAAATTTTCGTCTTCTTCCATCTAAGTTACTTCATTTGAATCCTACTTCATTCAATATGATCTTTATCCTGTTTCTGCAAATAGAATTTCTTTACAATCCCTCAATTCCTTTAATTTTGCTGGAAAAGCCAAGGTAAACTTGCAGAGTTTGATTTATCTATTCAGATGTGAAACAGCCCTTTTTTTAACCCTCTCTATCCCTCTTTTGGTGTAGAGGACTGACTTTGAGCAAGTCCTATAATGGGTCAATTTCTTTTCTTTTTTTTGGAGTTTGTCTCTATATTTAACAAAGAGCGACTTTAGGTGGAGACTTTGAGAGGTCAATTGAGTTCCTGCCCCCTTGAGTGATTCCCTCTTTTTGTGGCTCATTTGAGACCATTTCCAAATGGACACTCATTTCAATTTTTTATTTTTTGTTTTTTATTTTTTATTTTTTAATGTGAGATAGAATTTTACCCTAGTCTAATTTAAGTATATGTTAGTGAAGCTTCCTCTTGTATACTTGAACTCCGGCATTTTCTCCGCAAACCTCACAAACACTTATATTTGTGGAGTAACTATCACGCTAATGATATACAGTATTATTTTATAAAGTTAATACTAATTTGACTAAGAGAAGTTTATAAACCATCCTAACAATAAATGTGATTGGTACCCATTTATAAGAATTATGTAGTATCATTCCCTTCTCTCTCTCTATCTCTCTCTCTCCACTCCTAAAAAAATGCTGGCAGCCCAATTAAAATGTCCTAGAGTGACCTGTGAAAAGTGAGGCTGCCTGCCACAACCTTTGGTGCCCTATTTGAGACCAGATGTTTTTGATGAAAACTATAACTCTTTTTTAATTCATGGTTTCCTAATTCACTATTGAGGCATTGACCATTCCTACCTATACCTTGGTCTCTTTACTGAGCATGAACAATGCACCAGACAATGGATAGGTGAATGCACCTCACCCCCTTTATTTTGGATCCAATATTGAAGTATCATGTTATACAAATTTCACAACTAGCTAGCTGTCTCCACACTATTATGAATAGTGGGTTGTAAGCATCTTTCCCACATAATTCCAATCCGCCACTCTTATTGTACATTGACTACATTCATTAATGTATCCATAGCTTTTTCTTTTTATTTTTGGGATTTTAATGTATCCATAGTTGGGCCAGTATTTTGTTTAAAAAGAAAATTATTTAATAATTCGGGAGCAATCCGTACTCATTTTACACGAATGGTGCAATACATCATGAGACTCAATAGTAAGCATTGCTCCCAGGATAATCACAATAAATGTAGGTTTTTTTTTTTTTTTTTTTTTGGGCTGAATAACCGGGAATTTAGTTGATTATATTAATGTTTATCCCCTTGTGATTTTCCTGAGTTATACAGGAAATTCTAGTTGGTAAAAGTTTGCAGTAAAAGTAGTTGGGTTTGGTGGGAAATGTAAATGGGACTTGGCAGCTAACTAATGCTAACATATTTGATATTTTCTTCAATCATAAAGAATGCTTAAAAAAAAAAAAAAAAAAATCAATCAATCTTAAAGAATGCATGATAACTCCGTTTATGGTTGAATTTATCCACATACATGCATCTTAACCCGATAGTAAATTATACATATAATGCAACAGTGAGTTCAAATCTTATCATTTAAAAGAAAAGAAAATTGTTGCTATTTCTTTAGATTTTCAGTTTATGTTATAGAGATCTCCCCAAAAATGCCTCAAGAGTCAAATTATGGCTCTCTATTCCCATAAAAACAAAAACTTTGAATCTAATCCTTTGTCTTTTGCAAGCGAAGCAATGGCAGAGTATGAACTTTCAAGTTTTATTTAGATCTATAGGACTAGACTTCAAACAAAGTCATTGTTAAAATAAAATGAAAAAAGACTTTAACAAAGTCAACTTAATTAACAGGTCAACTTCTATTTATTTATTTATTTTTTTGTAAGCAAAGAAGCTTCCAATGTGAACAGAAGAGACTTTGGGAATTTAAGTTGGAGGTCAACATGGCTCACTTTTCTTGTCATCGGTTGGTGAATACTTAGTCGTTTGTTCTTCGAGTGGATGAATACGTGGAATTATGTGGACGGCACTCAAGAATTCAACCAGTTCGTTGACTTTTTTTTTTTTTTCAAAATATTAGAAATTTTATTATAAAAAATAACTAACTCTTTTAACAAGTTTTTATATTTTTCATAAAAATTATTTTAAAACATTTTAAGATAGTCTATTAATAAATCATTAACATAACCTTTTTATTATTAGTGATTTGGTTTATATTATCCATATGACTATTGTATTATTAAACTATTTATATTTTATAGAGCCTTCCAATTCAGCACCGACTCACTGGAGCTTAACATAAAATATGTTTTCAAGTTCATCTACGCAAAAATGAATTTGGGTTATGACTCATGGGAAATTTGGGGTAGGTTCCGATGTCTTAAAGTTAAGTAATTACTAGAATATTGTACTGAGCTTATAATATACAGAGGTGTCTAGTGTTTGACCTTTAAAAGTAATCTAATAAAACGACAAGCATGTGTATAAGTATAAGAGCATCCGTAGCAACTGGTGTATAAATTATGTCATTTTACAACATCAAATGCTTACTTTATTATTTTATCACATCATTTTACAACATCTCATTTATCAGATGTTTTATAATTTAATTCTATACATTAAAATAATATTTATTACACATTAAAATAATATATTATCCCCTTCCCCATTATCATCAACAACAGCAACATCAACAACCCACATGGCAGATCAACCACCACAGCCCACAACCATCGGCCACCCCACAGATCAACCACCGACCACCAATATCAGCCACTGCTACCCCACCAAAAAAAAAAAAAAAAAACACTCAAACAAACACTACAATCAAAACCCGATCAACCAAAATTAGCCAACTCGATCAACCCAAACCCAAACCCAAACCCGATCATCATCATCAACAACAACGGCACAACCACCTTCGCTGCAACAACGCCGACAGCCACCACCGGCACAAATCCACATCCACCAACACCACCTTATAAAAAAAATTAAAAAAAAAAAAAAAACCCACAACTAGAAAAATTGTTGCGGCCACAACCACCAGAAAAACAACAGAACCCACAACCCACCCACCCACAACACCATAAAAACACTAGAAACATTGTTGCGGCCACAACCCATTCACCGATTTACCGATTTCGCACCACCGATTTCGCCGATTTAGAACCCATTCACCGATTTCGCACCACTGATTTCGTCGATTCGGAACCCATTCACCGATTTCGCACCAACAATTCACCGATTCTGAACCCATTTACCGATTTCGCACAACAGAACCCACCACCACCGATTCACCCATCACCAGCCGACCCACCCACCACTGAATTTGACCATTGCAACCCACCACCAGTGATCCGCCAATCACCATCTCAACCCACCCATTGCCGAACCGGGTATCAAATCACTGCAAAAAAAAAAAACCACAGCGACAAAGATCGGAGTGAAAGAAGAAAATGGTGAGAAGAAAAAACTAAGGGTGATGTCTGAGAGAAAAACAATGAGATTGAGAAGAAAAAATAGTGAAAGAAGAAAAGAATGGAGAGGCGTGATGTCTGAGGAAGAAAAGTGAAGAGAGAGGAGAGAGAAAAAGAATAAAAAATGATTAAAACTTATACCACACCATTCCGTACCGTTGCAAATTTGCAACGGTATTGTTCACATGTTGTAAAAATGATGGGATTTAGCACATCTGATATTTGGTGTTTTTTGAGTTTGGTGTGGTAAATGTGCCAAATATTTGGCATTTGGCACATTTACCACACCTACTGTGGGTGCTCTAAAAAGAAGTATGTGTATAAGTAATTGTAAGAGTTAGTCTAGTCATTTTTAAGTCTCATGTAATTCATAAAATCTTGAATTTAAGTCTTCTATTTGACACTTTATAAGTACACTGCTATGTATGAAATGGAAAGATTACACATATTTAGTGTCCGTTTGGAAACAGTTTATTTAGTTGAAACTGAAAACTTTTTGTTGAAAGTACTGTAAATAAAGGTAAAAGTTAGCTAAATAGAATAGTAGGACTCATAAATACTACTAAAAAGTACAGTGAGACTTATGAATAATAACAAAAATAAATTGAAATGGCTGTAAGAGCATCTCCAACGGAAGAGGGATAGCCAAAATATAGAGAGCATTCTCTCCAAATCTCTACTGTTCATACTCCAACAGTCTCTCTATAACTCAAAATTTTTTTTGCTAATGAACAGTTGCTCATCAGGTCTGATGAGCTACTGCTCATTCTTCAAATCTTTTTTTCTATTATAATAATCAAGGTGTTGAATAAAAAAATGTTGGAAGATGTGTGGTTGTTAAAAAAATAATAAATAATGAATGAAGAAATAATATTTAAATGAGATAGAGAGTCTGTTGGAAAGTGTATTTGAAAAAGTGGATAGGTAAAAGGTAAAATGTAATGTTTACTTTCCAAACAGGCAAAAATTTACCTAGACTGCTGGAGATGCTCTAAGAGGTGAACACCTACATTTGGAGAGGGAAAAAACTCAAAAAGTACAAGTTATTTACTTGGTTTGCAAAATATGCATAAGTTGAGGCCCCCCAAAAAAATTAAAAGAATGAGAAAAAGAAGCGCGTGTTTAGAAAGAAAATATCCAACAATAAAATAATGCTTAGGTGTGATCAATGGACAATGATGACCGTATGTATCATGTACAAACAAAGACAGAATTGAGAATCAACTACTACCAAAGTACTACCATAGTACCATTTAAAAAGGGTCAAGAGCCAATAATGAAAGCCTTATAATAGACTGTTTGGTTTTTAAAAAACTATCACTCTTCACTTAATTTTTATCATTAATCATTCATCACTTATCACTAAAAATAATACAACTTCCTAAGATAGCATGTTTGGGCATTTGTTTCTAATTTTGATAACTCAAAAAAGTTACTTTTTGTGGAACCCATGGATTGACTTGGTGCAGCTTTTACTTTTCTTTTTTTTTTTTTTTTTTTCTTCCACCCCCAATACCCAAACTCACCAAACCCAATGAAAAAAAAGAAAAGAAAAAGGGACCACCCAGCATGAAAAGGAAAAAGAAAAAAAAGAAGACCAGATTTGACTACTTACATGCTGTGAGTCCCTCAAATATGTGTATTTACCAAAATGCTATCATAACTCTGTTTCTATAACTTGAAAACATCTAAAATTTATTTTTATTTTCCATAACCCATCACTTAAAAATTAGAAAATCGAGTGATAGAAAGAAAAACTGAAAACACATTTAAACAAATTACTCAGCCATGAGACTCACCAATTTTGAGTTATGGGTAATGAAAACAGAGTTATAGGTGATAGAAATTGAAAATCCAAACAACCCTTTTTCGAAATATTTAAAATAACAGACATAAATTTATACTTTCCTCAACAAAAAAATAAACAAATAAAAAGAGATAAATTTATACAAATACGAGCAACTTGGGAACAAATGGGAAATTATGAAGATATAATTACAACATGTTGTAAATCGGGATTAGACTAAAAGTCAATTGAGAAAGGTATGTCTGACCTAACCATTAGATTACAAATTGAGTTAGGAATTCTACAAAAAATTAAAAACACGTGTTTGTACTACATATGGAATTTCATACATAAACTCATTGACCGGAGCCATAGTTGCAAATGTTGTATATATATATATATATATATATATTTTTTTTTTTTTCAAAATGTGAAGGAAATATTTGAACTTTTAAACATTTTTGCTAGAAATAGAAGAAAATTTTTTAGAGTGTGAAAATTACACAATACCCACTTCTTGCTTTAATTATTTTTATTAGGCTCTCTCTACCATCTTGTACTGATGCCCCCACAATGTTGCCTAATCAGTACCATCAATAACAAGCTTGACAGTGAAACTCTCTAATTAATAACTCTTCGAACACTTTGTTATAATAATTTCTCTTTGTCCTTTAGACTGATTCAAGCCTAATTATTAATAATTAGGCTTTTAGAATAATCGGTAATTTATTATGGTATATATTAAAGTAGGTAATCTAAGTTCGAAGCATGTCTCCACTCTATTTTCCATTTTTTTAAAAATAAAAAAGTTTTTAAAAATACCACATATTGAACTCCACTTATTAAGGAGTCTTGGCCCACACATCAGAATTTTAATACAATCGGTAACATAGTTGAATTTAATTATTATTAGGGGAAGATTGGCCAATAAGCCAAGTGGATATAATTTAATTATTGGTAGTTGTATGCTCCCTTTAGTTATTGTTAGGGGTAGATTGGGCAATCACATGATTAAATTTATCCAAAAATCTGAAGCAAAGGTTTTTGTTTGTGTGTGTGTGTGTGTGTGTGTGTGTGTGTGTGGGGGGGGGGGGGGGGGGGGGGGGGGGGTCCAAAAATAAGTAAATTAGGCCTAGATTCTGCAGATGAAGCATATGGTCGCTACTTTTGCTTGCTCTTGCACAACTTGAAATGGTGGTCACAGGGCTACTCAGTAATATATATGATGGGACATGGCTGGTTGGATCCTAATATCCTCCATGATGGTCGCACTGTCTCTGGAAACCTTTTTTTATTAGGTTTAGGATTTGCAGCAAGGTGTGCTAATTCCACCAAGATCCTTTTTGTTTTTGGTCCAAGACTATCATCGACCAATATCCCTCCCTCTACGTTGTGTATGGCACTTTTGGGATAGTTTTAGTTGTGCTTCTGTTATGGCATACAAGTCATCCAACATTTTTTGTTTGTTACTTTGAAGAAACCAATGCCTCCTAATTTGATAATTTGACTACTCAAAAGGAAGTTTAGGCCTTCATGTTAAACTAGTTAACAATTTAAAACTCTAAAATTTATGACTATTATTCATTTGTTATCAAAATACAGTTTGAATTTATACCAAACCAACTTCCAAATAGATAAAAATAAATATTAACATCCTATTATCTATTAATATATAAAACTAATCATAATCCAAATTAATTTGTTTGAATAAATAAAATATATTTCTATTATTATTTATCCAATACTAATAAAATAGTAAATTACTATTTTTACCTCAAAGGCATCTCCAATATTCCATGGTGAGCTTCTTTTCTAAATATTATTGGCAAATTCCCAGAATTGGCATTGCCCTAATGATGTAAACGGTATTTGTCGCTCACCCCAACTATCATTAGGTTTACTATTTTTTTTTTTAAACAAATATACACACAAGAAAGAGGAATATATATAGTGTACAATTTTATTAGCAAAGTATAAAAAGGGATTTTCCTAAGGCCTCGTGCGTTTGACAAGTGGAGGATAATAGATACTTCTGTCTCTAGAAAATCACAAGAGTCAATTATTTGCTCATTGCTCTGAGTATTCTCTCATTCCTGTTGGTAAGTTAGTACAACTTTGAACCTATTCCTTTGGTTTTTGTTTTTGATAGTGAAGCAAAGCAATGGCTCACTTTAATTTGTAGGTCAAAGTCTCCATGCAACTAAAGAAAAATGTGGAATCGAAGAGTGACTTTGGGAAGGCAAGTGGCAATTCGAAAACACGTTTTGGCATTGGGTCATTGGTTGGTGAGTTGAGATCTTTTTTATTAGCCTGTTACGAATATGTCTAGATTTATTGGTTGACTTATCCGTGGGATTAGGGACAAGGCACTTAAAAACAATTTTATTGACCTTATCCGTGGGATTAGGGAGGGGATTTTTTATTTTATTTTTTCCTTTTTTCTAGGGTAAGAAGTTGGATTTTTTTTTTTTTCTTTTAGCATTTTAACTTATTTGTTTATATACGATTTTAAAAATCTCTCTCTCTCTCTCTCTCTCTTAGTGTATTCTCTTTTACCATTTTTTATTTATTTATCATATGGAAGTGGAGAAATTTGAGCTTTAAATTTTTCTGCTGAAAACACTAGGGATTATAAACCTGTTAATTTATAAAGTTCTTTACTACTTTTACTAACTTTTACGGCATAGAGGAAAAAAGGCCTCTTTTTTTTTTTTTTAATAACCATAGTGTCTTTCCGACTTTAATATAATTTTGTTTGAATTAATATAATAGAATTTGGGCTGGTAAAGAAATGGACTTTGCCCTACTTGTTAGCCCTTCAGTTCAGCACCATTTAAAAAAACAAATTAAAGGAAAATATTAAACAAAAAGAAAACAGAAGGCCCAAGAGAAACTGGCCCATCACACTATTTTTCAAAAACTTAAAGTGGGTACGGAGGAGATGTGAGTGGGCCCGTAGACATTACAATCAGCAGCTAGCCCAAGCTGCTAAGATAAGAAACAAAAAATTCCAAGCCCACAAAAGAAGAAAGAAAGGCCCATGACTATCTGTCCTTTACAAGGCTATTTCCTAAAACGATGAATTGGAATGATTTTTTTAGAAACAATTATTATTATAATGATTTTGGATTGTCTTCTTTGTTTTTTAAAAATTAAAATCTTTTATTTTATTTTTAAATCGGGAGAATTAGAGATATAGACACTATTTTTTAAGAAGAAATGACAATTGCGAATTTCTTTGTTAGAAGTTACCTATCCATATCGCATATGTACATGTTCTATATAAGGAAAAAAAAATTGTTTTTTTTCTTTAGGCTGTACTCTTGTTTTATTTTTCTTATATATATTGACTTGAATATGTCGAGGAATGTAAAATGATGTTTATTATTTAAATTGATTAAATTTTATACGTTTCTTAATTTTTAAAATTTTTAGTGTATACAAATTAACCATGAAATCTATAAACCATTTAACGAAATATCTTGATATAAAATGTTTAAAAATACTAATTGTGATTAATATTATTTAAAAGATAATTCACAGTTTACATACTAACTCAATGAAAAAATATATTATTTTAAATTTTGTAAAGACTAACATGACCGAAATATTTGTGTTATACATATATAAAAGAAAATAATATATGTTAGATCTTGTTACAGAAATACTTTGTGTGTAATAGCTTCGATCCCTAGCCTAAAAATATTCACGTTTCCATTACGTACTTATTATTACAATATCAATTTGTTGCAATTAATACCTTAAAAATCAGAAATCTAAACAATGGATTATTTTTATTAAAAAATGAAGGAAGATTTAAAAAAAAAAAAAAAAAACTTTTATTGAGTCTTTCCTTTCACGCAAGGTGAATGCACAAGTAGCCATCACTCACTCAATTACCCTGCCAAATTTCTACAATTATTATTTCTTGTTCCTTACTTACCAAATATAGATTACTTGTCCCTTGCGTTTGCTTAAAAAGGAAAGGTATGAAGGACGTGCATTTGAAAATTTTAATCATCATTACCAATCCTAGATAATTTTGGCAAGTAATCTTGGCAATATTATTTTGTAAAAAATGGGAGTTAAAGGGAAAATTAAAAAAATAAAATTATTAGTTGGTTTACACGAGGAACAATAATATGACAACTTTTGAAATTGTTACTTGTGAGCACATTGACAAGTCTATGTATGGAATGTAAATATGAGTAAGGAGCATATTGCTGTAAACTGTAAAGAAAGCATTGGAATGTTTACACGCCTATATAAACTGAAGTTTACAGCCATTTCCATTATAGAAGAAAGTGATTTCTTGAGAGAGATGGAACACCTTTCAATTGTGAAATTCTTCTTGTTTATGACTGGCTATCCATTGTTTAAAATGATTTTTGGACGTAAAGATTTTTGCATTGGCAGTCAAGGTCAAGGCCGAAAGAGGCGATCGATATTCATGGTAGAGTTTCAAGAGAGGTTCTTCTAACTCTGATTGTATGTTAATACTAGGTATGTGAAAAGTTCAAGACTTTAAGTCAATTCTTAAATTTTTCTTGGACATAATCTTTTTTTCACCTTGATTTGTCATTTTCTACTCATTGTATCTAATCAGTATTATATCTGTACTTTTGAAGGTGGATGGAAGGTGCATCTGCTGAGAATACATACAACTTGGAGGAAATGGCATGAATTGAACAATCTTCCGTTATAATATATTATTGATTGGGTTTAGAAATTATATATATATATATATATATATATATATGATAATAAATGTAATTGCATTAATAAAATGAATTTTTTTTTTTTGATAAGTAATAAAATGGATTTCTTTGGTTGAATTATACTAGTACTTTTATTGTTTTTATTAACTTTGTCATTTCATAACTAAAGGAACCGTCTAATGGTTTGAAATATTCAGACGTTCTATGCCTTCCTTTTAGACCCAAAAAAGGATGCTAATATGCATTTCTGGCCAAAAGATGAGAGAATTGATGGTTCTGTTCCAAAAGAATAAGGGAAAATTAAATGTTACTTCTATTCTGATCTGAGGTTCATGTGTTGAATTATACCCTTACAGTATGATCTAAATTAATATAGATGTTCAAGTAGACTAGCACTACAAAAAAAATGCCTATTAGCGACCAAGAATTTATGACGGACCCAAAAAGCCCTCTCAAAAAATCTTGTTTGTGATGGCAAAATAAAGCCCTCGCAAATACTTGATAAAATGTGAAATATTTGTGACCAACAAAAAAAGCTGTCGCAATTATGTGTTATAATCATCACAAATGCTAATATTTTGGAGGGAAATTTTACCTCCATATTATTTGCGAGGGACAATTAAAAATCTCTCGCAAAAAGTGCATTATTTGTGACGGTTTAAAAAAAACCGTCACTAATACTAAATTATTTGCGAAGGCTAGGATCGGCCTTTACAAATAATCATTAAAATGTAAAAAATTTTGGAGGGAAATATTCCCACCAAATTATTTCCGAAGGACAATAAAAATTCCTCGCAAAAAGTTTATTTTTTGTGTGAGTTAAAAATATACCCTCACTAATACTAAATTATTTGCAAGGGCCACAATTGGCCTTCGCAAATAATCATGAAAATATTAATTTTCTTTAGAGATGAGAGTTATTTTAAAATTCCAAGATTATAATTATTGGTGAAATATAGAGTGATAGGAAATTTGTATTCAAAATTATGCCTATTAAAATTCATAAATCTTGTTTTTCATCTCTGATTTTCAATTAGGCCACCAACTTATAAATGGTTTGCTCAAATTCTTTGAAACCTTCGGACTCAGCTTGACTTTGAACTTCATAATTCTAATTTATCCATCATTTTCTATCTGTGTAATTAACTACTACAAGAACTACATGATCACTTCTTTGGAAAGTTGCATGAACTAGACTATAGTAAAAATGTTATTTACATATCCACAACACATATAGCAATAAGTGAATGCCAATCACTCAGTACTAGGAAATAAGATGAACAGAAAATAAAGCTCAGTTTTAAAATCAGTGCAAGGCAATTAAGTGTTGAGAATTGGAGGCAGTAATTTAGACTTGGATCCAAGAACTTTAGCCCTTGTGTCTGGAGAGAATTCTATCCCAGGTAGCACTTTAACCTCTCCTTTTTTAGTGATATGAATGGGATAACTGAGCAAATGACCTGGCAAGTCATGGTTCAAGATCAGACAAAGTCAAAATAGATAGTATAATCATATATTAAACTCGATGGGGTCAATGAGAGCATTCTATACTAGGATAATATCCTTAGAGAATTAAGAAAGAGAGCAAGAGGGATAACTGCTCGTACCTTGTCTGTGACTAAATTTCTATGTCAATAAGCATCCTTTGTATTATGCACATGGATAACTAATCTGGATGAAGTCAAATACAGTGATGGAATGGAGGCTGTAAGCCTTTGAAGTCACTCGATTATCATATTCTCAACACCACTCCTTCTCCAATTTATATCATCATCCTCATTTTCTTCTTGCAGCACATTTGCATTACAATGTAAATTTTCTTCTTCTTGGTATGGCTCTTCTTCATCTGATGGCATTTCATAAAGGTTTCGTGGTTTGGTTTCAATCACAACATTCCATGTGGGATCTTTTATTCCATTAATATAGTAAACTTGAGTTGCTTGACATGCTAATACAAATGGCTCTACGGTTTTCAACTTTCGTGATGTATTAACAATAGTGGTTCCGTGCCGATCTCTCTTATAACCAATTCCTTCACGAGATACATCATACCAATCACATTTAAACAACACAACTTTGTTCCCTTCAGTATATTGAAGTTCAACAATGTCTGTTAGTTGTCCATAATAAGGCACATTGCAACTTTGATCCTCCCCTCTCACCATAACTCCATTATTTTGTGTTCTTTTACTTTCATCACACTGATTTGTATGAAATCTGAACCCATTAACATTGTAACCACGATAAAAAATAGCCCTTTTCTCAGGACCCCGAGCCAACGAAAGCATGTGCCCATCAACTTGTCTTGTATTATATAAGTCGGTGATCTACAATAAAACCTAAATAAGGTTAAACTCAAGTTGTAGTAGTTAAAATATAAACAAACATACATTTTCAAAATAAACTACCATCTTACTCTTTTTTCAAACCACGCAATAAATTCTTGTCTATGCACCCTGTCAATGTCGAGAACACCTTCATTTGTAAGGATGTTCTTATGTTCTCTGCACACAGTTAACTATCCTAATCAGTTTTAATATCATATCATGAGAATATCAAAAAAGTAATTTTTGTGAAGATCATCTTACTCAACAAATTGATCAGCGTCGACACAATTTTGAAGAACATAAAATGTTGCTGCATTGTGAAGATCATCATTCAACTCACACCTTATTGCTTTCCCTAAATGTCGTCCAGGTGTTGAGAATATGGACAATTGAGAGGTATTTGCACATGCGGAAGTACCTCCATCATAATTTCGCTCTACCCGATTAAATTTGGTTTCTATTCCATGTAAATAGCGTGAACAAAATGTTAGACATTCATCCGCTAAATACTTTTCTGCAATAGACCCTTCTGCGTGTGCCTTATTACGGACATAATTCTTAAGCTTGCGCAAATACCTATATTTGAAGGCATAACATGAAATTTTATCAAAAATAAAATACTAGTGTGCAATTGTAATTTAGATTATAATGAAATTTTGTAAATTTTACCTCTCAACTGGATACATCCATCTGTATTGCACTGGACCTGCAACTTTAGCTTCCCAAGATAGGTGAATGGCCAAGTGAACCATTACATCAAAGAAAGAAGGTGGAAAAATTTGTTCTAATTTACAGAGGGTTATTGCAATTTGGGTTTCAAGACGATCCAAATCATCCACTCGTAACACTTTAGAACACAATTCTTTAAAAAAATTGCTTAACTCAGTCAAAGCATCAGATACTTTTTTGGGTAAAAAGTCACGCACTGCAAGTGGGAGTAATCTTTCTAGGAAAACATGACAATCATGAGTCTTCATACCAGAAATTTTTCTCTCCTCAATATTCACACATCGAGATAAATTTGCAGAGTAGCCATCTGGAAATTTAAGATTTTTTAGCCATAAGCATATGGCCCTTTTCTCATCATTTGACAATGTATAGCAAGCTGGGGGTAGCTCTATCTTTCCATTAACCTCTATGGGGTGGAGCGTATGTCGTATGCCCATTTCTTTTAAATCAAGACGAGTGCTTAAAGAATCCTTCGTCTTATCTTTAATATTCATAATTGTCCCAATCACACTGTCAAATATATTTTTTTCAACATGCATCACATCTAAATTGTGACGTAACAAAAGTGTTCTCCAATATGGCAATTCAAAAAAAATGCTATGCTTCTTCCAATTATGAAACTGCCCATGCCCTTCTAGAGTCTGCTTTTTCTGGCCTTTCCCAAATATAATTGGCTTTAATGGACGAATTTGTTTTAACACATCATCACCAGATAACCGTTTGGGAGCTGTCTTCCTTTCTTTTTTACCATTAAATTGTGACTTCTTATTACGCCATTTGTGGTCTAAGGCCAAAAAACGACGATGTCCCATATAACATATCTTATATCCATTTCGTAACCTGCAATGAGTAGTCTCATTATGACAACAAGGACACGCCAAATTTCCCTTTGTACTCCAACCGGAAATAACAGCATATGCAGGAAAGTCATGGATAGTCCACAGCACTGCTGCTCTCATCTGAAAGTTCTCCTTTGTTGAAGCATCATATGTACACACCCCATCTTCCCACAATTCTTTCAGCTCATCAATCAATGGCCTCAAGAATACATCAATGTCATTCCCAGGACCCTTTGGACCTGGTATAAGTAATGACATCAATGAGTAAGGCTCCTTCATGCACATCCAAGGAGGAAGATTATATGGAAACAAGATAATAGGCCAGACACTGTATTTAATACTCATATTTCCAAATGGGTTAAACCCATCTGTAGCTAGTCCAAGCCTAACATTACGAGGATCCATTGCGAATGACTCATGAATTTGGTCAAATTTTTTCCAAGCTTCACAATCTGCCGGATGTCGTAACACTCCATCATTAACACGTTTTTCATGGTGCCATTTCATATCCGCAGCAGTTTTTGTTGACATAAACAATCGTTGTAGCCTTGATTTAAGTGGAAAATATCGCAAAACCTTCCATGGTACCTTTTTATTTTTCCCTTTACCACCCTTATTTGGCTGCCATCTTGAAAGTTTACAAACTGGACATTGAGTTGCTTCTGAATACTCCTTATAATAAAGTGCACAATCATCTTTGCATACATCTATCTTCTCATAATGAAGGCCTAGATCATTGACAATCTTTTTTGCCTCATAATTCGAGTTAGGTAGTCTCTCACACATAGGAAATGCATCCTTTAACAACTCCATCAACATACTAAAGGACTTGTTGCTCCATGATGATATGCACTTTATGTGCAATAACTTGACTGTGAAGGACAAACTTGAATGCTTTTCACAATCTGGATACAAAGGCTGTTTAACCTCTTCCAACAATCTATAAAATTTCTTTGCATCTCCATTTGGCTCTTGTGGTTCATTTCCACTTGATTCCTTGCCATGCACCACTTGTGGATAAGCATCTTTGATCATATCAAACATATCACCATATAGCATACCATCATCATCATCACCTTCTACTTCACTATCACTTTCCTCTTCACTATCACCTTCCCCATGAAGGTACCAAGTAGTATAATCTCTCCTTATACCCCTAAATAAAAGATGATATTGGACCTCCTCACGAGTCCTACGATACCTGTTGCTACAATCAATACACGGACAGTTGATTATCATATCTCCATCTGTTGAATGTTTAAATGCATACTCAAGGAAGTTTTCAACTCCATTAATATACTCAATGCAAGATCTAGTGGGAAGATGCATCCAAGATTTATCAACCGTCATTTTATCTACACCATTTAAAGCATTGTATTAATCATAACTAACATTGATAGTGCAGATAGTAAATATTCATAAATCAAACAAACATGAGCTAAGTTTCATACCGGATTGGAACAAAAACCACTCTTTACCGCTTCTTCAACAAATGTTCTACAAACAATATTAAGACCTGCAAATTGCAAAGAAAATCAACGTTTATGCTTCAACCATCTTGTAAGAAGCAACACCATACAAGCAATACAGGTCTCATACAAGCTCAAATATTGATTCAAACCACAAAACCACGTGTGTTTTCTTCTTGAACTTCCACTAAATCAAGTCAGGGTGCATATAAAACATAACAATCTTTGTAAAGCATGTCCTATGTCAAAGGTTATATAGAACCTTTAATGGAAGAAGGAAAAAGAAGTTGGTGCTTTTACTACTAAGATTCACTCTAACAGCATCCATGTAACAGTAGTTTCGTATTCCTGATTGTGTAGCCCACAAAAGGCATTGAATTCAAGACTGAATTGAAAGTAAATTTAAAAGAACTAGTGGATGGTCCTAGGAACCATTAGCTACTTCAAAAGAGTGTTGGAAAGCCATGTTTATTCAACTCAAAAGAAGGCCAAGAAGTTTAATACCTGTATACCCAATATAGAGGCCGAGAAGGCTAAGACACATAACACTATGCCACAGACCAATATAAAAATCCCCACCAAACACAATGATAATCATACATCAATGCATAAAAAAATACGTAGATATTGCTAAAATCAATGAATTAGCTCATCATATTTAGCAATATCTTCTATGGTTCTACTCAGTGTGTTTTTATTGGCGCCCATTATGAATTACAAAACACTTTTTTTCATTAGTGCCCATTATGAATTACAAAACACTAATGGACTAGAGAATTGGACTTATTGCCATTGAGCTACGATATTTCTTTTGATAAGTTAGATACATAGATTTATTTATTTCATTCTATTGCAAAAAAATAAAGTGAAAAATTATTTATAATATAAACGTGTAGATGCTTTCCATAGTCTCAACCCTAAGATAATTTCAAAACCATACTTTCTTGCTCTTCCTCTTGCTTTACATATTTGTATCCCAGGAATGAACCATATATTGTGAACCAAACGTCAGTAAGAAAAGCAAAAATCCTTACATCACAAACAAGGCAATTATTTATAAAGGGACCATGAACATTGTACTTGATTTGATAGCATGTGTTATTCCAGTCAAGATCATAAAAGCTTAAATCTGGTTGACTGCATCTATTGCACAGTTAAATTTGGTCTTATATAGCAGATGGCATTTAATCTTAAATTTGGTTACATAACCGTTTATTGGATAGCTAAACCAAGGATTTAAAAGATAAAAAGATTCAAAATTTTATTTTGAATACTGACTTACAAGAAAGGTCCAACATTATCATTACACACACACAAGTGCCCATTCCTTTGCAAGTGCCAATACATTATCATTACAATATTCATGCTTGTAGTGTTAAGTAGTAGCTAGCAACAAACCTTGCAGAGCAGTTTCTTGATACGTTCTCCCAGAGGAAGTGAAAGCAAAAGCCTGAAAAATTATCCATTAAAAATTTTAAAATTCAACAAATGTAGTAGCGGTTACATGTCAACAATGTAACTAAGCAGAAAATGCTAAACTTCACAAGAACAGAATGAGGTGAAGGTACTATTTTGTAGCAGGGTTTGAGTGCTTCACTAAAATTCCATCTTGCAAGTGGCACAAAATTCTCACAAATAAATTGCCTATACCACTAAAATTTTTGGATATCACTAATCCAAATTTTGAGCCTAATTGATACAAAAATCTCCTCCCATCTGAAAAATCAATTATTTGTAAATAATTGACACTAAACCATGAATTTAGAATTCATGTTATAATCCCAAAACAGATATAAAATAAAACAACATAGTAAAATTATATATGAAGGTAGAGATATAAAATATAATATAATTAGGAAGACAAAATACAGCATCTAAATCTTACAAATGAACATGAGTGAATATTTGCAAACACAACTGATCCAATCAAGCAAGTGGATTGGCCATTCAATTCAATCAAAAGTTATACTTTTTTTCTTTTTTGATCAGTAAATAAAAACTTTATTGAAAAAAAAAAAAAAAAGCAAATTCGTTGGTACACAGGAGCCTTGGGGTTTGGTGGCATTGTGAATCTAGGTTCAATCCCTCTCCTGCACTTGTTGTAAGCCAAAAATTCAATAAATAAATAAATAATTGATAATTGAAATTGATCACTGACGTGGTTGTTTTATATTTTTTAAACTGCTAGTTGTCCCAAAGGCATTAATTCTTAGAAAAATGTGAATTTAATCATTTAATCTAACAATATTATTCTAATTCTTTCAGGTTGTACCACCATATAAGTTATTAATGGCTGAATCTCTGTCTGAATAAAAATTTTCAACAGCACCATATAAAATTTATAGTAGAAATTAATGGCAGACACAGATATTGAGATATATGTATTATATTATGTATTCATTCATGTTCGGTAAGTTCAAGTTCAGACATTTCTTAAGCAGACACAATGAAAACCATATTATATTAATATAAAAATAAAAATAAAATAAAACCCTTTCCAATTTTAACTGTGACAAATAAAGAAATAAACAAATGCAAAAGAAAAACCCTCGGGTCCAATAACTACTTTCTCTGAAATCATAAAAGACTCACTGGGAGAGAGTTGGTAACACCGACGCTGGAGAAAGTGGAGACGACGGGCCTGCCGCAGCCGGCGGAGAAATGGAAACGGCGTCGTTTGGAGAGAGAAGCAATAGCGAGAGACGAAGGTGGTGGTGGTGGTGGTGTGTAAGTGTAAGAGGGAAAGATAGAAGAAGAAGAAGAAGGAGCAGGAAAGTGATTGGGAGAATGGAGAGAAAGTGTGTTGGCGTGAGGAGTTCAGAATTTGGTCTTGCCGCGCTGCGTGTTTTCAGTTGGCGCGAGTTGGGGGTTTTAGAGGGAAAGGTGAAAAACTTCAGAGGGAAAGGGGAATTGGGTTCTTTGTTTACTTAAGTGGTAGAAGTAGATTAAACAAAATAACAAATGGACAGTAAGAAGCCCGGCCCAGGAGCTGTACAGAACACAACATGATGACTTTTACTAAGTTAAGTATGCACTTAGATTGTTTAAATGAATTATAGTATGTTTGATATAGAATTTTGCTGAGATAAAAAAATAAGTTAAGTAAACTGCAGCTAAGAAAATGCAAAGCTTTAAATTTAATATAAGAAAATAAAAAGTATATTTTTTAAAATTAAATTAAATTGTGACAAACGGCACATAGTCTCATCAACAACCGCATAAAAAAAATTAATGTATCAATTTTTAATTTAAATTTTTTTTATTTGTTTATCTTTAAAAAAAAAAAAAATAGGAACACCCTCAAGTCCTATCAAAGACACTCTCAAAATTTTTATGCCAAACAAATTTTGAACTAAAATCTAAAAAAAAAATTGTAACAGAGAATCTTGAAAAAACAAAATTTTTGTAACAGAACAATCACAAAAAAAAAACCTAGCTTCGTTGACTTGCCTTAAGGCATTGGTACTCCGTCAGTAAGCCAACAGAGGCAGAGACATGGTGATGACAGGGGCAGCTGGAGAAAGTCTTGAGACCGGAGACCAGAGAGAGCTTGAAAAGTGAGAAGTGAAAGTGGAAGTCTGTTTGAACTTTCCTGTAGGCCCCTTTCTTTGTTTAATACATGTTTAGTTGGTAAAAAAAAAAAAAAAAGACAAGAAGAGAGAGATCCGTATTTTTTGGAGTTGATGTTTTTATTTTGCGTGCAAGTCTCATATTGGGTTGTTTGAACTTTCCTGTAGGCACCTTTCTTTGTTTAATACATGTTTAGTTGGTAAAAAAAAAAAAAAAAAAAGAAGACAATAAGAGAGAGATCCGGATTTTTTTGAGTTGATGTTTTTATTTTGCATGCAAGTCTCATCCTAAAGTGCAAGCAAGCTGTTTACAACCTGCCTAGGGTCTAATGAAATGAAAAAAATAATTATTTTTGAAGATAGGTGGTAGATTTTCTACAAGTGAGAGAAAGACATGTTAGGCAAAAAAATTAATGAGAGAGACATGGGAAAAAATTAATAAAACAACTAAACACTAATAATTAATAATTTAATTAACTAATACATTATAGAAGTCAAACAAATTAAATTATATTAGACTAAACAATAATTAATAATTTAATAATTAATAAAACAGCAATACAACAAATTATAGTTTATAAAAAATAAATAAATTTATGAAACAACTAAACAATAATAATTAATAATTTTATTAATATTTCAAATGAACTTATAGTTTATTGTTCAAGTATCTTTGTTCATTTTTTTTCTTTTCATTTTTTTTTTCCTTTTGAGGTTTTTTGTTGTACATAACGCAAATTTGTTTTGGTTTTAAGAATTTTTTTTTTTTAAGGCTAAATCTTGATTAAGGTTTTTAGCTAAGAAATGTTTAAAACGTTTAGAATTAGAATGTGCCAAAAAGTTGTACTTGTCTTGTTGTTTTTCTAGCAGAATCTCAGAGATTACTTGTAGTAGTGGACCTAGTGGTCTTCACAAATTTTCCCTTTTTATTATGGCCCTGTAATTTTTCTTTTTTATAAGAATATCATAGCTTTATTAAGGAGAAGATAAATTCATTATATTTTGAATTAAAGCCGATTCAATAAACATAGGATTTTCTTCTATCCTATATTTAAAACGTTTAGGATTAGAATGTGCCAAATAGTTGTAATTGTCTTATTGTTTGTCTAGCAAAATCTCAAATATTGCTGGTAGTAATAGACCTAGTGGTCTTCACAAATTTTCCCTTTTTATAATGGCCACGTAATTTTTTTTTTATTTTTATATCATGACTTTATTAAAGAGAAGATAAATTCATTATATCTTGAATCAAAGCTAATTCAATAAATATAGGATTTTCTTCTATTCAAGTTATATAATCATTAATACCTTTAGCATGCTAAACCAAGAGATGTGTTGAGCAATTTCCTTGTCTTCGAACATGTGTTACTTGAATTCCTTGGAAATCACTCATCTGGTGTAGAATACCTTCATGAATTAACCATTTTTTATACTATGTAAAAAATCATTCATGCATTTTATACATTTTCCCCCTCTAAAATCAAAACCATTTTTTTATCTAAGCACGCGTGTAAGTGCATGGTTTCGGTCATAAGCCCAAGAAGTAATAGGATTAAGACCCAAATAACACAACACAATGAATTTGTAGAGAGTGGGCCATTATAATTCTAGACTTTATTATAATTCTAGTTCTTACCATGCTACAGTATTTTCTCCACCAATTCTCAGATCCTCCCTTTCCTCTGGAGGGTTTCTTACGTTATATAGCCTTTTTCTATTGATCTTGGCTCTCCATTTGTTGATCACGTAGGCCACCCTCGAGTGCTTGTCCCATCAAACGTTTCCTTAAACCTTCCGTGAGTTGCGGCTACCTAGATAACATTGTTCAAGGGTCTTCTTCACATAAATACAGTTAGAGGGTTTGGTGGGGTGCAATAAATATGGTGGTAGCTTCCATTCCTTCAGACATGACAATACTGACCTCCTCCTTGAAGCGTTTCCTCTACTGTGCGACCTCCTATGATAATGTACCACTGACGTGGTCAAGAAGCACATTACATATAAAGAAATTGCTGGGAGCATCTTTGGTTGGTATTTTCTAATGTCAATTCCACTTTTCAATATTAATATTAATATAAGAAAAGAAACAACCCTAACTGAGTGAGTGACATCAACAACAAGAATATTATAAAGAAATGATTAAAATTTAAAATTGATTCAAATCAGCTTTATGTTTATGATAGACCACTACTTAAATTTGTTGATTAAAAAAATTTTAATTTGATATCCAGGAATTTTAATTTGTTTAAGCAAACATTGTACACTTTTATTTCATGTAAATATGTATAATATTGTACACTTTTTATAACTATATGCATTGTGTTTTGTGCATTTTTTTACTCTACGATAACATTTACATTGACAGTACAAAGGCAGTGAGTAAAATTTGTGAAAATTGGTGGGATTTTACCGTATAAAGAAGCAATCAAATCAAAAAAAAAAAAAAAAATCAAATAAGTTTAAAAAAATTTACAAACCAAATGAAAGATAATGTGGCAGCCACGTGTCAAACACTTCACATGGGGGAAGTGTAGTGGCTGCCAGCCAATTCCTGAGTGTTGGACACTAATTGAAAAAGACAAAAAACAAAAAACTTGGCATAGTTTGTGAAAATTGGTGGGATTTTACCGTATATAGAAGCAATTTTTCATTTCATTAGACCCTAGGCAGGTTGTATACAGCTTGCTTGCACTTTAGGATGAGACTTGCACGCAAAATAAAAACATCAACTCAAAAAAATTCCGGATCTCTCTCTTCTTGTCTTTTTTTTTTTTTTTTTTTTTACCAACTAAACATGTATTAAACAAAGAAAGGGGCCTACAGGAAAGTTCAAACAGCCCAATACAGTACAAAATATCTCACAAGTCAGACAGGGAAACGAGTAGTAAAATAAAGGCTAAGTCTAAAACACGGGCTAAAATTAGATTAGGAACCCAAAAGCAGAGAGTGAGCAGTCCTTGTTGATGCAGCTAGTTCACAGATCTCTTCCTGCCTTTAGTTTCCACTTTCACTTCTCACTTTTCAAGCTCTCTCTGGTCTCCGGTCTCAAGACTTTCTCCAGCTGCCCCTGTCATCACCATGTCTCTACCTCTGTTGGCTTACTGACGGAGTACCAATGCCTTATGGCAACTCAACGAAGCTAGGTTTTTTTTTGTGATTGTTCTGTTACAAAACGGAAAAGAAGAAGAAGGAAAATGCAGATGAGGAAGAAGAAAAAAAAGGTTTGTGCTTTTCATTTCATTTTATGTGGGTCTATTAGTGTGTTTTGGTAGTCACCACCTAAAAGGTTAATCAAAAACTAAGGAATTCAGATTTAATTTTTCCCATTTCAGCTGTAATTATTTAAAATGGCATAACTGACTGGTTTGACAAAATCTCTCATCATATTATATATTTAAATTTTGTCTTCTCCTTTTAACTTTTTGATTTTTTTTTACCAAATAAAAAATTGGAATCGTTATTATTAAAAAAAAAGAAAGGTTATATTTACGAGCAATGCTAAATAGTTTTTCTTTTTGAGTAAATACATGTAATTGATGTAATAGTCTTGATGTAATAGGCTGTAGTGAATCTAGGAGAGTAAAAACCGAAGACTGATTTCAGTGTGTGGGCTGTGCCACGTGTGGCACAAATATAATAACACAAAATTGAATCAACGGTAATAAATTTAGAATTCAAAAATATCAACAAAATCCAACGGTGACAATTCTCCATATCTCTAATGGTTTTTCACTTCGGATTCAGTCTTAGAGTTCATAGTGAAAGCTCCTGTCCGTGGTCATGGGACTCAGTCTCAGTTCTCTACTTGCCTCTCTCAAACTCTCACGGTCTCAGTCCTTAAACCGAATCTCCAAATCCAAACGCTAGCCACCTCCAATGCCATAGCCCACTCCCCTCTCCGCCTCCAATGCCTAGCCGCTACCAAAGATTTATAATACGAAACCCTAATCCCTTCCTTCTTGGTTTCATTATAGTCATACATAGAGGAGAGAAGAGAAATAGTCCGTCCACTGCTGCCTCTTCACCGCCACTCGATCACTATCGCCTCTTTTCTGCTGCCTCTTGAAGATTAGCCAGCTTAGATCAGTTTTAGATTTGTTGTTCTAATTAAATTTGTCTTTTTCCATGTTCTTGATCTGTTGTTGTTGTTGTTGTTCTGATTTTAGATTTGTTCTAATTAATTTTTTTTTTTTAATTTTAGATTGTGTTACCATTACACTTGGGAGAGAGAAATGAGCTCGGCTGAGAAGGAAAAGAGTGAAGAAAAAGGAAAGAAGCTGATTTTTTGGGTCTGCTCTCCCAAAAATAACTTTGTACTTAATTGTTTGTACCGGAGATGCTCTTAGTATTTTCTTTCCGTATCTAATTTATGATTTATATTTTATTTTTAATGGGTTTTGTATATAGTTATAGGATTCTTGAATAAATTTTCGGATGTTTCCTAAAATATTTCCTACTCTGATTTTTATTTTTCTCTTTGCCGCTATTTTCCATACTTTTTTCACTCTTTGCCGCTATTTTTTGCAAAGTTTTCCCGCACAAAAGCTGCTATATATTTCTTGTTTTTTCTACACCTCTAATTCATCACAGAGAGACCAGAGAACAAAACCAAAAACAGGGTGTTAGGTAATGATTTATCCCCTCCAGTTTTATTCTTTGTGCCTCTAATTTATATATCTCTCTCTCTATTCCTAATTTCATATTTCTGTTTTATATTAGCAAATTTTTTCAATCTTTTACAACTTTTGGTGATCCATCAGTCAAAGGTACACATCAATCTTACTATCTATTTGGTTTTCCATCATAGATATTCTCTTTTAGAGAGTGTTTGTGTACTGCGAATGAGTGTGGTTTTGCTTTGCAATTCTCACTTCGTAGTTTTTATTGGTCTTGCTCTTTTATTATTATTTTTCTTATTTATTACTATCTCAGTCATACACACATTCAACGGGTTTTGAAATTGCAAGCTCACAATTTACCTAGCACTTATAAAAAAATAATATCAATATTTGAAGTCAAATAATATTTCTAATTCAGATTCAATATTAATTATAGATTTTGGAAATCTTGTTTGATAGAATTTCAGTAGTTAGTGAAAATTTTAATTATCTTCATCACAATTTAACGTAACCACATTTTTACTATTCGTAATTAAGATGACTACTTTCTCAGTTTCTCTTCGGAATTCCTTGCAACAACTTTCACTTAGGAATCCATGCAATAAAATCCCTCCTTAACAAACTAAAACCAGCATCCTGAAAATATTTTCATAAATTTTTTAGATTCACAACTTATGGCAATAAATTATCTACTTAACAACTTAACCTGTTGTATTCATACCGACGCTAAATGTGTATTGGAAGAGACCTATTATAGAGATTGTTTGCAGATACCAATTTAAAAGTCGCCTCTCTATCCAATTATCCTTGCAATGACATATATGATATTATGATATGTATTAATTCAAGTGTAAATTAACATCTAAATAAGCCAAATTTTTTTTACCGAATTTAACATCTATAAGACAAATTATAAGCAAACAAAGCAACCTGCATTTTATGGATAGCAAGAAAAATAATGCATGCATGTTAACAAAAGAGTGAAGAGAAAACCTCACAATTTTATTATTTTATTATTTTTCTTATTTATTACCTAGCACTTATTTCACATATTCCATCACAATCATAGTTACACATTCAATAATAGAAATGTGATTACGTTTGGTTTATTTTATAGGTATATAATTTTTTGAATTCTGTGATATCTTTTTATATTGTAATATAATGAATTTCTTTTTGTTTCAATTTATCAATGTGATAGGATGATAAGCATGTATTTAGTTTTGAAAAAATTGTTAGTTATATATATTTTTTTTCACAATAATGTAATTGAAGTAAAAGCTTTGTGATTTAGGTAGAGCTGTGTTTCATGTGTAATTTCACATTAATATTCATAATTGCTAGTGTTCTTTATTTTTTGTGACCGCATTAACAAATTTATATTCTATTTTTACTGTGTTGTTTACAAATGTTAGTTTTTCTAATAGTAGGTAGGTATGGCAAGAAAAGGTAAGAGGAAAGGTAAAGGCATTAGTGAGTCTCAAGACTCTCAAGTACAAGAAACTCAGTCAATTAGGCCTTCCTTTGATCATAATGAAGTTTCTGAGCAGCAACTCTCACAAACTCTACGTCCATTATCTGAGCCTCAAATTGATGAAGGAGCACATCAGGCCTCCAATTCTATTTTAATAGGTAGTATTACATTATAACTTTTTTTTATCCCATTTACTTAAACAATTGACTTATTATTATTTGTTTTATCAATAGGTACTAATCCTGGATCAAAAAAGAGGGGTCGAGGAAAGGCTAAAGGCATGAATGCTGGAAATGGTGAAATAGAGGTTGAGATTTATGATGGCAAGTGAGTGACTTATTGCAATGTTGGTTTATTGAAATTAATTATGGTATCATAGCTATATGATATTGTTAACATGTTTGATTTCTATTTTCAGAATTATTACAACAAAAGCCACTCGAGAGATTACCATTCTTTTTCACCAAAAACTTAATGGAGCTTGGACAACTTTTACAGAATACCCAAATTCTGAGCTAGAGACTTTATATGCTCGATATAGAGCTCAACGCTTTAAGCATAAACAGCCTGATGAGGAAGTTAAGAAGGCATTTATAGAATCAGTGAAACACCGCTATTCTGATTGGATGTTTCGCATTAGAAATTCTATTTTTCAGAAGTATGAAGTGAAAGAAGATCGTTACAAGAATGGTCCGTCCTTCATTCCTACACCTTTTTGGAAAGAGATGGTGGATAAATGGATGGAGGGAGATTGGGGGGTGAGTATAAATGAGATACATGGCATAAATTTCTCTCACTCTCTCTAACCATTATTTGTTAATATTTTCATAGAAACTAATGTTTTAGTGTATGTATTATGCATGCAGGAGACAAGTTTGAAAAATAAGGAGAACAGAAATAAGTCTAACATTTTCTCCACTACAGGTTCTGTACCAATGGCCAAGTACAGATATGAAATGGTATATTATACTATCATCAAATAGTTCTACATTATATCCTGTATTTATATAGTTTAATAACTTTATCAATGGTTTTTTATTCTTTTAAATATTGCAGTATCTTGAGACGGGTTCTGAGCCTAGCCCCATTGATTGCTTTAAGAAATTTCACACAAAGAAGGATGGCAAAGAATGGGCAACTGATCGTGCTAAGACATTATATGTATGCAACTTATACCAAAGTTTTAATTTTGTTATCAAATTTAGCTTTTTTTGTTGTTTTGATTATCCACGTGGTTTTTTTTTATGTGTAGGACAAAATGGATGCCATAAAGGCCAAAGATGTTTCTGAAGGTACTAAGACAAATGATTATCAAATCTTTCGTGAAGTGGTTGGTGAACCAAGTCATGGTCATGTTCTTGGCATGGGAATAGGTATTAAGGCTAAGGATGTATACGGCTTAACTTCATCTGGTAAAGGTTGTAGCAAACGTTGCAGAGAAGATTTTACAAAAGAAAAAGAAGATTTGGAGGCTCGTCTTAGAGAGGAAATGGATTCCAAATTTGCAAAAGTTGTGGAGAAGCTTGAGGAGAAGTTTGCTCAAAAGTTGCAGTCAATGGGCATACTACAACAATCTGACATAGATCCAGCTACTACGGTACAATCTCAAACTTATGCTTTTGCCTCTTGGATCTTCTACAACTTTCTATTGGTTTGATGTGGTTTACAACTTGCATATATTATAATATTATATTATTTTATATTTAGATTTGATAAATGATAATAGGACTATTACGACACTATCTACTGTTTTGAGTTTTGATAGCTATGTATAGGTTTTGTATTTAATTTTGTATATCATGTGTTTTGTGGTTTACGTTTTTCATAATTGTTATATTATTTTAATTTATATTTAATTTTTATAGTGGTTTAAGTAATCAAATTAAGTTATTGTTATTGTTAAATTTTTTTTAAAAAAAAAGTTATTGAGCGGTTTGGGATACTAGAATTCACTTCAATTGTTTCATTTTAACAATTGTTTCATTTTAACTCATGTTTAATGTTTATTTATTTATTTTTTAGGATGGTACTGGCGGAGATGAAGAGGACAACTCAAACAATAACATAGAGGTTGAAAACAACTTGGAGAGTGACTCGGAGGAAGACTAATATAGATCTTGTTATAGAATAATTGTTTAAGTTTAAAACAAAGTTGAATTTCAAGATTTCTTTGTATTTTTTATATTTTAAAGTTTGAATTTATATGAATTTTTATCTTTTAGTGGATCAATTTATTGTAACATGATAGTTAAATAAAAATGATATAAAATAAAATAAAAATAAATAATAAAATATTTCAAAAATTATATGAAATATTACTACTGATGACGTAAAAATTTGGTCATATATAATTTTATAGTGATGACAAAGTCTCTCGCAATTAATATAATAGCGACGCCCCTAACCTGTCGCTAAAAATAAGTTGCGAGGGGTTAAAAATCCTCACAAATAAATTTTACTCTTATTATTGCGAGGGTATAAATGTCCTTACAAATAGTTAGTAACGACGATAGCTTCTCCTCGCTAAAAATAAATTGCGAGGGTATAACTATCCTTACAAATATTTATTAATTGTGATTGTTTTCCCTCGCTAAAGATAAGTTGTGAGGGGCTGAAAGCCCTCACAAATAAATTTTATTGATGCCATTATTGCGAGGGTATAAATGTCCTCACAAGTAGTTATTAACAACAATTGCTTCCCCTTGTTAAAAATAAATTGCGAGGGGCTAAAAGCTTTCGCAAATAAATTTTAGCGATGTCATTATTGCGAGGGTATAAATGTCCTCACAAATAGATATTAACGACGGTTGCTTCCCCTCGTTAAAAATAAGTTACGAGGGGTTAAAAGCCATCACAAATAAATTTTAGCGATGCCATTATTTGTCACTAAAAAGTATGTCATCAATTTGGAATTCGCAAATAACAAATTGCGAGGGTATAAAGGTCCTCACAAATAGTTGTTAACGATGACTATTTCCCCTCGCTAAAAATAAGTCGTCGACTTTTCTCGTCGTTTGGTAATATATTTGTGAGGGTGAATTTGTTCAGTAGCGATAATAGATTGCCCTCGTAAATTATTTATTTGCGAAGGTATGGTCGCAAAATCTCTTTTAGTGACAAGTGCAAATACGACGGCCTTCGAGGGCCGTATGCCCTCGCTAATAACCTTTTGCGACGATATTTGAATTTTTGCGAGGGCATATGATCCTCGCTAGTAGACTCTTTTTTTGTAGTGTAGAGTTGTCTTGGGAATCAAGATCTTCAATGGTCCACTCGGAATGATCATTTTACACAACACAATCACTTTCCCTCTAAAATTAATTTGATTAATTAAGTCAATGTCAACCGGTTAACCAAACAGGCTGTTGATTGAATTTTGGAGTGGCCCTTCCTAACCATAGTTATTGTGCAACCTCTCTTCAAAAGGACTGGAGAAAATCACAAGATTATAGGAGCACCTTAATGCTTTATGATTCCCATCTTCGTAATTTGAGAAACTGACACAGGAAAATGCAATTGAGTTACAACAATTAATTAGCACCACGTATATGCAATTTACAGGTGAATACCAAGGACTTATTAATCTAATATGATGCACAACATTGTTGCATCTCTATCATAAATAAAGTACATGCCTTTTTGTTTCTTTTTCTTTTTTTCTTTTTTTTGGGGGGGGGGGGGGGGGGGGGGGGTGGGGTGGGGAGGGGGGGTCATAAGTAAACATAAATACATCCACATTGGGTCTTAACGATGAGATATTTTACACTTCAAGCAAACTATAAGGCCCTCCACAACCTCTTCCTGATTGTTTCTTTTATGATCCTTGCGCTGGCTTCTGGGACATTTGTCTATTTTGGCTTTGTTTTGATTCAGATTCCAGCTGCTTAACCTGTGGCTTATTCGTCTCCTCAAATTTCCTCATTTCCAGTTGCTTAGAATCCTGGCTTAATTTCTTTGTCATTTCCAAATTTTTTCTCAGATGCTGGAGCTCTCTAATATAATAATGTAGTCTGTCTATCATCAACGCGAGGAATAAGGAAAACCCTGCGCAATCCAAAGGACAAGATTTTCACTAATAAGCTTCAAGTTTAACAAGAGAAACACAGCATAAATCTATAAACCAAAAAAATTTCTACTTGTCTAGTAATAATTTTCAGTCTCTTCAACCATAGCTGGGGCTCAGTTGAGTCAGTTCTAATATGCATTCTTTGAGGGCTTCATCTTGAGATTGTGTACACAGTAAAAATTAGTTCTAATGTTTAAAAAAACAAAAAACAAATGATAGAATTAAGAATGCTAAAGATACAAGAACATTAATAAAACTACAGATAAGATTTCTAAGATTACAATTGTTAAAATTTTGTCACATCATAGTATCTAAACAAACATTTATTAGTATTATTTTGGAATATATTTAAGCTAAAAATTATATAATAAAATCTTTACTACCTATTTAATAATGAATGGTTAGGAATTAGGATCCTAATTCACGACAGGCACAGTTTCCCGAAGATTAGAATTGAATGAAAGTTAACAAAAATCTATCAAAACTAAAGAAAAAAAAATGTTGAGGCAACAAATACAGAAATTTACCTATAAGACACGCTTCTAGATGACGATATGCCATAAGAACCTGATCAGTTGGATTAACTATGCCAGAATCCGTAGAGCGTTTCTGGATTTTCATTAAACTATATATGCTAGACCCAAACACCACCACTAGTGTCCCTCCCACACTCTTTGTCACCAAAGGACCCCTTCCCTGCTTCAACTGGTCCAACCCCATGATCACTAGCTTCCTTAGCGGGGTCCAAAACAAAAGGGTCATAATCAGTGCCATTTCCGCCAATACAATTGTAAACAAAAGTTGAATCATCTTTGCTAATTTTTCACAAAAGATTTTACTTCTTTTTGCAGAAATGATGATTGATTTTGTATGATGAAGTAGATGACCAAAAAGTGAGCCTATATCACGTGTGATGTTATGGTACTTTTGGTATCTACTTCTACAATTCACATGGTTCAATCCAAGAATATATACTTTCCATGACCCTCGGGCTAGGAAGCACAAAATAGCTTAAAAGTGAGAAATCAACGTCAAACATGCTTTATATGTATTTCCTAAGGAGTAATGCGGACAACAACTTTTGTCATAACTTGCTTACGTGGCAAGTCATAAGTGATAAAATTGTGGACCTACTACTTTTACTTCACCATTCATTACTTGTCACGTGAGCAAGTTGTGGCAAAAATTATAGCCTTAGCATTTTCTATTTCCTAAGTGTGTTTGATTCGAATGTTATATTCTTTACCCTATTTATACTCATTTCTTTTAAGACTTTTAACCTATTCCTTTGTGATTTGCTCGTGAAGCAATGGCTCACTTAGTTTATAGGTCAACTTCTCTTCATGCAAGTACATAAACTTTCTATTCAGGAAAAGAAAAGCACATAAACTTTCTATGTAAACAAAATTAAGAAGGTGATGTTTGTGTAGCAAAGAATATATACAATAATAGTTTGTGTATCAAAAGAGGTAATATTTTTGTTTAAAAAAGAATATATGTAATAATAATACTCTCACTTGTAGGTAGGATTTATGTATGTTGATCTTGAGTATATGAAATAACATACATCAATCGTATAAGATAATTTTTAAAAATAGAATATCCTCTGGACAACTTATATAGGTTTGCCCATTATTTCTGCCTTTGATTAGTGAGTCAATGACTTCGTATTTAGGCTCCCACAAATGAAATAATTTGTTCAGTTCATAGTATTAGGAAACACTCAAATTTTTTTTTTTTTTGGGTGGTAATAGGGAATATTATAAACACAGAAACAGAAAACTACACAACCTAGGGCCGGTTCAATGCATTGTCTATTACGTCCGAGACCAGTAAGGTCATATAGTGCTAGATGAGTCTTCAAAACAACATTGCAAGTGAATGTCTTTAAAAATCAGAGATCTAAACAATGGATTTTCTGTCTTTTATGAAATCAACTAACCAGAAATTTCTTTCTTTCCTTCCCCCCCTCTCCCTCTTTCGTTCATTCTTTCTGTACAAGGTGAATGCACGAGTAATAGCATCACTCTCTCAATTTTGCTGCCAAATTTTACAGTCATGATTACTTCTCTTTTACCTGCCAAAACCACATTACTTGTCTTGTGTTTTTTTTTTTTTTTTTGCTTTTTTGCTGAAAAAGTGTTTGTTTGTTTAGACCCCTTAAATTATATTGTTTAACCTAATATATTAGCCTTATAATTACTTAGGTTAATTATGAGATCTAGATTAAATAAGGATAGATCATATCATGTACAATAGCAAAAAATAAAGAACACAACGATATGATGGTCTAGAAAAACCAATGAAACCAACAATTTCAAGGTAAAAAGCTGGGTAGGATTTGATTTAGCTATCCTCAAAGTAAAACAAATCTACTATAGATAATTGAAGTTTTGACAATCAGATTTAACCATAAATCTATTGCTACCTCCAGTAGTAATTTATTGAAACGACCATGTGCAAGCTCCGAATCCACAAACTGCTTCTTTCTTGGATTTGCGCTACACAAGTACCTGGGCTTGTGACTTTGAGATCTCACTCAAAGATTTCAGATCACGTCTTTTTAATCTTTGCAGCAACTAGATTCGACTAGCACTTGATTGTAGATCGTGTTTCGGTAGATGCTAGTAGAGTTAAAAGGTACAGAACCTCTCAGATTTTATAAGAGTAACTCACAAGTTTTCCAAGAGTCTTCAAAACGTAACTAGGGTTTTCCTTTTATACATAGGAGTATTGGACTGAAATTCTAAACATTTTCACGGGCTTGGGCTTATTTAAAAATCTACAGAAATTCTTTTTCTGCAATTTTCGATCAATCGACCTTCACCATTCGATCGGTCGAGCTTCACAAAAAGTTAATATTTTTTCTTGTAGCTTGTACATTCTTGAGTCTTAACCTGAATCACTTTGAGCAATGTCTAACACTTATCCTAGATATGTTTTTGTTCTCGGTTTGCCAACACATACATATTGAAATTTTAAATCTTTAGAACCTAACAAAAAGGAAAGACAAGAAACAACATGAAATATTATTTTTTTTTTTAAAACACAACATGAAATTTTTTTTTTTTTTTTGGAAAACACAACATGAAATATTAATAATTAATTTTAATATTGGATATATAATTTTAGCAGGGAATCTTAGCAAAATTGATTTTGTAAAACATTGGAGGTGAATGAGAACATTAATGTTTTCCCATAGTTGGCTTTGTTCAAGAAGGAACAAAACAATTGCTTTTCGAATTTTGAGCAAATGGATGAATCTTGGTAGCCATAGCACATAACAAAGTGCAATATACTAAAAACAAAACTTAGGTACAATACCTTAGGTATTGTTCCTTAAGTTCCTATTTTAAGATTCAGCCATGTGGCTACTTAACTAAAAAATACACTTTTATCCCATGTAAAAAAATCCACCTGACAAATTCTTACGAGGGGAACTTAAGGAACAACACCTAAGTACTGTACCTAAGTCTTGTTCATATACTAATATGTTACATATTATCTAAATGCTGCATTGGAAGCGTTTAAAATTTGCACGCCTATGACCACCGAGGTGGTGTGGTCTAGAGGTCGTGGGTGATGTACAAGAGCGTGCACTGAGTGTGAGGTCCCAAGTTCGAGTCCGAATATGGACGCATTCCTCAGCAGCCCAAGATTTGCTAGTGTCCCTCGTGGGGATGGGAAGTTATGGCTTACCATGGTCCCCTTGCACCCCAGCAGGGCCCCGGACCCAGCAAGTAGGATCCTACTATGGTCATGCCCAGGTAGGATTTCCATGTTGGTCGACCCCCTACCCATTTTTCATCCAGCTAAAAAAAAAAATTTGCACACCTATATAAAGTTGAGGTTTACATTCATTTTGACCATAGAAGAAGTGATTTCTTGAGAGAGAAAAAGAAAGTAAGAGAGATGGAGCACATATCTTTTGTGAAATTCATTATCTTTATGAAAGGATATTACTGATATTTCTTACCAATTAATTACTGCTTGGGAAGTCCATAGAAGCGGGAGTTTTGTGCCCCTAATACAACTTTCTACAAAATAAAAAATACAATTCTAGTGTTTTTTTTTTTTTTCACCAAATCTAGATTTTGTTAAAGTCTTGAAGGGAGGAAAACTATGTTAAGTTAAAAAAAAAAAAGAAAAAAGAAAAAAAAAGCGAGAGTTAGTTGTGCACATAATCGTGGTCTGAGAATTTTGATTGATGAGGTTTTAAAATTGACTCTACAAATATGAGGTAAATTTTTTTTTTTTTTTTTTATAGGAATAGGAGGTAAAATTTGGGGGGGGGGGGGGGGGGGGGAGGGGGAATGAGTATTTACCCTTAATTTGAAAACTATGTAGTAAAATGTCCCCGTTTTGAACTATTTAATAAAATGTCCATGTTTTGGAACTCGATTTTAACACAATTGAGTTTTGTGTAAAACTCGATATCCTCAAAATTAAGTTATATGTTTATTTTTAAGTAGGACTCAATATTAGCAATGTCAAGTTCCACTTAAATTTTCAAAAAAAAAAAAAAATTAAATGACAAAATATATATAGAACTCGACATTGTTAATGTTAAGTTATACATATGTAACTTGATTTTTTTAAAAAAATAAAGTTTCAAAAACAAAAGCATTTTACTAAATATTTACAAAACAATGACATTTTGCTACATAGTTCTCAAATTAGGAGTAAATATCAATTTTGGCTAAAATTTGGATGTTGCATAACATGGATTTGAGCAATGCTAGGATATTCAAATGGAAACTTGGCAGGGCACCCCAAAGTAACCTCATGGGGATGATCTAATATATTAAGAACATTTTTGGCTGGCCCAAGAATGTTCAACTTGTCCAAGTTTGTTTGATGTAGAATAGTATGTGTGAAGTATCCTTCATTAATTAATAGGGTCATTACAGATTCATTAATAGGTTCTTGACTGAACCAGCAGTCACTGACACACCTTGTAATAGGACTGAAATTTTGGTATTACATGTAAATAAGAAAATATTCCGGCCAATGCCAGCAAATTTCTTGTTGTGGTACCAATAAGAGGACATGATCCTTTGCATGGCTAAATGTGTATACCAATCCAAATTTCTATTAATTTCTTTGTCATTTCCAAGCTTGTTCTCAGATGCTGGAGCTCTCTAATATAATATTGTAGTCTATCTATCATCAACGCAAGGAAAAAGAAGAACCCTGTGCAATCCAAGGGACAAGATTTTCACTAATAAGCTTCAAGTTTAACAAGAGAAACACAGCATAAATCTATAAACCAAAAAAATTTCTACTTGTCTAGTATGCATTCTTTGAAAGCTTCATCTTGAGGTTGTGTACATATTAAAAATTAGTCCTAATGTTTAAAAAACATAAAACAAATGATAGAATAAAGAATGTTAAAGATACAAGAACATTAATAAAACATCTACAGATAAGATTTCTTAAGGTAACCCTAACATTGAGTTCTTAAAATCTAAATTACAGTTGTTAAATTTTGTCACATCATGGTATCTAAACAAACATTTATTAGTATTATTTTGGAATCTATTTAAACTAAAAATTATTAACTACCTATTCAATAACGAATATAGTTAGGATCCTAATTCATGACAGGCACAATTGCCTGAACATGAGAATGGAAACAAAACATATCTATCAAAAACTAAGAAAAAAAAATGTTGAGGCTATACATATAGAAATTCACCTATAAGACACACTTCTAGTTGACGATATGCCATAAGAACCTGATCAGTTGGATTAATTATGCCAGCATCCGCAGAACGTTTCTGAATTTTCATTACACTATAAATGCTAGACACAAACACCACTGCCATTGTCCCTGCCACGCTCTTTGCCACCAAGGAACCCACTCCCTGCTTCAACTGGTCCAACCCCATGATCACTAGCTTCCTTAGCGGGGTCCTAAACAAAAGGGTCATAATCAGTGCCATTTCCGCCAATACAAGCGTAAACAAAAGTTGAATCATATTTGCTAATTTTTCGCCAAAAGATTTTACTTCTTTTTGCAGAAATGATGGTTGATGATTTTCTATGATGAAGTAGATGACCAAAAAGTGAGCCTATATCACGTATGATTTTATGGTACTTTTGGTATCTACTTACTTCTGGAATTCACCTTGTTCAATCCAAGAATTTATACTTTCCATGCTTTATATGTATTTCCTAAGGTCGTGTGTGTTTTGAGTCAAATATTATATTCTTTGCCCTGTGTATTCTCATTTCTTTTAAGACGTATACTTCTAACATATTCCTTTGTATTTTGCTAGTGAAGCCATGGCTTACTTAATTTATAGGTCAACTTCTCTTCATGCAAGCATATAAACTTTCCATTCAGGAAAAGAAAAGCACATAAACTACTTTCTATGTAAACAAAATTAAAGAAGGTGATATTGTGTGGCAAAGAATATATATATGCAATAATATTGTGTATCAAAAGATGTGATAGTTCTGTGTTGCAAAGAATATATGTAATAATAATACTCTCACTTGTAGCTAGGATTAATTTATGTGGGTTAATCTTGCGCATATGAAGAGGAATGTTATATACACCAGTCGTATAAGATAAACATGTATAGGTTTGCCCATTATTAATTTCTGTGAGTCGATGACTTCGTATTTAGGCTCTTACAAATAAAATGATATGTTTGGTTCATAGAATTTCATTTGTAAGAGAAAACACTCAATTGAATTCATAGAATTTCATTATTTAATTTTACTTTTCAATTAAGTAATGGGAGGAGAGCAATCCAGCATAGCTTTCTTTTTTTTCATTGTTTTGGTAAACGCAGTCATACATATTATATAGTCAATAAAATTAATGTGTATTATACCATATATTACACATGCATTTTTTAAATAACTCTTATATATTGTACAAAATAAAATTACTCTAAAAGCTACATAATTTGTATATTCAAACGTGTAAAACATGTAATAAACGCTCCTTGTATTATATTTCTACCAAAATATTTCAACTTATTGAACATCAATATTGTTAACAACAATTTAATTGTTTAATTTTTAGGATATGTCATTATATATGATAATGAATTTATCAAAATTCAAAATTTGATTTCCATGTTATACTATTTTATATTAAACATCAACATTTTCATATTTTTATTATAATCTTGAATTTTTTTCATCTATTAAGATTCATCAATAATTTAAATGATTAATTAGATATTATTATTATTTATAGATTTTAAATAAAAAAAGAAAAATTATTTTTAATAATCATAATATGAGACAACAAAACTTTTTGCTTTTGTTTTTTTCCCCAAGTAAGTGACTTTATTATATATTAAATATCATCTCCTTTAATTACTTTTTATATATTATGCTTGAAAATAGCTGTCAAAAACCTTGTAATTCAACTAACACATTATAGTGTTTCCAATGGAGACATACATATATGGATCAAATCATATCCCCAACTATTGATATATAAAAAAGGTTCTTAATAGTTTTTTTTTTTTTGGTGAGAATCAAAGTTCTTAATAGTTGATTTCTTATAAGATCTTATAAAATTATATTTAGATTACATAAAATCAAATTAAGATTATATTAAATTTGTAATATACATGTACGCTTGTTTATTTATATTTTTTTAATCATTTTTATGCCATATTACAATGCTTCTACAATTTTGAATCAAATGAAACTCATGCATAATCTGTGTTGTATGCATTTCCTCCCATATATCAAGAAATACATAAGAGATGGGTCCTTCTATCACGGTATTTCTTAAGGCTTCATTGACCTCACAAATTGTTTCAATCACAATTTCAGCATACAGTTTGAATAATGAGCAATTTGAGTTAGTATTGTTTGCTTTAAATTATATATGTACCAAGCTCTCGAGTAATGTTTGTTCAATGACACTACCCGATCTTCCTCATTTTCCATTTGTTGTTACAAGAAGAAGAGGAACCCCATCAATTACTGCAAATGGGTCATTTTTGTTACATTTTTTTCCCAGCTGTTTCGCCTTGACGTATACAGTTCTAAGCTATATTATTATAGTTTTTTGAATTAAGATTAACTATTAAGTTTATCATTTTGTAATAATAGATTAAGCTTTTGTGATCAATCTCAATTTATTATGATATCATGGCACAAAGGACTCCAAGTTCAAATCTTATATCCAGTTGTTAGAACATATGGGATTTTATGTTAGGAACATATGTTAACATTTTATGTAATTTGCTAATTCTTTGATAAACACACTTTACTTGTAATTGGGTATATCTAGGATGTGTTTAATATTTCAAGAAATAAGGTTTTAAGTTCAAGTGTTAAAGTCATGCAAGTCTGTTCAAGAATCAAGTAATGAAGTGCTGGATTTTAAAACTGAACATATGGGATTTTAAACCTCGATAGCTAGCTGTCGAGTTTTAAAAGTTGCTGAAACCCATGCCTCGACAGCTAGCTTGATAGATGGCTATCTATCGAGGTTTATGAAATTCAGTTTTTCAGAGTTGATTTCAATTCAATCTGTAGGTATATGTTTAGGTTTTCTTTTCTCACAACCCAAAACATATATACGGATTATTTTGAGGGCCGTATAAGGTGACACAAGTTGCACAAAAGCACAATTCCACAAGTGTGAAGAAAAGTGTGACTAGAAACCTAGTTTATCTTAATTCTTTTTTCTCTTGAAGAAACTGCTGTGTTTGTACACCATAGGGTTTTGTGACCAAGCAACTTCATGATATTCATCGTGTGATAAACAGAAGAACTTTGTAGCCAACATCCTTTTCAAGTTGGTGATCAAGTCGCATACTGGGATCCGTGCAATTGGTTAGTCACGTACTGGGAGCCATGCATTGAAAGGAGAAATTGTCACTACAGAACAAGTCCAATTGGGTATTGGGGTAAGGGTTCAACTGTAGATTGGTATAAGGTACTGGGATTCATTTACTTGTAACCACTTGTTTTGATAATAGTAGATTATCGGGAGTGATGACATTAAAATAACCGTGGGATTTTTGCCATATAGGTTTTCCCCATTTGTAAACAAATCACCATGTCAATTTAATTTCTGCTGCATACTTAGTTTAATTGGTGATTTGTTTGTTCTGCCACATATATTGCATGTTAATTTGATTAATTAATAAACTTAGCTAATTAATCAATTAATTCATCACAAGGGGTCAATACATTCTTGGCTTATCAAGTGGTATTAGAGCAGACACATTCTAATTAGGGTTAATCTTTGTTGTGTGATCAATTGACCCCTGTTTTTCATGGATAGAAGACAATCTCTTATTATACCTCCTTTATTTGATGGCACTAACTATGCATACTAGAAAGTACGAATGGAAGTTTTCTTGCAGTCTTTAGATAAGAAAGTACGGCAAGCTGTGGAGATAGGTTGGACTAAGCCTACGGAAGCGCCGGTCGATTGGGATCATGCTAAGATCAAGGCGGTAAACTTCAACAGCGGGGCATTGAATGCTCTATTCAATGCAGTCACTGATGAGAAATTCAAGAAGATATCCTCCACTAAAACTGCTAAGGAAACATGGACCATTCTCTAGACAACTTATAAAGGAACTAAGGTTGTCAAGAATTCAAAGCTTCAAAGGCTTTCTATGAGTTTTGAAGAGATCAAGATGGAGGGGGATGAGTCATTTGATGAGTTCTATGCCAAGCTCAAAGACATAGTAAACTCAGCATTTAATATTGGGGAAACCATTCCTGAATCCAAGATTGTGAGAAAGGTGTTAAGATCTCTACCTGAAAAATTTGATGCCAAGATCACTGCGAGGATATTGACAAAATTCCTTTGACAGAGTTGGTAGGCAATCTACAGACCTATGAGTTGGGTTTGACAATGATCAGAAAATCAAGCAAAAGCAAAATCATGGCTTTGAAAGCCAAAAGCAGTGATACTGATGAGTCTTCAGACGATAAAGATTCTAAAATGAAGTCCTACATTACAAGGCAATTCAAGAAGTTCATGAAGAATGCCAATGGAAAGGGCTTCGACAAGGACCGTAGGCAATCCAGTTCCTCATAGTTCAAAAGCCAAGATAAAGGGAAGAAGGATGCTAGAGATAGCGGTCCGTACACTGTTCCTTCAGGACCAAAATGCTTTGGGTGTCAAGGTTTTGGACATATGAAACAAGAGTGCTCTACATATCTCAAGAGCATCGGAAAAAGCAAGGCACTTGCTACTACCTTGAGTGACATTGAGCCTGAGGATGACTCCAATAATGAGGATGATGGAATCTTAAATGCCTTCACTGCCACTGTAAATCCTATTGAGCAGAAAAAAGAGAAAAGAAGAGTTTAATGTAAATTTGAACTATACTTAATACAAATAGTTGATTCTCGGATTTGCCCAAGGATTACTTTACTCACAATTACTGTTTCATTCATAACAAATTTGTTTCTTAGGCAACTCGGCCTTAAGTTTGGACTTAGTTTAGAACTGCACTTGGATTTGAATCTTCCTCTCTCTACAAATTCAAGTGTTCCGATCTTAGTGGGCTTGGGCCTTTATTTTTTGAGCACTTATAGAATATATATATATATATATATTAATAGGTAAAATAGAGAAAAAATCCAATTAAATTTCAAATTAGAATTCAATTAGAGTCTAATCTAAGTTTTTAAATTTTTGTGCCAAGTTAATTAATTTAGTACAAAATTTGGAATTCAATTAGAATTTAATTTTACACCACGTGTCTTATCTAATGTAAGTTTTTAGATTTTTTTGCCAAGTGAGTTAATTCAATGTAGAAAACGAGGAGTTCAATATAAATAAACCATAAAAAACCTAATTATACACACACACACACACACACACACACATATATATATATATATATATAACCAATACTTAGAAAAAATTTAATTAGATTCAAAATTGAATTTTGCTTTTGTTAGCTTTCTATACAAATTAAATTGTTTAGATTTTTGCTGTTATTTTTTCTCTGAACTAATGTGCATATTTTTTATATTATTTCTACTTAGATATTTTGTATGCTAGGATCTAATTTTTGCTGTTATTTTTTCTCTGAACTAATGTGCATATTTTTTATATTATTTCTACTTAGATATTTTTTATGCTAAGATCTTGAACGTAACAAATTGTAATTGAGCTGAACGATCTCATAAACATATCCCCATTCAATTTATGAGACACTATTGAACTAGTTTATTCTTTTATCTTGTATTGTATTTAGTAGAATTTTACGAACAATGGTTGTGAATTAATATTGTATATGTAGTATCCAATAGTGATTTTCAAAATTATATAAATAATAGTAGTGTACTAAGAAACTTGGCGTAACCAATATCATGAAAATTGCAAGTAAAAACTATTTTAGTACTTCTAAACGTGTTGGTCAAACTAATATCTTATATGTTTTATAACCCAAGCAAACATTAATAGTACTACTACAATTCATCATTCTCATGTGTAAGCACGAGTTACATACTAGTTATAATAATATTATGTTACATTTTAAACTATTTAATGTTTTTAAAAATCAGATATCTAAACAATGGATTTCGTGCCTTTTATGAAATTAACTAATAACCAGAAATTTCTTTATTTCTTTCCATCCTCTCCCTCTTTCGTACTTTCTTTCTATACAAGGTGAATGCACAAGTAATGGCATCCCTCACTCAATTATGCTACCACATACTTCTCCTTTACCTGCCAAAACCACATTACTTGTTCCTTGCATTTTGCTTAAAAGGGAAAAACGTGAAACAATATGAAATATCAATTATTGACTCTATACAAGCCAGACATGAAATATTAATTATTAATTTTAATATAGATCTATAATTTTAACAGGGAATCTTAGCAAAATTGATTAAGTGAATGAGAACATTAATGTTTTTCCATAGTTGGGTTTGTGCTAGAAGGAACAACACGATTACTTTCAAATTCTGAGCATATGGACGAGTCTTGGTAACATAACAACGTGTAATATGTTTTATACTATCTAAATGCTGCATTAAAAGCCTTTATAATTGCACATCTATATAAAGATTGAGGTTTACAGTCTTTTCGACCATAGAAAAAGTAATTTCTTGAGTGAGAAAAAGAAAGAGATATGGAGCATATATCTTTTGTTTGTTCAAAATGATTTTTGGATGTAAAAATTTTGCATTGGCACTCAAGGCCAAAAGAAGTGGCCGTTGTTCCTGATAGATCTTCAAGAGAGGTTACCCTAAATTCTATATGAGTTTATTTTTGTTTAGAACCAATCTTGCCTTTAAATGTTGCACCAAGTTCACGCAACGTTGTTTATTTTTGAAATAAACAACTCATTGTTTACATGAACTTGGTACAACATTTAAAGCTAAGATATGATTTTGTAAACGTAAAGATTTTTGCATTGGCACAAAAGACCGAAAGAAGTGATCGCTGTTCTTGATAGATCTTCAAGAGAAGTTCCCCTAACTTGAGTTCTATATAAGTTTTTTTTTTTTTTTTGTATGGGAGTTCTATATAAATTTATTTTTGTTTAAAACAAATCTTGGCTTCAAGTATTGTACTAAATTCATGTAAACAATGAGTTGTTTATTTTTCATTTTTACATGAATTTAGTACAATATCTGAAGCTCAACATTGCATGAATTTAGTATATCTGAAGCTCAAGATTTGTTTCAAACAAAAATAAAGAACTCATTGTTTACGTGAACTTGGTGAGAGTTCTATGTAAGTATCAGGTAAATAATTAACTGTCAACCAAGCTCAAATAAATGACAAATATATATTATGTTTGTAACTATGTCACACTTATTTTCTTGAGTTATTTGTTGTTGAATTATTGTATCTAATCCACAATAGCTCTGTCTTGAAGGTGGCTGGAGGCAATATGTGTTGCAAGTGCGTTCAACAACCTAGAGATGCCAATTAGTCCTGGAGAACGTGCCCCATTATATAAAATAACAATGGCATCAAAATAAAAATAAAACTAGTGAAATTTTAATTTTAATATTTTTTATAAAATAGATAGAAAGATGGGATTGATTGATTAAATTACCATTGTCTTCGTTACGTATCATCTTTCTGCTCTATTGTTCCTTGACTTCCTTCCATTAAGGAAAGAATAGTATTATATTAATAATAATATTTGTCATCAATATATATATAAAAGTGAAGATCTCATGTGAAAGAGCAAGAGTTTCTGTCAAGTGGCGCCTTCTATGGTTAGCTCTTCTGTTTAAGCCATCCAGCTTTTTTTTTTTTTTTGCTTACAAGTTATTACACCTCACCTGTTATTACTCCTCACTCCTCTCTCTCAATTGACTATTGTTAGGCTTTTTTTTTTTACACTTAAATTTTATTTGGGTACCACCTATTTATTTTCAAACACCACTAATAAGTTATTAGGTTTTCCCAAATATTTTTTGCTCTATTATTATGTTAATCACAAATGTTTCATATCTCATTATCTAAATTGGGTTATGATATAAATTATCACAAAAAGCTCAAAAACTCATATTTTATCTAATTTTATTATCATATTCTATTTAAAGCCCAAGAATACTTATGCTTGGCAATATTTGAGAAGCCCATGATTCAAGTTCATGGCAAAACAATTTTATCAATGGAATTCAAATCCATGATCAAAGCCCATGATTTATTTATCCAAAGCCTAATTTTCATTAGCAACATCAAAACCCAATTCTTATTGGTAATATCAAAAGCCCAACTTACGTTGGCACTATTTAAAACTCAATTTTCATTAACAATATCAAAACTCAATTCTCATTGACAATATCAAAAACCCAACTTGCGTTGACACTATTAAAAGCTCAAGCTAACTACTTGGCACTATTCTATCAAAAGCCCAAGGTTATCAAATACTCGGCAAAATATTATATCATAATTATTTCACTTAAAAGTCCGATAATAAACAATATTTTAAATTCTTAAACATATTATTACAATATTACAAGCTCATGGAATTTATGAATTATCTATTCTCAAAACCCATGACAATCATCTTGTAAAATCTCATGGAAAGTTATGATTGTTAGACCCATGACATATATTTATTGTTATAAACCCATGAAATACATGGACATCATTTGCATCGCGACATCCATAATATACGCCTTCGACACTCATGGTAAACATCCAAACCCACAAGCTCATCATTTAAGTTATGATGCGATTATTAGAAACCATGAACATTATTGCATCATGGAATTCATCAAAGAAAATAGTATTTACAAAAGTATTTTTGAAACTCGTCCTATTGTTTCAAACATTACAACTAATTGCTCAAAGGCCCATTGCAAGTATTTATGAAAAACCCAAAAGTATTTACTAATAAAATCCATGAGGAATGAAAGCCCATGGCAACATATGCACACAACCCAACCCATGTGAGCAAGCCCAAGCAAAAAACACAAGCAACTAACCAAAAGGTAACTAGAGACTCATACAAAGGAACCAAGCCTTTGAGAATGGACTAAGAGTTGTCCCATCAATTTTCTACCACCCTCTGCCTGACGTGAACAGTGCCCAAGGGCTGTCATATCAGCTGAAGTCAAAAGGATGAAGAGACTCCATGATCTTCCTCAAAACTGCACCACCAGCAGAAGGGGAGCTGAAACTAAATTATCCAAATTTTCACAAATTAATGCTATAAATGTTAAAAACAATCAAGACATGATTCATGTACCAAGCCCATGAATCCTAAAGAGGAAAATTTGGGAACACATGGTTTGGAGGGCATAAAGGGATCACCAGCGGATCCCCTTGAAGTAGACTAGAACTTGACACTTGGCTTGGGGTGTTGAAATCTTACTTCTTGGGGGACCAAATCTCAGTTTGTAGCATTAGGATTCACTCTTGATACATAATAATTAAGCTCAGTCCCGAAAATCTTGGCACTTAATGCAAAAAGCTCCAAAATCCCATCATTACCCAAAGAAGCAAGACAACTCCTCAAAGTGGATTTTCCTACTTCTGATAAAAAAATCTCAGGAAAGTTAAACCTTGATTTCGTCACCCTTGATGAGTCATGCATTTTTGGATTCTTCTCAATCAATGCTTCTCTAAAGCTCCATTATAAAAGCATACACACCTCAGCCCATAGGAGGGCTCTAAAAAAGATTTCTGTCATTAATTACATTTTGCAGAAATTCAGCCCCTACTAAGCTTCCCTAAGCTCACTCACAAACTTTCTCAGCCTATAGTCACCATAACACCAACATTCACCACCTTACTTACACCTTCTTACTCCATAAACGTCCCATAACTAACCAGAGGACAGCGACCCTCTCTAAAATTTGGGTTTGTTTGCTATCTTGCTCATGGTTTAGCCTCCCTCAAGCTCACCACTCATCATCCTTAGCCCACACTCATCTAATCTCAGACGTTCTCTCCCCCTTTTCACACAAACACAGCCCATAAATGTCTCTCAACTAGCTAGTCATAAACAGACCACTCACAAAAAATCCTTGATCTTGGTGTTAATCCCATCTCACTCACTCAAAATAGCTCACATTCACCTCATTCATGCCTTATAAACACACACCGCTGGAGATAATATCGTACCGCTAGAGGACTGATTTGGACTATGATATTGTAAAAGGACTAATAATATAACAAACTAACAATACTAACGTGTTTATTGGGCTTTATTGTTGTCTTCTTGTTATGGTGCAGCCTCTATCTCTTGCTTGGGCGAACTTACACCACACTGATAGCCTTTGGGCTTTATTTCAAAGGCCCATCGTTGAGTTTCAGCTTGGTTACCCCATATTCTATTTGGGAACATCAGAAATTTTTCCCCCAACAACTATAAAATAATGTTTAAACTTTCAAGTATGTCTCTTAGTCTTACAAAACCCAAATGTATCCTCAATTACACAAACTCGTTTCCTTTTACCTCTTGCTATTCTGAGTTCTAACCCTTCTTATTAATTTCCATTTCAATCTCCTCTCTTTCCCATACATTTGGTCAAACAACCAAAAAACCAATCTTTCCTGAACTATGTGGTTGAATCTCAATCTTAAAGGATTGCGTGAATGACTTCAAAGGGCCTCAAATCCACTCTAAAGATGTTCTTCGTGCTTGGCATCAATTTCATCAAGTCACTAAGGGGGTGTTTGGTTCATCAATTTTCATAACTCATATCTCTATTTGCATAACTCATAACTCAAAAATTATGAGACCCATGACACAAAAGGTTGTTTGGCTTTCAATAACTCTATTTCCATCACTTTATTTTCTGATTTTTGAGTTATGAGTTATAAAAACTGAAAACATATTTTAGTTGTTTTCAGTTTCCATGACTCATAACTTAATGACATTTTTGTAATTAAACACACATGGGAAATCCACTGGTCATAACTTAGCCGCAAATTTTGACTAATCTTCCCTTTTTTCTTTTTCTTTTTTTGAAAAAAAAAAAACAAAAAACAAAAAACAAAAAAAGCTACACCGAGTGACAGACATGGGGCCCACAAATAGTGTGAAAAATATTGAGTCATAGTAACTGAGTGATGGTACCAAACGGGTGTAGTATTTTAAAGTGATGAGTGATGAAAATTATTAAACCAAACATGGCCTAAATCTCTCTCTTTCTCTATGTTTCTCTAAAACTAAATTGTTATGCTCTTTCTCTTTCTCATTCTCCTTTTTAGAAAAAAATAAAAATAGATCATTAGGGCCCGTTTGGTATGTGTGTTTAAAAACTGAAAATTATTGTTTAAAAATATTTGTGGAAATACGTGTGGGTGAAAAAGCGTGTTGAAATGCGTGAAATGTTGTTTAAAAACTGAAAATGATTGTTTGAAAACACAAACCAAACACTCCCTTAGCTTCTTTGAGAATCTCAGGGACTCCGCATGGGATGCTTTTTTAGAGCATGAAGTTTTGTTGAATTCTCATTTTGATTTCAAGAATATAGGACTGACCCAGAAGATCAGCCTCAAGCCAAACGGTTGACTTGTCAAGGTAATAAGAGAACCTGTGTTTGAGTTTTTTAATTTATAAATTTTTTATGGTGCAGTTAAATTCTTAAAAAATATTGTTTGGGTTTTTTATTTTATAAATTTATTATGGTGTAGTTAAATTCTTTATAAAAAATCAGTAAGAAACTTTTTTTGAAACAAAGTAACACAATTCTGTTACTCTGTTAATCTATTAATCCATATCTAGATTTCTGTAAATACAAATGGATCCCATAGATCTAGGATTGAAACCAAACGCATAATCTGCTCATGACATATAAATTTGAGTAACAAATGCTTAAGTGTCAAGAAGAAAGTAAAGGCTCAAGTTGATTTTTTTTGGGGCAGGTAGAGTTGTCCAAGGCTATAGGTGATCTTGAGTCCCTTGATATTAGTCAGGTAAAATCTGTAGGGACATAAATAGAAGTCTAAGGTAGTGTGTTTAATACAACATTTGCAGAGGCATATGTGTTCATGACTTTTGTTGGATGTTAAAAGAAGCTACAAGATTTTTTGTGTAGAGACAAGTAGCTTTCCCATCCAAGGCTTAACATTTGGAAAGTCCAAAATTAACTTTGTTATGCATGATGGATATATTCCAGTCCATGTCCTGAAATTAGTGCTTATAATGATATACCCATTTACTAATACAAATAGAATAACCACCAAACATTACCCCTATACTTCTCTCTAATTGCAGATGGCAATTAATCAAGGTAGATTTATAATTGGTGGTTCAACCAAATCCTGCAAATCAAATGAATGAGTTATGATACTCTGAGCTTCTGAAAGTGGCTTTCCTGGATAGAAATACCTTTATGGACCTAATATACATAGTTAGTAATCTCCAGACCAAGAACGACCAATTCCTAGAGTTGCAGAGCTCTATAATCACTATGAATGGTAATAGAGTAAGAACTAATACTACACAATCATATATTACTACACACCATAACTGCCACACAAAAAGAAAAAAAGAAAAGAATACCCAAGTGTCAAACTTCTATTATGTATGGCTACAGTAGGTGAGGTTAAGTAGTGTATTAACAGTTGGTCATTATTTTGCAAGAAGTGTAACCCAATAGTTGGCTCCTTTAAGTAAAGAAATTTCACCTCTTGGCTGAATTTCTGGAGCCCTTTGACATAAGAAAAAAACAAATTCCTTTTGTTTTATGCCTTTTATCTATTTTTAAATGCCTCTTCTCTTCCCTTCTCAAAATTTTCATTTGGCAAGCTCTTATATAACTAGAACAAAAAATTATCTGTCTTTGAACTTTATTTATTTATTTATTTGATATTACCTTGGTTGGATAATGGTCCCCAAAGACTTGAAGAAATTTCCAATAATCACATTTTTTGCACTTATCTCACTTCAGTCAGTTGTGCATCAAATGTTTTTCTAGATGGAAGGTTGGCATGCCTATCCACTGAAGGTTATCAAGGTTAGTTTTTTATCCTCTTAAGTTTTGTCAAGCAGCCTAAAAAATTTAGCATTATTAGTATTATAGTTCTAGACTATGAATCAGTTCCATTTAGAAGTTGCAACTTAGTATATAACATTCTTTGAATATGTTTGAAAAAATTACTACCAAATTTTGTCACTACCGTTACTTTTCTTGACTATATGAAATTTTTTATGAATTTATTAGTCCTCCAACATGAATCATGATTGCAATAAAGTTGATTTATGAATGAAAATTCATAGTCGCCTTTTTAAAATTTTCTTTCAGGCCTTAACTATGGAATGCTTCAATATTTGATTACTACAAGGGCAATGCTTCAATATTTGATTACTACAAAGGCAATGCTTTAATAACTGATGATGTATTTGCAACACTTGGTTGAAAATTCATGGTGGCAAAAATGTCCATTATGTATGGGACATTTTTATGGTATTAGTTCTTGGCAGTAATTCAATAAATTCTAGAGAAATGCATAATGGGAGTTCCAAGTAGAAGACCTAATCTTGGTGCCAAAGAATATATTGCTTAGTGCGTTTGGCCATAGATAATGTATATTAGAAGCTTCAAGGATGATGAAAACTCATTATAAATGAATCATTACACTTCTATTAATAAGTTGAACAATGATGAGATATCACCCTTTCATTCTCTTTATAAAGATGATTGTGGTTAAGTAAAAATATCTTCCTTCTAAACTCTATTCCATAGTGATAAAATGATTGGGAAATTATGCGTTGGGCATAATTTGGTGGTTTACATACAAGACTTTACTACTCTTAGGAGCACTATCGGGTATATTTGTTAAAACATCAATACCATGTAGCTCCTTGACAATTAATATCTTTGTTGTAGCTAGTTGATAAGATTCAAGAATTACTTTGAGGAATGTACTTCATAATGATTTGGAAATTTAAGGGTGTTTTTCTGCCCTATGTTGATGAAATATTTAGTTTTGGTATCTATTTCTCAAACCATTTATTGCTAGATAGGAGTTAGGTTTTTTCTAGAAAAGAAGAAGAAGAAGATAGGATTTAGTTTAATACTCACAAACTAATCCAATTATATGCTCGCTCTCTTTCAAAGGATGTGAAATTAATAGTTGTGCATGTAACTTAACAAAAATAATTAAATAATCGTGAATTCACCTACGCAACACATACATATCATTAATTATGTTATTCTTAGTAAATTCTATTTGTTTTTTATTTTCCTCTTTTTTAATATATTAAGTGAACCTAATTATGTAAATATTTTATCACAGGTCATAAAAATTAGTTAGAAATTATTGAAAATGAAATTATAAAGTATTCACGCATTGCGCGGGACATCATCTAGTTTCTCATTAAAGCGAGAGTTTTGTCATTTCTACACTATACAACTTTCTACAATATAATTTCCTCAAAAAAAAAAAAAAAAAAAATCTACAATATAACAAATGCAATTATTATTATTATTATTATTATTTTCACCATATTCTAATGTGGTTCAAAGAGAAGAAAATGCGTTGCTTCTTAAGAAAAATAAAGAGAGTTAATTTTTTTTATATACAACATGGATAATCGTGCTCTGAGTCTTCTTTTCGATAATTGTATACCAGGATATTAATACGGGATCAAATCTAAATAGTTGAAACATTTTTGGATGTTCCATGAATTTCCTTCTTCTTTTTTTTCTTTTTTTTTTGGGAGAAGAATGTTCGACTTGTTGATGTAGGACAGAAACTGTTATTTAATTTTTTTCAATTTATTAATTTTAGTATTTTATTAATGTAATTTTTGTTATTTTAAGTTTATTGTATTTATTTCCTTGTTTTAAGGGGTTTTAAATACTTTTTAAGTCAAATTTGGTTTATATTATGGTTAGGTATTAATTAGGATATATTTTAGAATGGACAAAACTTAGGTACAGTACCTTAGGTGTTGTTCCTTAGATTCCTCTCTTAAGATTCAGTTATGTGGCTACTTAACTAAAAAATACACTTTCATCCTATAAGGAAAAATCCACATGGCGAAATCTTAAAAAAGAAATCTAAAGAACAACACCTAAGTACTATACCTAAGTCTTGCCATTTTAGAATATATTTTCTTGTTAGTCAAGTTTTACGGGCTATCATCTTTCCTAAGCTGCGTTAACCGCTGGGAAATAGATTTATGTTTATTTTAAAGGTTATCAAGAGCAAAGCTCTACACATGCTTGCCGATGACCTACACCACAAACTGGTACAAGTTGCAGAAATCAAAAGAAAATTCAAAATTTTGTCTATTGAGTTCTTTGATGGACTTTAGAATTTTTTTTTCCTTGTGGATTCAAGGACCCTAGTGGATTCAAGGAACCCTCCTAGATTCGAGATTATCTTTCAGAAGCAAATACGTGTTCTGCTTCTTACCTCTTCTGCATCCCACATCAATCCAAGTTTGTTTGATATATGTAGAATCTTATGTGTAAAATTTTCCTTTATATTGAAATAGTAGTCATTAATAATACATCTAGGGTATGTTTGGTAAACTATAATAGGTATTGTAATTTAATAGTTATTCCTATGATTTAGCTATTTGGTAATTTGGTTATATTTTTATTACAATGAATAGTCATTCTTTATAAATAGCTATTCTTTAAAATGAGAAATAATTATTCATCTCTAAAATGGATATAAAAGCTATTCCTTAGTATGTGTAATAATTTCTAAAATTAATATATTTTTCAAATAAACAAACTTTTCATATACACATAATAATTATGAAAATAAAAAATCATAAAAATAACTAATTTCTCTCTCAAATTTAGAAAATATTATTTTTTAGGAAATATAATTGTATGAGTAAGATATTTTCTAAAATATATTTTAAATTTTATTCTAATGTTACAACTCACAACCAAATTTATGATCTCAAAAAAATAAAAAATAAAAAATAACAACAACAACAACAAACTTATAAATATGTTTAGTTATTCCATTACAATACATTTTATTCTAAATAATAAAGATTACTATTCATGTTGTTATCTCTATTCAGGTTACCAAACGTGTCCAACACATATTAATTCATATACTGAAATAGGCCATAAAATTTTGGTACCACAAGTAATTCATGAAATTGATCCAATGCCATCAATTTTCTTGTTCCAGTACCAAATTTCTTCCAACACGGATGAATTCATATATTGAAATGCTATGTATACATTTTGATAAAACATTGTGTGACCTCTTCGACAGCATATAACCATGTAGACTTGGTAGTTCCAATCATTTAGTGATAAACAAAATAATAGAGAAATTGATCAACTCAATTCCTGTGTGCTAAACCACTCAGTACCAAAGTTTAGTTATCTTATACCTTGGAATTATTGTGATGCATCACATTATTGCAAGCACACATCCATATCTGTACACTAGAAAAGTAAATTTCCAGCATAAAATATAAACACAAGGTTCACTTATGTTTTTGATAAGCTTACTCGGATTTCTTTCTGACAGAGAGGAGATATGACACTGTTGGGAATATGAGCGATACGTCTAAAGACGTTTCTAGGACTTTTGACTGTTTTTTTTTTTTTTTTTCATTATTAAAAATATCTAGTCTCATCTATCTCTTCCTTGAAACCATTCTCCGTCAACGTCATCATCCCCTCAGTTATCCTTCTGTGTTTAGTCCCTCCCCTCACCATAGTAGAATAGGGGATTTGACCTCTGTGTGCCTACAGGTTGGGGTTCAGGCCCAAAACAAACAAAACAAGAATGGACTCGTCTAAAGCAGATCCAATGTGGGCCTGTATAGTGCCAAGAGGCCCAAACTAAAACAAGACATAGAGCCCAGTCAATGATCGAGCCCACCCATACAGAGACAGCTATATGACACTCACCGTTCTGTCTTCTTCGAGTCGTCACTCACACAGAGACTGAGAGAGACAGAGAGAGCTGCAATTTCGGTCTTTGACAATGGAGGCGCCTCCATTTTCTTCTTCTTGTTCTTCATCCTCGTTATCTTCAACAGCTCGACTATTGTCGTCGCCGTCTCCATCTTCATCTCTCTTATTTCGTCGCAATAGTTTCAGCAAAACACACTATTCCGCCAAATTCAAATCTCCTAGAAACCTCTCGGTCCGAGCCTCCGGAGACTCTGGTACTCTCTCTCTCTCTTTCACACAAATTAATGTTAAGCTTTTTCTGATAATTGTTTAATTAATTAATTTTTTTTAATTAAAATTTTGAAGTTGTGACGCTGCTTGATTATGGAGCTGGGAATGTTCGTAGCGTGAGGAATGCGATCCGCTATCTCGGATTTGACATCAAAGATGTAATCTTTTTCACTTTCTTATAATTGAATTCGTAGATTGCTTCACTTAACAACTATTTCTTTATGTCTAAATTAAAAATGTTAAGTCGGATTCAAAAAAAAAAAAAAAAAAGAGAACTTTTTTAGTGCTTTTGTTGTAGTTTATATTTATTTATACTTGATTTATTTGTTTTTGAATTAGAGAGAATGCATGTTTAGTTTTAATACGGGTTTTAAGTATAGTGTGCAAATAACTCTAGTTTGCCTAGATTGGATGAATATAGGATAGTATATTAATTTTCTTTATATAATTTGAAATGTAGGTGCAAGCTCCAGAGGACATTTTAAAGGCAGATCGACTTGTTTTTCCGGGTGTGGGGGCATTTGCAGCGGCCATGGATGTGCTGAACAAAAATGGGTATTTGTTTTTTGTGTTGAATTTTTTGTGCACTGTTTATTAGGATCAATTGCTTGTCTAATTCCTTGAAGTGGTAATGACTCTTAAATGTGTGACTTATACTGCTTTAGGTTGTATTCAAATGATATGAAAAGTATATCAAACAAAAATTAACCTTGTAAAGTATACAAGTAATGGTCATAGTTTTTATCCAAAAAAAAAAAAATTAATGGTCACAGATGCTATACAGAGCTCATGAGTTCTAGCTCAAATGGCACCTCGCTCATCCCCTTGTAGCATTCCCTTGTAAGAGCAAGGTGGATGGGGAGGTTGTAGGTTCAAGACCCATTGGGTGTGTGTGTTATTACCAGAAGAAAGTTGCTTTACTGAATCATGTAGTAATATTGGAATCAATCACTTTGAATAGAAACTTTAAGGTTAATTAGGTGGTGCAAATTGAGCTGCATGTAGAAGCTTTTCAATTTTTTGATCTGACTAAAGCTATTTATATTCAATTTTCAGTGTAGATGCTACTTATCTAAATAATAAATAAATATTGTAATTCAGTGTAGATGCTTATGGTGTTTTGATGTTTTGCAGGATGGCTGAAGCACTCTGTTCCTATATTGAGAAGGATCGCCCTTTTTTGGGCATTTGTCTCGGACTTCAGTTACTTTTTGAGTCCAGTGAGGAGAATGGACCAGGTTAGTCATATCTGATTTATGTGAATTTTTTTGTTCCTCTGAACATATATCTTTTTCTTCTTTTTTTTTTTTTTTTTTTTTTTTTTTTTTTTTTTTTGGGCTTATAATAACTGGGAGAGGATGGATTTGAACCCAGGTTCTCCTCCATGGAAGAACTAGTAATGCCGTTGAGCTACAATACTCTTTGTGACATATATCTAATTTAGAAGTGTATGGAAATGTGAACAAAATTTGGTAGTGAAAGCATTCATTTATGTAATCCTTCTCTATGTTGATTTTTTTTTTTAAACATTTTTTTTAATTCAATTTTTACAACAAGTGGGAAGGGGGAAATTTAGCCCTGGTCCTCATCAAAAAGGTGATCATGCACTGCTACCGAAGTACAAGGCTCTTTGGCTTGATTTTTTAAAATTTATTTTACAAAACAATAATCATTTTTTTATCTTATTTGCATACTCAGCATTCAGCTTGTGCAGTTTAGTGGATTTATTATAATGATGTTGGTGGTGATATTAAATAATCCATAAATGATATTAAAAGGGTAAAAATTCGGAGAGAGGGAGCTGTGTGAAGCTTATGGAGGTGTCTTAATTTGTAAAATATAGAAGCAAAAGAGTTGTAAATATACAAACCTATTAAGGTGGGTATAAATGCCCTGTCAATTGAATTGAATGTATTACAATTTTTCAACACTTTATATGTAAACACAGTCAGTACTTCCAGATTCCTTTCCCTTACCTTCAACTAACAGCTTTATATATGTCTCAGTAAATGGTCTTGGCTTAATACCGGGTGTGGTTGGGCGTTTTGACTCGTCAAATGGCTTCAGAGTACCCCATATTGGCTGGAATGCTTTGCAGATAAAAAACGACTCAGAAATTTTGGATGATATTGGAAACCGCCATGTCTATTTTGTTCACTCTTACCGTGCTATGCCAGTATGTGCTTTAATTATTATTATTATTATTTTTTTAAATTTAATAAGGCTGTCTTCTTAGCTGTTGCATGCTTCAACTACACATACATTAATTTGCATGTAAATTAGTGACAATTTTTTCTCCAGTCAGATGACAACAAAGAGTGGATATCATCTACCTGCAACTATGGTGACAATTTTATAGCATCTATTAGAAGAGGAAATGTGCATGCAGTTCAGTTCCATCCAGAAAAGAGTGGAGGCAAGATATTTTTTACTCTCACTTTTTGGTAGCTCAAAGTGTACAGATTCTAGTCTCAGCCCTGTTGGCATTGAAGATAATTGTAAAAATCTTCCATATTTTCCTTTTAGTGGGTTCCTCCTAATCTGATTTGCTATGTAATAATTTGTCACCATTTGATTACCAAATAGGTTTTTTTGCAAGTCTCATATTAATAGATAGATTGAGAAAATGATGTAGACATATTATAAATCAGTTTACCACTCCATTAACATCTGTAATACCTGAAAATGAATGTTTCAGATGTTGGTCTTTCAATATTGAGAAGATTCTTGTATCCAAAGTCAACCACGACAAAGGTAGCCTTCATACCTTTGATATATATGCATCTCTTATGTTTCTCAACTTCTCAGTTAAACTATCTAACATTCTGAAATGTTTATGTGAAGACAGAAGCCTACTGAAGGAAAAGCTTCAAAACTTGCAAAAAGGGTAATAGTAGTTTAAAATAAAACCTTTGTTTCTTCATTTAAATTTCCCACTGCCCCTTTTGTGTGTGTGTGTGCATGTGTGCTTCCTTGCATGTGTGTCAATTTTTTAGTTTTCTCCATGCACCACTTATGGCCCGTGCAACTAGTGTTATCATGGGGATTTAAAGAATTCTTAGCCTTTATGGCCTGGCCCAAGTAATGTTATCATGGGGCTTTAAAGAATTCTTAGCCTTTTTTTTAATGCTTTAGTGGCTACATCATTTTATTGTATTTTGATCTTCTGACAAAGGCTCCGTGCTTAACTATATTATGTCTAGGTAATTGCTTGTCTTGATGTGAGGGCAAATGATAAAGGTGATCTTGTTGTAACCAAAGGAGACCAATATGATGTAAGAGAGCATACAGAAGAGAATGAGGTATTGTGATCGCTTGTTGTATCTGATTTATGGGTACAGACATTGTGCACTCATTTGGCATCATTAAGTCATAAAAGTTGAAGAGAATTAATTAAACTGATATGGGAGCTGCCTATAACTCCCTCCTAAATTTGTTGTATTTTGGTATAATGTAATGAAATTGTCATAAACCTTTTGGTAGGTTAGAAACCTTGGCAAGCCAGTGGAGCTTGCTGGACAGTATTACATAGATGGGGCTGACGAGGTATGCTTTGGACAGAATTGAATGCTTATACATTATTACTTATTAATTATATTCTAAATAAAGTGGTAATATTAAACTGCAGGTTAGCTTTCTGAATATTACTGGTTTCCGAGACTTTCCTCTAGGCGATTTGCCAATGCTGCAGGTTTGTTTTGCAGCAAAAACATCCAACATTAATCTTTTCATGTAACAGTATAAATTTATTTTACTACAAATGCTATATGTTGATTCTGTTCCCTGATTTTAATCTGCTTTCTATTGTAGGTATTAAGATACACTTCAGAAAATGTTTTTGTACCATTAACCGTTGGAGGTGGCATTAGAGATTTTACAGATGCAAATGGAAGGTATACTCTTCGGTGTTACTTTTGTTGCCAGTGTATTATGTTTGATTTTAATTTCCATAACAATGGTTCTTTTTAGAAATGCCCTGATTTTGTAGTTTTATAATTATTTACTTGATCATTCACAATTTAGTGAAGTCTCATTTTTAAGGCATCCCCCATTTTGCTTTCTTTAGGCACTATACTAGTTTGGAAGTTGCTTCAGAATATTTCAGATCTGGTGCTGATAAGATTTCCATTGGAAGTGATGCTGTTTACGCTGCTGAAGAATATTTAAGAACTGGAGTATGCTTCCCAATTTTTAATTCCCTAACAATCCATGCAAATTTGCATGCAAGCCTGTGCATGAGTGTTTGCATGTGTGTCCCTTTTGATAAATTGTGTTTTTTATTTCAGGTAAAGACTGGAAAGACTAGCTTAGAGCAGATATCAAGAGTTTATGGAAATCAGGTACTTCATGTCTCTCTATAAATGTATGCATGTCCAGATCCCCCGTCATCCATGTATATATACATTCTTTGCATTAATCTAATGCATAATAAATGTCCTAAGCATACAAATGCGAGAGTAATTGATCCAATGTTTTTGCTGCATTTCTTTGCATTTGTTCTTAAAATGATTCATAGAGAATCCATAAAAGGGGAGAGAAGTGCTTCCCGTATATGAAATGATTCATGGAGAATCCATGTATATACATTCTTTATGTTTTTTTGGTGAAGTATATTAAGGAAAAATATGCCACCTCTCTTATTCGTTTTGGTGGGTTTTACTCTATGAAGCACGGATGCGTTTCCAGATTCGGGTGCGGGTGTGGGACTCGGCAATTTTGAAAAAGTAGGGTGTGGGTGCGGTGGGGTGCGGCGATTAAAAAATTATTAAAAATATTTTTATTTATATTTTCTATATATTACTAAGCATACTTTTTCATATAATTGTAAATATATACCAATTTAAGAGATGATATATAGAATACAACCGGCCGGTTTCGGCCGGAATTGGTGCGAATCGGCCCATATTGGCGTGAATAAAAAAAAAAAAAAAAAAAAAGGGCGAATCAGCGCGTTGGAGGAGCGTTGCTGCAAGTCCGGTGCGGGTGCGGCACCCATTCTGCCCTGTTGGTGCTTCAGGGTTTTACTCCTGTAAAATTGAGTTAGTTTCTTGTGCTGAGCCTTTTTTCAGTTTCTGGTTTCCGTGGTCTTTCTTCTTTGTCAGTTGGAAAATCAGTGATCTTTCAGAAACATAAAATAATAGCCAAAACTTTTTTCCTTTTGTAAGTTTAATGTTGAAAGCATAAACTACGTACTGGATTTTTCATTATTTCATTTTGAACTGTTGCATTAGTAGGACATATCTTGTAATTATTCCTAGGGGATGTAATTTGCGCCGTGTGCTTAGACTGCGTATTCATTATTGTCAAGATGCATGATTGAAGCTGCCTTTACTGTTGGTTAATTATTTATTTACTTTTCAGGCTGTAGTTGTAAGTATTGATCCTCGTAGGGTGTACCTCAAGAATCCCAATGATGTAGAGTTCAAGGCTGTTAAGTTGGAAAACCCAGGTAAAAGGAAATTACTTTAAAAAATCTAATTTTTTGTTTTTTATTTTCTCTGTAAATTCATATTTTTAGTGCTTGGAAAACCCCATTTAAGACTGAAAATTCTTTTGCTAGGTACATATTGGATTGCCATGTCTGACTTGGTGTCAGTATAATTTTTAGCTAGTTTTCCTAGGAAGCTGTTAATCTAATGTTATAGGGCCACCCGGTAGATTCTTTTATCAAATATGATAGGTTAATATGGTCAGTTTTCAACAATAAAGAAGAAAATTTGTTACTCCTTTCTCCCCACCCCAGGGTGAATAACAAATTACCTGTATCAGAGAGAGAACCAGACAGGTCCAAAGATGTACTACTCGTCTTCCATTTTTCATGAAGTGTGTTTGTAACCATCTTTCTTATGTTGAATTCAGGTCCAAATGGGGAAGAGTATGCCTGGTACCAGTGCACTGTAAGTCTTCATTGCTTTCTTTGTAAGCGCACTCATCTTCACTGGTGATGGAATAGTGCAATTGTATTTTGGGAATGCTATGTTTTACATGTCATTCTACATTGTGATTATAGATTTTTACTTTCCTGCTTTTTAGAAGATTTTTTGGTCTTACTCAACTCTCTGTTGTTTGTCATTAAGGTTAATGGTGGGCGAGAAGGTCGACCAATTGGAGCTTATGAGCTTGCAAAAGCAGTTGAAGAGCTGGGAGCTGGAGAAATACTACTAAATTGCATTGATTGTGATGGTAAATCCAACTCTTGTCCTTGTTAGAAAATGCCCCCATAGAATTTCATTTTGAGCATCAAATCATAATTTGAAGCATTTATTTGAAACTGGTAACAGAACCCATTTGTTTATATCTACTCCATACATTTTGCTATATGGTATACCAATCCAATTTTTTCACAAAATTTTTTCTTTGTAAAGATTTTGTGACCACAAGATGCAAACTTCTTGGAGGTTTGACAAACTAGTTCTTTGTCTTCCACTCTTCCTCTAGATGGCAGCTTTGATTGTAACAGTCATCTTGTGCTTGGTTCATTCTTAAATTAGTTTATTGTTTCATGGTTAATTTTTTTACAGGTCAAGGAAAAGGATTTGATATAGATCTAATAAAGTTGATCTCAGATGCTGTAAGCATCCCTGTGATTGCAAGTAGTGGTGCTGGTGCTGTTGAGCACTTCACAGAGGTGTTCAGGAAAACAAATGCATCCGCTGCCCTTGCTGCCGGCATCTTCCATAGGAAGGAGGTACAAAACTATAGAAATATTTCTTGAACTTCATTTATATGCCAATGCTGATGGAGATTATCATCATTTTGTCTTCATTTTTTTTTTATATAGAGGCTATTCCTTATCATCTTAATTTTTTTTTTTTCTTCTTTTTTTAATGAGCGTCATCCACTTCTCTCCTCTTTCAATTTATTACTTATCATCTTTATATATTAAAAACCTTCAACCAGCATAACCTTTGTTTCCCTGTCAATGCCATAGTGGTTCATCACTTCATATATGTTCCTTGATTTATGGGTTGCAGGTGCCTGTACAATCTGTAAAAGAACACTTGTTAAAGGAAGGCATTGAGGTTAGAATTTAATCCAATAGAAGTTTTGAGGCAAATCTATAGAGGCATTAGATTCATTCTGCTGCAGGCCAATTTAGACAGAGCTTTGTCGCTTTAGCTGGGCATGTGTTGTATATTTAAACTTGTTCTGTAGTGGTTTGATCCATGTCAAAATGTTTTTCCTTTTCTTTTTTGTTTTTGTGTAGTACTCAATGATTAAAATCTCAACGGCATATTAGTCTAGTAGTTTGAACATTTTTGTTCTTGTTATTGTTGGCATGATTCAAAACAATAAGATATCAGATTGATTTCTTTAGTAGATTGTCATTATTCATTCACCTCCATTTGTTCCCTTACTTTATGTTTGGACGGAGGGAGAGGGGAAGATGAGAAAAAGTGACTAGAATGTACGATATTTAAGTATATTCTGACTACCTTCAACTCAACTCTTCTCTCCCCAATCCCCACGTTCCATCAACCCTTATCAATATTCCATAAATTATATAAGGCGGTTTATAATTTTTATCAATGTTCCTTAGATTAAATAAGGTGTTTCATGATTTTGGGAGGCATGAGAAAAAGGAGTCATTAGCACAAGAACCTAGGTAATGAATTAACCATTTTTGTCTCTAGTCTCTACTCATATGAGAATGAGAGGATTACTCGAGTCTCAACTTCTCGGGTGTCAGAATAATTGCTTGAATTCTATTGCCATATGGTGCCCAGTGTTCGTTAGTAATCTTGGTTATGCTCAACATTTTAAGTATGCAATAACTAGTCTGCTTCCTGCCTATACATTAACGTTTTCCCAGACTAATTTGGAGCCTCATGAAGAGAGAGATCTAGGCATGTACAAAGGTGCTTTGAGGCATGCTAAATCTCCAGTCCATTATATTAGAATGTTTAAACACAAGTGGAATCTGGATGCCAGAGCATATTAGATTCTCCGAATCAAATGCTAAGGTATCAATAAATTAAAGTTGAGTTTGAGGGAAGATAGCTGGCTATGGTTTACAATTGCTTTATTGTACCTGGCCAGGCTAGTGAAGTGCAGCGATACAATACAAGATGATCCCCATTAATAGATTTCGTGGTTCTTGTGATGAATCTTTATGGATTTGCAGTGTAGGGGTAATGGTGTTTACATATTATGATCCTGATCACTGACTGGTGTCAAACTTATATAATATTTAAATCATGAAACGTAGCATTTATTATTGCTACGTTTTGTTGAGCCACATCAATATAGCATTTTAGTCTATTTTGGTCAAGTTTGGCCAATTCAGTCTACTTCGATCCAGTTTTGTTTACTTTAGTCCATTTGGTTCACTTCAGTCAAGTTTGATCTATTTGGGTCCATTTTGTCCAATTCAATCCATTCGGTTTACTTTAGTCCAGTTCAATCCATTTAGTCTACTTCAGTCCAATTCAGTCCATCAATCTATTTCAGTCCTCTTTTGTTGAGCAACATCATTGTAACTTTTTTGTCCATTTCAATCCACTTCGGTCTAGTTCAATCAATTTAGGTCTAGTATGTTTTAATACTTGCTTACTTGGTAGAGAGTGGCAAGAACAAGTACATGCTCATCTCCTAGTAAAGGTCAGGCTTAGGTTCAGTGTCCAATGGCACTGTACTCGTTGAGATGATGACACGTGTCCACTTTTGAACACATGTTATTATCTGACCAGATTCAGTGCACTGGATGCACTAGACCTAAATCAAGTCTCCCTAGTAAGAAATAGTATTACACAATTAGCAGAAATACAAATTATTTATAGCGTTAGATACATTAATTTCCTAATTCAAGCAAATGTTAAATCAAACACAATGCATTCTTTCAGTACCAAGAACCTTTCTTTTACTAGCATAATACAAACAACCTTTCTTGCTTTTCTTTGTTTTTTCTCTTTGTATTGCTTGATCAATGATTATCAATGCTCGGTATTGACTAGTTGCTTCCCACCGCTGCTCTAGTGTTTTAACTTTCAAGTATACTTCTCAAACAAACACAAAACAATGACTAGTTGTTGCCCATCACGTGTTTCCTGTACTACAAATAAACGACTGTTACCTCTTTTTGACCAACTTTTGATGTTCTTTCAAAAGCTTTTTAAACCTAAATCCTACCATTACTTGCAATATTGCACATGAGCTTGGGTCAGCTCTCTCATGCTCAACCTAAATCTAATGACAGCATTCCACGCTATGAAGTACGAAGCCACTGATACCATTTTCTTGATAATGATATCATTTTTTAATGTAATAGTTCTCACATTATTGGCTGTTTAAGGTTCGTAAAATGTTCATATATTGGTTGATATGGAGAATCAGGCCAAAGTCCAACAAACCTCTATTCATTTTGATTGACAAGGTAGATTCCGTCCACTTTGCTTTCTCTATCTTCTGGCCCAAGAAAAGAACCTACTTTTTCAGTTTTACCTCCAACTTAACTTAATTAATGCGTGTATACTATGGAGAGTAAGAGCATCCACAGCAGATATTGCAAAAAAAATGTTATTTTGTCACATCAAATACCTACTTTATTATTTTACCACATCATTTTACAACATCTCATTTATCAGGTGTTTTATCCTTCAATTCTATACATTAAAATAATATTCACTACACATTAAAATAATATATTATCCCCTCTCCCATTATCATCAACAACACCGACAGCCACCACCGGCCATCACCCCCACAGCCCACCACCACTGCCACTATCACCGCCCATAGCCCACAGCCCACCACCACCATTAGATCAAACCAAATTGCAACAAAAAAAAAAAAAAAAAACACCCACAACCAGAGAGAGGCAGAGCTCTCCCATTATCATCAACAACACCGACAGCCACCACCAGCCATCACCCCCCACAACCCACCACCACTGACACTGTCACCGCCCATAGCCCACAGCCCACCACCACCATTAGATCAACCCAAATTGCAACAAAAAAAAAAAACCCAAAACTAGAGAAAGGCAGAGTGAAAGGCAGACAAAGAGGAGAGGGAAGAGGGTGAGATCGACAGCGGCCTCAAGGTGAGATTGGTGAGATCGAGCGTGGCAAAGCACACTGTCGTCGTCAGAGCTACGCCATCGTTGTTGCCAGTGAACATCCCAGATTGGTCGAAAAGAGAGGGAACCGGTACAGGGAGAAGAGAGAGGGAACCGGAGAGTGAGAGAGAAGAGAAAAGAAAAAATGAAGAGAGAGGAGAGAGAAAAGGGAATATATAACAATAAAATTTTTGCAACAACTGTCCGTACCGTTGCAAATTTGCAATGGTACTGTAGCCATGTTGTATAATTTTTGAGATTTGGCACATCTCATAAAGCTCCATTTTTGTGTTTGGTGTGGCAAATGTGCCAAATATTTGACATTTGGCACATTTGCCACACCTGTTGTGAATGCTCTAATAGGCGCTTTTCTTTGCACCACTTTTGATAACGTTACTGTAGGCAAAGCCGAAATTTCAATTAAGGAGAAGTAACAAATCTACTAGTGTAGATTGCATTTTCTTCTTATATTTTTCATGTTTGCAAAATTTCAACATTATTAAAGATCAATAATTATCTCAATAATAAAATATTTAAATTCTAAATATTTTATATTTTAAATTATGCACAAATATGAGTTTATAGGTTAATAACATCCAACTAATACAAAATTTGGCATAAGTTTTAAGAAAAATAAGAAAATTTAATCCAACAGTAGAATTTTTTAATAGTTCAATAAGAAACGTAACATTAGCAAAGAGTTACAGTAAGTATAACTTAGTAATACAAGACTAAACCCTAAAAAATCTTGAATCCTCAAGGTAAAAAGATGGAATCCCCTAGAAAAACAAAGAACAAAATATTGAAACATTTTGATAGTTTTCAATGAGATGGTTATCACCAGCTTTGCCATTTTGCCACCAAACCGAACAAATCAAGGCTCTGATACCACATTACACAACGTGACAGCATAGAAAAGATTAATACCCTTGAACACCTTGAATTCTCAAGTCAAAGATTTAGAATACACCAAAATAATCAAGAACAAAATATCAGAACTATTATTGATAGTAAAGGGAGTAGGACTTCGAACCCTAATTCTTCTTATAAGAAAGAGTAGACAAAGCATAATAAATGCATAGGTTTGTGCACCATTTGTTTTTCTTTTTGCCGAAGGTCTGTGCACCAATTGAGTTTTGAGAAGTATGAAAAAAAAATTATTTAACAACGAAACTGAAAAATGATTTTCATTGTATTTTCACGTTGACAATCAAACACGGTAAAATGAAAATATTTTACATTTGTAAATATTTTACTTCAAAACAAACAAAGTGTGTATATATATATATATATATATATATATCATTGCATCAAAGTTATTATTAAAATATTTTGAGTGTAGCTTGAGAATATATATTGTACAACTAAAGCGTGTACTGCCAAGCTAACAATGAAAGTGTAAAGCTCATATCATTTGACTGCCTACGTTAATAGCTAACAATATCTGATGACCCCCGAGGTAATAAGAGATTTATGTTTGGTTGTGGCTTCAGAAGAGTGCTAATTTGGCCTTCGTTGAAATACATAAAAAGTAGTTGTATGATGTATTTTCGATTAGTAGATGGCAGGAAATTGACATTCATAATATCAAAAATTAGATTAATTGTATACAGGTGTTTTTCTTATAGGCCTGAGGAATGTATATGTAAATGTGTAATGATGGTTCCAATGTTTCCTTTTATTCAATAGTTGATTAAGTTCTTATTCATGCCTCTTCCTATTCTATGTATTTGATTAGTTTTAATCTTTTGAAACATCTTGCATGTCTACATTTGTGTGATGATCACCACGCCCCAATAAACAAACTGATATCTTCTTTTTGCTATTGTAAGTTGAGGGAACTTCGTCCCTGGATTCGAACCTTGAATGGAAATTTGAAATATATCAAATTTTTGGTGGAAAACGTATATCAATTTGTTCAACGAGCTGTGCGCATTATTGATAAATACATGCAGGAGCCTGAATCTCAGATTCCCTGGTGTTTTCTTCAACATCTTAGTTCTCTTCTTTGCATTGGCCCTTGCTGGTTTACATGTGTTAACTTATACAATAACCAAAGGCTACTAATTTCTTTTGTATTTTGCTAACAATGTTAATATATGCTACTAGTAACAACGTGGTATGCCTTTTGTTTGTAACGTGGTATGCTAAAACTAATACAAATTTTACTACATAAAAATTACAATTTAATATAGTAAGAATGCGATTGGTGCATAAAAGAAAGGGTTTGGAGGTGTAGTGGGGGAGGGGATTGAGTTGCATGTTAATATAAAAGAAAAAGTTGTCAAAAAATGTCTATTTCTTTTTTTGATGAATAAACGATTCAATAAAACAAACTAAGAAGGAACAACAGGGATAGAGCACAGCCTGAGTGATGTGATTGATTAAGACCCATGCAAGTTGCGTGGGTCTTAATCAATCAATGTAACTTCCGTGGGTTTTAATCAATCAATCACATCACTCATGAAAATTGAGTGATATCACTTAATTTTCATAATCCATCATCCAAACCGAGTGCGTCCCACGAATGACAAACTGTTTGGCTTGAATTATGAATAAAGTGAATGACAAACTTTATTATGGATAAAGTTTTTCTTTTTTGGGCCTAACTTTTTTTTTTTTTTTTTGATAAAGGCCTAACTTTATACATGTCTGCCATGGTAATCTAGCTAGTTATACATGTCTCCTGTGGATGATATGTAACAAGAAAGCTCTTTTGAATGAAATTATGTACTTTAAAGCCTATTAATAGATCCTTCCCTCCCAGCATAAGTTCAAATTAATCCTAACATCTATAGGAAGCCTAAGTAAAAGTGAATGAAAAACTTAAAAGGCATCTGAAGTGAGATGCTAGACCTAGCACAGAAGGCCAAGAGGCCCAGGACTTTTTTTTTTTTTTTTTTTGATATGTTTTAAATCAAGCTCATTATATATATAATATATATTTTTTCAAAATATCAAGAGGGGCCATTGTAGCTTCGTCCCTGTATTATCTGTTCTTTGGGCTTCCGAGATGGCGGAGACAAAGGCAATGAAGTTTCTGGGGCCAAAGAAGTTGTTGAGGAACACGACAACGTTGGCTTGTGCTTCTGGGGACTTGATCCATTGCATGCGTGACCTTAGCACGCACGTGTCACTACAATTTTTTCCAAGAACTGTGCAACCGTTGCAGCTCATTCTGACACTTCGATCTTGCAGAAGAGAGAGAAGAAGCAATAATCTGGAAGAAGTTAGAAGAGTGAGAGAGAGAGTCAGTGTTAGTGCAATTTTTTTGAGAAACTAGTGAAGTGAAGTACAAGAAGTAGTGAATATATAGAAGAAAGGGTGTGTGCAGAAATATGTATATAGTAGTTTTAGACAAAATATTGCATCTACAAGTTAAAATGGTTGCAATAGTAACTTAAAAGTGTTAAATTACTGCATCAACAATAATAAGTTGCAATAACTTATAATTTTCAGCTACAATAGGAGCTTCAATATATAAGGAAAAATTGTTGCAATAACTTAAAATGAAAGAATTGTTGCAATAAATTGATACCAATTGTTTTTGCAATCTATTGCAACGAAAATTTCGAATTAATAGCTATTACATCGAAGTTACCATTGTAATAATTTGATATTAATTCTTTTACAATCTATTGCAATGACAAACATGTAACTGCAATGAATATATCGTTGCAATAACTTTGTATCAATTATTTCATAGTCAATCGCAATGACAAAATGAATTAATTATCTATTACAATGAAGATATCATTACAGTAATTTAATCCGACTTATTTTGTTCAATTATTTGCAATCTATTACAACAAGTTTTGTGAAGTAATAGTCTATACTTACAAGATATTCAAAATAGTAAATTGTTAGTGTAATGATAAAGAACAGTTATTATAAAACCGATGATATATATTTCAAATCTTATCATATCATAAAATAATATTAACAAATAAAAATAAAAAACTATCTTTGATTTCCGTTCTACCATGTAAGCTTGAATGCATTAAAATTTGAACTCATCAAGTAATTATGTATGTGATCCGCCTAGTCAAGTATTGTCAAAATATATGCTACACAAGTATACAATTACTGGATCCATATCTCGTGCAATACCTAGGGTATTGCACGGTGTGCAATCATTTCAATCTCAGCCCTTACTTTAATCTAATGGATATAAATATGTCACATCATAGAGCCACGTCATCAATCCGCGTGACACCACTTTCACCCATTTCTTTACTCTTTTCTCAACACCCTTCAGCTTCCTCAAATTTCAAAAAACTCTCTCTCCGTTTCTCTACTCCATCAGATCTTTCTCTAAGACTCCATGGCTACAGCTAGCAGCCACCGAGTTTCGCTCCACCAATTCTAGTGGTGATTCCAGTAAATTTCCTATGTCTCTCTAATAGGTACTTCGGGAAATTGTTTTTTTTTTAAATGGTTGGGGGATCTTGTTGTTTGGATTTTTATTATCTGGAGAGTTTTGTTTTGATCTTATCTTAATTTTTTTGAATTGGGTTTGTTTGATTTTGCCAAAAAAATCCACCTTTGATACTATCAGTTATGATCCATAATTTGCTGAAAAGTAGCCATTCATTTTTACTGATCTAGTGTTTTGGTTTCATTCCTGTAGCTTGAAGGAGAGACCTACTCATGGGTAATATGTGTTCTCTGTTTTTATGTGCTGAATTATCTTCTTCTTTTTTCTTTGTATTTTTGGAATATGCTTTGATTATGCATCTGAAACACATATCAATCTAAGAAATGAAATACTGTAAGTTTCACCTTTATTCTAAAGCCAACCCCAAACGTGATTAGATCTAGACATTTTGATTATCAGTTTTTTTTCTCCCTCCTTTTTTGATTTCATTGTCAAAGATTTTCCCTTTTTTAATTAATTTTCTTTTTCGGTCCTTGCTAAAAATAAAATAAAAAATTTATTTTGTAATGTTTTGATTTCTTGTTTTTGTCCATTGGTGCTCCCTATGTCCATTGGCAAACAACTTGCTGCTATGTTTGTCAATATTAAAATAAATGCTTTGCTGATATGGTAATTGAAATTTTGGTCATGAAGAAGTTCATTTTTTGGTGTGAAGGTTGTTGACTGTTGTATATGTGATGACCCTAATTCCATAATTTGTTTTTCCTTTGTTGAGTTTACTGAAGAAGGTAGTTTGAAGGTATGGTGAATAGTTTAATAGTTGGTGGTAATGAATTCTGATGTTTACTTGATTAATTGCTATGTTGTTTCTGTAGAAGGTGCAAGGGCTACTTTTAGAAATTTCATTGGAGTTTGATAATACCTATATCAACAATCAAGTATATTTGCAATGAATATTTAATTTGGTTACATAATTTTTATGTTTATTGTCTAATTGCTCTGTATCTTCTTTTTTAAAGTTCTTGAATTTATTTTTTCCTTTGGAAGTACAATACGTGATTAAAATTATTTGGATACAAGTTGTAGTAAGATCTTTGGTGCAACAATCTTTTTTTCATTGGAACTTGTCTCTCCATACTTTGGAATAAAGGTGCATTTTATGCCATTGGCAAATCTTGTTTCTTTTGGATATGATGGTATATTGAGACATAGTTGGCATGAGTGTTTGTAGATCTAACTTTTTTTTCACTAGAAATGCATTATATTTAGAAGCTGTAGATTTTTTTACAAGAGCTCATTTGTTTTTCCTTTATTGGTTTGGCTCATTTTGTCATTTGTTATGGGCTACAGAGTTAATTCTTTAAGCTTCCATTTCAGGACGATGCAAAGAAACTTGACAATGTTGCCTAGAGGTGTTGTAAAAGGAGTCTTGGTTCGACTCATTTAGTCTTGGAAGGTAGAACAAATCCTGTTGAAGGAGTCCAATGCAGAATAGGTGCTACTGCTGAAGGAGTTCAATCTGCTGGCTGGGTTATCAAATTGAAGAAAGAGGTTTGGGTGGATTAGTTTTAGTTTATTGATAGGCTTATCAAATTAAGGCTCCTATCATTTAGGAAGAGTTATCTGCTTGTTAGTAGATTATTCTTCAAATGTAATTCCTTTTTTTTTTTTTTAGTTCAGCATATCAGATTATGTGTAATTGGAGACATTGTATTTAGTTACTATTTAATCAATGAAAAATAAAAGAATCAAGGAGTACTACAATCCAAATTTCTTCTCTTTCTCAAATTCTTAGAGGCTAATCACCTAAAACTCAACCAACTTATACTTATTTAGTGTGTACGTTATCTTACATAAAAAGGACTCCACAAATGGAATCCACAAATTTATGTGAGGTGTAAATACATTAGATGTTTCTCAATATTTGCAAGAACTTGATTTGAATAAACCAATACCAATCTCTAAAACAAAGACATGTGAAAGTAAAGAGAAAAATAGGTTCAACGACATTTTTGGGCATCCTTTCTATTATACTTATTTATAAAATGAACTTGTACAACTAAAGAGAGTTCAACTTCAAGAACACAAAAATTTTCCCATGCTCCCCCTCCCAAGGTTCAGATTAACCTCATCATTGTCTTATATAATTAAATCTTACTGTTCTAATTTGGGCTTCAACTCCAGCAACTTAACTTTTTCTATCACCATTGCTTCAGCTTAGCCTTGAGCCCTCAACCTTCATTCATGGTGTAACTACAAATATTCTAATTTGGACTTCAATGCTAATTATCTCTACAAGTAAAAATTCATGATTATTAGTAAAAAAAAAAAATGGCACATGGTTACTGGAATTAAAAAGAGATGCTTAAAAATGGCACATGGTTGCTGGAATTAAAAATGGCACATGTTATACTACCCAAAGATGCAGAAACATTTTCTTTAATCAGTAATTACACACACATGCTGGGATTCAAATTCCAAACTAAGCAAAAGAGGGGGAGAGAGAACTAAAGTATCATTTTATATGTGAATTAATAACAAGCATTTTGAAGGTTCTACTAAAACAATGCTGAAAAATCTACTAAAGTATCATTTTTGGTGAATTAATGGCACATGTTATATGTGAATCTACTAAAAATCTACTAAATGGCACATGTTATATGTGAATTAATAACAAGCATTTTGAAGGTTCTACTAAAGTATCATTGCATTGTAAGTTCCAGTGTCTGGCACACAACCTTTCTCCTTCATGTGCTCAAAAATCTCAACGGCATCATCAATCTGACTAGCCTTCCCTAAACCCTCAATAAGGTAACTGAAAGTCAAACAATCAGGACTAAACTCATCCACTAACATTGCTTTCAATACACTCTCAGTTTTACTAACTCTACCCAATTTTGACCACCCATCCAACTTAAAAGTGGCTTCCATTAGTTGTTAGATTGATAAAAAAAAGATAAGAAAATTGTAGAGAGTGATCCAACCTGCTTAATGTTCCAACTTATGCTTCTATTTCCTTCTAATCAACTACATCTTAATCTGAATTAGCAAGGTTTAAAATCTTTGTAAAGAATCAAAATAGCAAACCAAATATACAAATATATAAAATCAATATTTCAAGGATTCCAGTCTTTAAGTACTTACAAGTGAGCAACTTCTGTTGTCTTCTTCTTCCCAAACACATAGCTCGCCAGAACATCCTCCATTCCTACATCACAGCAATTAAGCAATTAAGATTAAAGAAATTAACCTTCAAATTTAAAGCAATTAAGCTTCATTTTACGAAAAGTTATCAAATTTACAACAAAAGCCCAGATTTTTCTATGTTTAGTTTTCTTGAAGCAAAAATTGAATTTTTAGCATAAAACCCAAATGGCCAACCACTATTGATACTTTGTTTTGTTAGGTAGGACAAAGAAAATAAAAATAGAGTAATTTTTATTATATGGGACACTTCAAAAATTAACGATTCCACTTAATTAGACTCCAAAAACTTCATTGCCTATTTGAAATTCTTCTTCACTACCATTAAATTATCTTATACATAACGATTCTCAAAAAAAAAAAAAAAAAATCTTATACATAACAAACATGCACACAAATATATAAGACGTGAAAGAGGGAAAAGGGGTACCAGAAAGAGGGAGACCTTCATTCCATGAGAGTTGGGACTTGAGACAGCTTCACACATGAGAAAGAGGGAGGAAGTTTTTTTGTTGAAGAGAGAGATGGATCTTCTTTGTCGGCGTCGGAATTGGACGAGCTTGAAGCTTTGCCGGAGCTTTGGAAGCAACAATGATGGCAAAGAGAGAGGCTTGGCCTTTTGTGGACTGGTATTAAAGATTGAAGAAATTAAGCAATTAAGATTAAAGAAATTAAGATTAAAGAAATTAACCTTCAAATTTAAAGCAATTAAGCTTCATTTTACGAAAAGTTATCAAATTTACAACAAAAGCCCAAATTTTTCTATGTTTAGTTTTCTTGAAGCAAAAATTGAATTTTTAGCATAAAACCCAAATGGCCAACCACTATTGATACTTTGTTTTGTTAGGTAGGACAAAGAAAATAAAAATAGAGTAATTTTTATTATATGGGACACTTCAAAAATTAACGATTCCACTTAATTAGACTCCAAAAACTTCATTGCCTATTTGAAATTCTTCTTCACTACCATTAAATTATCTTATAAATAACGATTCTCAAAAAAAAAAAAAAAAAAAAAAAAATTCTTATACATAACAAACATGCACACAAATATATAGGACGTGAAAGAGGGAAAAGGGGTACCAGAAAGAGGGAGACCTTCATTCCATGAGAGTTGGGACTTGGGACAGCTTCACACATGAGAAAGAGGGAGGAAGTTTTTTTGTTGAAGAGAGAGATGGGTCTTCTTTGTCGGTGTCGGAATTGGACGAGCTTGAAGCTTTGCCGGAGCTTTGGAAACAACAATGATGGCAAAGAGAGAGGCTTGGCCTTTTGTGGACTGGTACAGGGCTGCTACGACAATGGATTGAAGGAGAGGTAGCTGCGCAGGGGGGAGAGAGAGAAAAAAAATTTTGAGTTTATGTTTTATGAAACAATGGGCGGGCTAAATCCTGAAACAGTGGGCGGGTGTGAAATTTTTTAAGGGCAAAATAGTCTTTTTGTCATTTGGTGAGGTGTCAAATATTTAAACCATTAGATTAAATCTATGGCCGAGAATGGAGCTACTGCACACTATGCAATACCCTAGGTATTGCATGGGATATGGATCCACAATCACTCAAAATCAATCAAGACAACCCATCAAAACTCAGAAGAGCTTGCTTCCAAACTCTTCTTTGTTTGGACTAATTCTCGAAGACGAAGATGATGCAATACTGACTAGGTCCCTGGGCTCTAACAAGCATCTCCCAAGCTGAAGAGCCACTTTCACTTCTAACAACTCCCCATCTTCCCTCGTATCAGCCTCTTCTTCCTTCAGGTTTGATTCTATTGTCTCATTCATGAGCCTAAAGAACCCAACTGAGTCCCTATACATCTCAAACACCATCCCAACTTGCCCACCATGTTCCACAGTGTTAACCACAGTGGCTAAAGCTCCAAACATCACTCCCAAAAATGCACCTCATGAGCCAATGAAAGGTAATCCTTGAAAGATTGACCCAACTGCAGCCAAACCAGTAAACAAAGGTCCACTTACTGCAAGAACTTATTCCAAATCAAGAGTGTTAAGCTAGGTCTCATTAGATTGAGTAGAGGCTGATGAAGAAGAAGCAATGGCAAATTGGGTAGAAGCACCACCCTTGGATTCAAGGTATGGAAGGGGAAGATTCGTGTAGAGCTGTGGAGCAAATTTCTTGGCATGTTCTAAAGCCCTATGAAGGCGTCTATTCTCATTTTCTAAAGCTGCAATCCGAACTCTTAGTTGACGAGAAGCCCTAGCCGCATCCTCACAAGTGGCCAGATGAGCCAAGTTCATCCTCCAACTGACGACGCAGAAGCTGGGGCTCAGCCTCCAACAACACTCGCTCACCCTCAAGAATTTCCAGGCACTCAGTCTGGCTCATAGAAGTCATTTTTGGAAAGCCTAACGAGTACATGTTGTGCCCAGAGGGAGCCTCGCCCTCAAAGAATTTAGTCCTCGGATTTTTATGGAAATAGCGAGGCCAACCACATCGATCCTATATGGGGAAGCCCAAAAACAAATGGAGAGTCATGAATCAAATATAAAATGGACACAATATAAACGTAAAAGTAGACGTATCTCAGAGACTGAGAAATAAGTTTTCCTTCCAATCAGTCTAAATTCCAAACCAATACATGCGGTATTTTAAAAAATCATTAGAGTGTTATCACATATTCACATGATCTATTTAGTAACTAAAATCCGGTCACATGTGGTATTCTAATTAAAATTGAGTGCAATTAGAAGGATCTGTGACATGTAGAAGGAAATTAGAATGTACTATGGATTCTTGATTGAGCTTCTACTACTAGTAGTTGTGGATAAGGTAAGTGTCTTATTCTTACCGTGTGATATTGTGGTGCACCAAAGCCATCCTCATGAGACCATACACTGTTATATTCTCCAGGTTCTTCTTGAGATTGTCTACGCACAATTTCCCTACCCATCTCTAACCATATCATGCATTGTTAGCCGATTCAAGCAATCTACTGTTACAAGAAATCGACGACACAGAATTTGCAGTTCACTTTCAAGGGATAAATTTGAGTCTTGAAGTATTCCCAATGTATAATTCTTTTCCATTCCAACATAGTAAAGTGCAATATTACGAAACAACTTCTGCTGCTTGCCACTCAGTAAATGAAAACTTACCATAAAAGTTTCAAACATTTCGTGATGAGATTCATTTAATTCTTTCAATGCATTTTTCCATTCTGATGCACTCTTACCGAACAGACAAGAACCCAAAAGTTTCACCACCAATGGAAGCCCTCTAGCATGATATACTACATCCAATGTGAGATCCATATAATTTTCATTAGGAGGGTATTTTCCAAATGCATGCCAACTAAAGAGCTGAATAGACTCACGGTAATCTAGTGCTGGTAATTTATACACCATATCCACCATACCCAAACTAAGAAGATCTCTATCTCTTGTTGTAATGATAAATCTACTTCCTGATTGAAAATAATCGGGCCTAATGGCTAGTATATGTAATTGTTCCAAGTGATCCACATCATCAAAAACAAAAAGAACCATTTTACCTTGTATATTGTCCATTATAGCAGTAGTGCCTTCATCAACATGTCTAGTTCTTTTATTGGAATTTACGCCAACACTGGAGTGGATTTGCTCTTGTAAATCAATCAAACCATTTGATTGCTGCGCTCTTTCTGTTACTTTTCCAAGAAAGCAACTTCCTTCGAATTTACCTTTTAGAAGGTTATAAATAGCTTGGGCCATTGTTGTTTTCCCAATGCCACCCATCCCCCAAATACCAATCATACAAACATCATCTGAATACCAGTCTAAACACTTATTAAGTTCCTCCACTCGAGACTCAATTCCAACCGTGTAGGGTGTATCAGGGAAGTATGCCAGATTTAGTTTTTTCAAAAGGGAAATGTTAACAAGTGACGTTGGGACATTGGTTAAAAATTCATTCTAAGAAAATTTTTACATCATTTTTATAGGAAATGAAAAAAGCTATCAAAACATTAATTACTTTTTTTTTTTCCATAAAAACTTTTTTTAATTGGATTGTTAACTAATGCTCTAAGGCACTTGTTAACATAACCCTTTTCAAAATGTCTTCAATAATGTCTTCTATAAACCTTGACTCGAAACTGCCAGTTGTAATCACAATAAAAATCTAAGTATGATGATCATTTAATATATAAGATGAAACTAACCATGAATAAGAGAATGAAACACTAATATCCCATTTTTACATCCCTTCAAAATACAACTAGTTCATTTTATTTTTCAGATAATGAATAGAGTAACAACCAATATCACAAGAAAGAGAGTATTTTTATCCCTGAAAATAACAAAATAGTGGACTTTTCAAAAATTTTAGACTTAAATTTATTGTCCGTCCTAAAGTTTATTTTAGAAGCAATTTTAGTTTCTAAAGTTTAAAATCAATCTTTTTTATTTTCTTAAAGTATTCACACCAGTCTTAACAAATTAGCCTAATGTTAAAAATATAGCTAAAAATCCACAAAAAGACCATGCATCAGTCTCAACAAACTACCAAAAAAAATTTAACATTCAATTTTGAATTGCTACAACCAGCGAGATATATTGCTCAGTACTACTAATAAAATTATTTTTTTATTCTCTCTTTTCTTTCTCCTCTCCCTGCTAACTCATTCTCTTTTCTCACCTAACTCTATGTCTCTCTCTCTCATGCACCGATCAACATCAATCAGTGGTGGTTGTACGAAGTTTTGGTCATGATTTGGTGGTAGTGGATGTTCGATCTAGTAATGGCAAATCTGGGTGTCTAAAGGTTGATTTTTGTGGGTTTGTTTTGATATTTGTTTGCCTTGGTGGGTGATAGGTTTGGTTTGATTTGTGAGGTAGTTGTTGGGTTTGTGATTTTTTTTTGTTTGATTTTTGCGGTTGGTGTGGTGGTTTCCAAGGTGGGTGCGGTGGTTGTCAATGCACGGTGGGTTGACGTGCTTCGACATGCTCGCAAATTGGAATTTGTAAGATAATTATTTGGTTGATTTTTATGGAGAAAATAGGCTTTTGTCTTTTCTTTTTAAAATATCCAGTAAAATGCCCTATGTCTGAAACTAATTAGGGAAATGCCCCTGTTTTGAAACTCGATTTTTGGAACATCGAGTTATAAATAAATAAATTTCTGGAACTCGAGTTCCATGTAAAGTACTCGAGATCATGGAACTCGAGTTCCACTTGAATTTTTTCAAGGAACTTGAGTTTTGTGAACTCGAGTACTTCACATGTAACTCGAGTTCCAGAAATTTTTTTTTTTTTTTTTTGGTATTTTCCTAAATAGTTTCAGATATGAGATATTTTGCTGGATATTAAAATTATAAAAAAGAAGAAGAAGAATAAGAAGAAGAATAAGGGCAAAAGCCAATTTTCTCCTGATTTTTATAGGTTGATTTGTTTGGTTTGGATTGATTTTGTGCAGTTAGGGTTGTTTTTGTTATGGGTTAGGGAATGTTTAAGGGAATTTTAATTAATCTGGGTGATTTTTTTTTGGGGGGGGGGGGGGTGGGGAAGGGGTCAAAATCTGGGTTTGTTCTTCATTAGCCTATGACGCCTTCTTTTGCGCCTCTTTCGCCTTCAAGGCCTACAATTTGGAATGGTTATAGCACAAAACACCCAAGAAAGCAAGCTTGTACCCAAACAAATTAAAGGGTGTGACTGTGTGCTTAATAACAGACCAAGAAAACCAATCAACAACCTATCTTTCACCACACCAACCACATTCATGGTCAAAGCCGAAGTCTTTCCCTCAAGCAAAAACACAGCAAGATTCAAAGCAAAAGCACACAACAAATATCAGTGTATGATGTTTGTTATGGAATTTTGGAGAGATAAAATATAATATTTAAATAAAGTAAAAAAAAAAAAATAGAGTATCGAGTCTGATATGTGTGCATAAAAAACATAGATAGCTAGACTAGAAAAAGTAGAGTTTTTTAGGTAAGTTTAGCTAAAAATTTGAGGAGGTTGATGTGAATGCTCTAAACCAAACTAAAAAATGATAATTCAACACTCCATAAAGAGTAAAAAAAATCACTTAAAAATTCAAGAACTAAAATTGCTCATGGACTCAAGTTTAAGAACCAACATTGTATTGACATTTTTAATAATATTTTTTATGTACACCTCTTATCTACATCATTAATTTCAACAACAATGCTAAACATACATCAATTTTATTTAAAAAAAAATCATAGTATTTCATGTAGCATATTGTGTGCAAGTGGAGAAAACCTTTAGTATTTTAATTTTCTTTTATTATGGTTTATATCTCACAATTCTGTTCCAACGTTCTTAACTTTTCAACCAATAAAATAAAATAAGATTAAAATGACATAGTTCTCTCATGACTTAACTAAAAAATCGAATAAATCTACATTTTTCTTTTACGCTATCCCATCAAGACCGACTCCCTCATCCGATGTTCAAATTTGAGTTTTTTTTTTTTGAAAAAGTGGAGAGTGAAAATTGAAGAAAGAGAGGAAAACCTTAGCTAGATATTGAACAAAACGAGCAAATGGGCAAAATCTCAAATTTCACACGGGAGCATCATTCGCAAATCCAAGCGTTTGATTGATGGGTTAAAAATATTCAGCATTCTCTCTTTATTTGGCACGTTTGTCTATACTCCAGAGAGTCCAGAATGTCCCTCCCTAGCAATCCAATCTCTTGCGTTTGTTCTCTTTTATGTATTTATTTATTTATTTATAATAATTTGATCATTAGGATTAATTGGAAAACTTTTTTTTTTTTTTTTTTTGAGAAGGAGGATTGGAAAACATAATCATTGGATATCTCCATTAGAGACACCAAAAAATGTCAGGAAACTTGATGTTTATTAACCTATTTTGTCCAAACATGGTTAATTTTATCGATGCAACAATTAATCAAACTATCGTCAAGTGTCTATTTTGCAAAATCAAATAAATTCACATTTTTCTTTTACACTATGCTTAAGAGATTAAGGCGAGATAATGCATTCTTTATTCTACACATTGCTTCTGATTAAGGATGGATAAAAAGTAATATTTTTTTAATCTTAGTACATATTATCAAGTTCTATTGCACTTTTTTTTTCATCTATTAGTTTATAAAATACTTTATTTGCTTATTGAAAATGTTTATAGTTTTTTATAGGTCAAAATGCAAAACTCAACCTTTAAGTTTCACCACTTTTCATTTCAGTCTTCTAAATTTGCATTTTGTCAATTCAATCTTCTAAGTTTCAAATCTCCTCAATTCAGTTTTCTGTTAACTCACCATCCATATATACTTTTAGTTTTGACCATAATTCAATATTTATTATATCATTTATTTCTTAATTTAAAACAACATTTTCTTATAAACAAAAAAACCCAGAAATTAAAATAACCCCAATTACCCCCTAACCCACATCATCTAAAGAACACAAAATCCCCAGCCTAATCCAATATGCGAGAGATTGAGAGGGAGAAAGAGAGAAATATTTATAGCTCAGCAGCCTAAGATAATGGGGTCTTTAAAATACAAATTTTAAAAGAGCAAGAAAGAAGAAAAAATAAGTCAGAGAAATGAGAATGAAAAAGGACCTAGAAACCCGTAGCAGTTGTGAGGAACAACAAAGCTTGAAGACACCAACCAATCCACAAGAACACAAACTTCTCCAAACTAAACAATTTCCGATCCTAAGACTTCCCAGATACAACAACACAAAGCCTCACTTTTCATCCAAATTTTTGGTAAGTACATATAATACAATTATACAACAACAACAATAGCAATACTAATAGTTAAGGTAAAATAAAGAAGACCCAGAAAAGAAAAAACTGCTCTTTGGGGAAAATATAAAAGGAAAAATGATAATTCAAAGAGCTATGATTTTTCTTTTTCACTTTAAAGCTCTTTTTTTTTCTAATCATATATTCTCCCATCTATTGCTTCTTCTTCTTCTTCCTCTTCTTCTTGGCCAGAGCCGCCAAGTAGACCTTCTAGAGTGGAGCTGAGCCACCAAGAAACCCTGGAGCAAAATGACCAAAAACACCTCCTCCTCCCTCTCGATCTCTCTTCCACCCTCTTAGTCTCTCATATTTGGGTTAGGCTAGGGATTTTTTTTTGTTCTTCAGAAGAGGTTGGGTAGGGACCGCGGGGTAAATCGGTCATTTTAATTTCAGTTTTTTTTAATTAACATTTTTTAATATTAAGAAATAAATAATAAAATAAAAATTAAATATTAAATTATAGCCAAAACGGCGTCGTTTTGGGTAAGTTAACAGCAGATATGGATGTGAGTTAACAGAGGACTTAATTGAGGAGATTTGAAATTTAGAGGATTGAAATGACAAAATGCAAACTTAAGGGACTGAAATGAAAAATAGTGAAACATAGAGGGTGAGTTTTGCATTTTAGCCTTTTTTATATTTTACTTCTTTTTTTTTTTTTTTTTTGATATCATTTGTGGCTGTTCAAAGATAGTCAAGAACTTGACTAAGGCTCCGAGTATGCATAGTTTCCCTATTCTACATACATCAAATAATTATAAGAACGGATTATCTCAGAGTAATCTCAAGATGTTGATTAGGAGTTTTAAATTGAAAATCTCATAGATCTTACGAGGTTGAACCACTAGACCAAATCCATGTGAATTTTTCTTTTTAAATTTGACCCAAAAATAAATTACTGGCTCCACTAATGTTTATATAGAGTAATTCTTAGATACTCTCAAAGTACGAAAATCTACTATAAATGTGAGAGTAGAAAATACCATTTATACATGCTCCAAAAGTATTTAAAAATTTTCTCCTTCTATGAGAATATCATATATCATATTTATTATACGTCAATACACTAATCACAACTTATCAACTTAACAGTGATAAAAATAATTAAGAAATTTATTGTGTATTTAAGCAAGAAAATGAATTTACCGATTTGCCACATTTTGCAAGTCCCAGCCTGCCGAGTTTGCAGCCTCAGTCAAAGCAGCCCTCCACCTCTTCAACTTGTCTTCCCCGAAATGCTCCATATGACTGGCAAATACTTCAGCCAAATTCCCCTCCAGTGCCCGCACCTTGGATGGACGCACATCGTAGAAAACAGGCACTACAATTTGCTGCAATCTCCGTTTGCATTCCATGATTTTTTCCAGCTCTTTGAGACACCAGCTCGAAGCAGCATAGTCTCTCGAAAATACTATAACAGTGATCCTCGACATCTCGATTGCCTTCTCTAAATCTGTCCAGATATCATTCCCTCTCTCAATCTCTGTGTCATCTCTAAAGGTCCAAATCTGACTCCGTCTTAGAGAAGCAAAGAGGTGGTCTGTAAAGCCTGTGCGAGTATCATCACCATAGTAACTTACAAATACTTCGTTACCCCATGTTGGACTTGTGATGGATGAGAATGATGCGGAACAGGTTGTTAGGGCCATGAAAGCAGAGCAACAAACTATTCTTACAAGAAAGAAATTAAGAAGAGCAAATTAAAGAAGACCAATGCGCGACGAAACATTAATATGTAGACTCGTGATTTTCCAAGAACCACCAAGGAAGATGAGGGGAAAGTGGCAGGCAAGAGGGGATAGGTAAGGGGAGCTGAGGCAATCGGTCTGAGTCTCTCAGATCCGTGGAGAAGACTCGTATAGTCAAAAAGTTTCATGCGATTGTGCATGGGTTAATTGACTCCAGAAAAACTCAAGCGGGACCCGAAATGTCGCTTTCATGATAAATTGCGTTTGTATAAACGGTTGTAACTGTGTTTTGACTTCAAAATGAGTACTAAATAAAAAAATTACGAGTTGTTGATATTGCAAAATGGAGTTTTGGACTTAAAAACACTTTTTTAATCTCTCAAAGCGGCTAACTAAACGGATCCATAATTATCACAAATCAATTATAATGGGAAATTATACCATAGTCTGGACTTAGTGCTACATCCACTATCTAAGGCCCGGCCCAATCCTAATCACTCCTAACCCAAAACTACACATTTCTCATCATGATCACTCTGCTACATCTCTGCAGCCTCGGTAGACTCAAGTCGCTCAACACTTACACGCTCACTGACTGTCCCTCACACGTTGCTTTGGCATTTTGAAAAGCTGAAGAATGTGGAGTTCGTCGTGAATCAACAATTGTATATCTAGTAATAAGATCTTTTTAATTTTCTTGATGATCTATATTTACAAGCATTTTTGACAATAGTCAATTATCAAAACCAAAGACCAATCAAAATTTAAAAAAATAAAAAAACAACAGCAACAACTTGTACATGAATTTTTTAAATTTATTTTGATAGAAAGGATTTTTTTTTGCAATTTAACACCATTTTGCTAGCAATTTCTTTAGTTAGCATGTTTCCGAGGTTATTTAAGAAACTAGCATCTCGAATCTAAGAGACTCGAGTTCACGGTAGAAACTAGAACCTAAGAGACTTGAGTTCCTTCAAGCAATCATCTAAGTGTGAAGAAGCAAATGTTTATGGCGTCCATCTTTTAAGTGTGAAGAAGCAATTGACAGAATTAGGTGGCAGCAAAAAATATTGTCGAAGAAGCATTCAAGTTGACTGTTGACAACTCAATAGCCGGTGTCATTCAAGGAGAAATGAAGCAAATCTCTATAGTACAGCTGTACAGGGGAGGAATGAAGCATTCCTGAAGCTTGTCTTGTCTTAATATATATTCGGCAAAAAAAAGCTTCTTGTCTTAACGTATATTCCTTCTTTTCTCTAATTATCTTTCCCATTACTAGGGATTTGCTTAGCTTAGGTGTTGGCAGTTTAAAAGAAGAAACCAAAAAAAAAAAAATTTCTGTGGAAAAAAAAAATTCTAGGTTTACAGGGAGTTACTTAGTGTGTTGCAGACATGCAGTTAAACATGACTATACTGTGACTGAACCCCCTTCCTATGCTATTGCTGCTAAACACCCTCAATGGGTGGCTGCCATGGACTCAGAATTTCAGCCCCTTCAGAAACAGAAAACATGGTCCTTAGTTCCTTTGCCTGCTAATAAAAATGTGGTTACTTATAAGTCGGTTTACAGGTTGAAGAGGCATGCTGATGGTTCAATTGCTAGATATAGAGCCAGGTTAGTGGCTAGGGGTTATCTTCAACAATATGGACTTGACTATGATGAGACATTCAGTCCTGTGGTTAAGTCTGCTATGGGACTTCTCTTGGCCTTGGCAGTGAATAATGGTTGGGAATTAAGGCAGCTTGATGTTAGTAATGCCTTTCTCCATGGCATTTTGAAAGAGGAGGTTTATATGAGACAATCTCAGGGTTATATTGATCTCAATTTCCTAATCATGTTTGTCTTCTTCATAAGGCCTGACTTGTCTTTTGCTGTTCAACAAGCTTGTCAGTTTATGAGTGATCCTACACAAAACCACTTGCAGGCTTCTAAACGTATTCTGAGATACATCAAGGGTACCCTTCATTATGGCCTTGCTTTTACTCTTGGTTTTCCTTCCTTGTATGCATATTGTGATGCTGACTGGGCAGGTGATCCAGTTGATCTTAGGTCTATTTCTGGCATTGTTGTTTTCTTTGGCCATTGTCCTGTCACTTGGTCAGCTAAGAAGCAATCAACAATTTCTAGATCCTCCACTGAAACTGAATATAGGGCATTGGCATCTTCTGCTGCTGAATTGTTTCGGATCCGTATGCTCCGTGATTTGGGTATCTTCCTCTCCAATCCTCCTTTGTTATGGTGTGATAATGTTAGTGCTTTGGCCATTGCTTCTAACCCTGTCTTACATGCTCGTACAAAGCACATTGAGGTGGATTATCATTTGTGCATGAGAAGGTTCTTAGGAAGGATCTTCTGGTCAAATTTATTTCTCCCAATGATCAGCTTGCTGATATTTTTACTAAAGGTTTGCCTTCTTCTTGTTTTCACTGGTTAACTTCCAAACTCATGTAGAAATTCCCATTTTGTTTAAGGGGAATAAAGCACTAGCAGCTGTTGTAAACTTGAAGAGATTGAAGACGATTTAAATCCAGTTCCAACGGTAAAGAAGAAACAGTGCAAGACGGTGTCGTTCCAGTGCAAGGATAAATAGAACGGAGTCGTTTTGATGTATGAATGTATATAAGTTAAGTGATAGCACGGGTGCATGTGTGATAGGCAGTTAGAGTAGATTAAGTTTGTAACTGACTTTCCCGCCTCAGTGACTGTGTATATATATATATTAGAGATGTGCTCATCTGTATTAAGTGCAAGATTGATTTCAATACAATTGAATTCTTTTAAGAAATCCTCTCTTTCTCTCTCTTTTCTGTTGCACTCTGTTTTCGTGTTTCATAGCTTTCTCTGTGTTCTTTCAACAAAAAAAAATTCCAGTCAGTCAAAAAATCTATAAACTCAGTTGATCTCAGATGATTTGCGTGGGTACCTAATAAAGATCTTTTGATATAGATCAAATAAAGTTGATCTAAGATGCTGTAAGTATTACTGTGATTGCAAGTAGTGGTGCTGGTGCTGTTGAGCACTTCTCTCTCAGAGTTGTTCACGAAAACAAATGCAGGGGCAGAGCTACATTGCTCCTTGGCCCCCCCAATTTTTTGTTTCCTCCTACAACTATACTAGTAATAGGATATAGCCCTCCCAAAAAATTAGAACCGCCCCCCCCCCCCCCCCCCCCTCCAAATATTCCTAAGATTTATAGTTAGTCCAAAAGATAATAACTAATAGTTGATCTTTTCAATTGTCCAAAAAATTTATAATTAATCCAATGGATAATAACTCACTCTCTAACATCATTGACAACCTATTTACCAACATAATCTCAATTTTTTTCATCTTTAGGTACCTACGGAGCTTTGTTGTAGTTGCTAGTACCAGTCCATTGCCCCATTTTCATTTTCTTTCTTCTCAATACATAAACTCTTATCTCAACCAAAACTATTAATCTATTTTTTTTCCTGGTACAACATAATCTTCTTGACTCTTTAAAGAAGTGAATGTGCAAGTGCATTTTCTTTTCTCTCTCTTTTATTAATCATCATTGTTATTTTATCATTAATATTATTTTTGTTTCTTTCTTCGGCCACTATGTGTGTGTTGATATGCATAAAGGTATTTGAGATTTTTTTGTCAAATTTTTGTATTGCTATTTTTATTCCATTAAAGATTGTTGAGCATAATTTTGATGTGAACTGTTCTTTTATTGGAATTTTTTTTTTTTTTTTTTTTTGTATTTGTCTATAATAAACTATATACTTTTTGTATGCTCATTAATATTTAAGAATATAACAATATATCAAAGTTAATAATTTTATATTCAATATGAACTATGGTTAATATATCAATAATACAATTCGACCCTCCAAGTAAAATTTTCTAGCTACGCCCTTGGACAAATGCATCTGCTGGCCTTGTTGCTGGCATCTTCCATAGGAAGGAGGTACAAACCTATAGAAATATTTCTTAAACTTCATTTGTATGCAAATGCTGATGGAGATTATTATCATTCTGTCTTTCTTTTTTTTTTTCTTTTTTTTTATGGAGGCTATTCCTTATCATCTTAATTTTTTCTTTTTCTTTTTTCTTCTTTTTTTATGAGCGTCATCCACTTCTCTCCTTTCTCAATTTATTACTTATCATCTTAATATATTAAAAACCTTTAACCAGCATATCCTTTGTTTTCCTGTCAACGCCATGGTGGTTTATCTATGTTCCTTCAATTATGGGTTGCAGGTGCCTCTACAATCTGTAAAAGAACACTTGTTAAAGGAAGGCATTGAGGTCAGAATCTAATCCAATCTTTGAGAAGTTTTGAGGCAAGTCTATAGTGGCATTAGATTCACTCTGCCAGAGGCCAAATTAGATGGGGCTCTGACGCTTTAGCTGGGCATGTGTTGTATATTTAAACTTGTTCTGTAGTGGTTTGATCCATGTCAAAATGTTTTCCTTTGGTTTTTTGTGTAGTATTCAATGATTAAGATCTCACCAGCATATTAGTCTAGCAGTTCGAACATTTTTGCTCTTGTAATTGTTGGCATGATTCAAAACAATAAGATATCAGATTGATTTCTTTAGTAGATCGTCATTATTCATTCACATCCATTTGTTCCCTTAGCTTAAGTTTGGATGGAGGGATAGGAGGAGAAGAGAGAAGATGTGACTGGAATGTACGATATTTTAGTATATTCTGACTACCTTCCACTCTACTCTCCTCTCTCCAATCCCCATGTTCCAACTACCCTTATTGATATTCCATAAATTATATAAGGCATTTTATAATTTTTATCAATGTTCCATAGATTAAATAAGGTGTTTCATAATTTTGGGAGACATGAGAAAACAGAGTTATTAGCACAAGAATATAGGTAATGAATTAACCATTTTTATCTTAGTCTCCACTCATATGAGAATGAGAGGATTACTTGAGTCTCAACTTCTCTGATTGCTTGAATTCTATTGCCATATGGTGCCCAGTGTTCCTTAGTAACCTTGGTTATAACATTTTAAGTATGCAATAACTAGTCTGCTTCCTGCCTATATATTCGTAAAAATTTTCATAGACTAATTTGGAGTCTCATGAAGAAAGAGATCTAGGCTTGTACAAAGGTGCTTTGAGGCATGCTAAATCTCCAAACCGTTATATTAGAATGTTTAAAAACAAATGGAATCTAGATGCCGAAGCATATTAGATTCTCCAAATCAAATCCTAAAATTATCAATAAATCAAAGTTGAGTTTGAGGGAAGATAGCTAGCAATGGTTTACAATTGCTTCGTTGTACCTGGCCAGGTTAGTGAAGTGCAATAGTACGATACAAGATGACATCACTAACAAATTTCATGGTTCCTGAGATGAATCTTTATGGATTTGCAGTGTATTGGTAATGTTGTTTCCATACTATGATCCTGACCAGTGACCAGTGCCAAATCTATATAACATCTAAATGTTGAAACGTAGCATTTATTGTACTATGTTTTTGTTGAGCCACATTAACATAGCATTTTGGTTCATTCGGTCTACTTTGGTCCCTTTTGGTCCATTCGGTCTACTCCAATCCATTTTGGTCTACTTAGGTTCATTTTAGTCTAGTTCAGTCTATTTGGGTCCACTTCAGTCCATTTGGTCCACTTCAGTCGAGTTCGGTCCATTTGGGTTCAATTTGGTCCATTTAATCCACTTCAGTCGGTTTTGGTCTATTTGGGTCAACTTCGGTCCATTTGGTCTACTTCTGTATAGTTCAGTTTATTCGGTGTACTTTGCTCCATTCAGTCGACTTTGGTCCAGTTCAATGTATTCGGTCCTCTTCGGTCTATATGCGTCTACTTTGGTCCAATTCAGCCTATGGTCGACTTCGGTCCAATTAGACCTATTCGGTCCACTTTGGTCTGCTTTAGTCAAGTTCAGTCCATTGAGTCTATTTCAGGCCATCAGTCTATTTCGGTCTACTTTAGTCCAGTTCAGTCCATCTACTTTTTTTATTTTTTGGCTTGCATTGCTTGATCAATGATTATCAATGCTCGGTATTGACTAGTTGCTTCCCATCACTGCTTTAGTGTTTTAACTTTCAAGTGTACTTCTAAAACAAACACAAAACAATGACTAGTTGTTGTCCATCACGTGTTTCCTATACTACAAATAAACGATTGTTCCCTCTTTTTGACCAACTTTTGATGTTCTTTCAAAAGCTTTTTTAACCTAATTAAATCTTACCATTACTTGCATTGCACTTGAGCTTTTGGGTCAGCTCTCTCATGCTCCTCCTAAAACCAATGACAGCATGCCACGCTGTGAACTCACTGATACCATTTTCTTGATAAGATCAATCAGGCATCACCCATTTTCAATTTTGTTATGAAGCCACTGATACCATTTTCTTGATAAGGATATCATTTTTTTAATGTAAAAGTTCTCACAACATTGACCGTTGAAGTTTCGTAAAATGTCCAACAAATCACTATTCATTTTGGTTGATAAGGTAGGTCCTGTGCACCTAGCTTTAGCTATCTTCTGGCCCAAAGAAATCGTGAAGAATCTACATTTTCCTCTCTCAACCTAGCTTTATCAATGCGTGTGTGGAGAGTGAGAGGCTGATAGCTATCTTTACTTCGCATCACTTGTGATAATGTTACAGTAGCTGGAGCCAGGATTTCGAGGGGCAGATTGAAAGTAAAAATAATTGTGGTAAAGTGTGGCATATAGGACAATTGCGACAAAGTATGCGTATTTTGTATGTAGTACCAACATTATTGTTTTTCTCTACTATTTATACCAGATTACTTCAATAATAGTAAATCTAAAATTAAAAATTTTTTAACAAATTTTTTCACAATCATTGAATTGGCAAACTATAAATGGTAAAAAATAAAATAGTGTCAGTGGTAAATTCAAACAATTTAAAAATTCAATTGTAATAAAATTTGTTGCGATAAATATTGTGTATGTAATATTTCTTCTTTAACAATTATGAGATTTATTGTAAAAAAATGTTGTGTAAATAGCAGTATCTAGTATAGTGTTGAATTGCAGGGAGAGAAGTCAAAATGTTTATAAGTTATGAAAAGATATCAAATGCATAAAACTTTGAGTCTTAAATGGGACCCATTGAACTTTGTTTTAATTATAAATTGACGAAAAAGTAATATGTGTTATATGGACATATGGGCTTTTCTTTAGACTTTCTCATTTGTGTGAGGGGCAAAATTGAGATGAATGAAAATGATAGGTGGCAGATTGCTTTGTAGGCATTTTTATACGGGTGTTTTGGGAATGGTCAAGGGGGCCATTGCCCCCTCTTCCGCCCTAACCCCCGCGGGGGCAAGTGATTACACTGCTTTTCATTAGACTTTCTCATTTCTATAAGCGGCAAAATTACTGGGGGCGAATTGCTTTGTAGGTATTATTAATTATATAGGTGTTTTGGGGAAGGTCAGGGGGCAATTGCCCCCCTCCCTTTTACACTGTCAAATTTTTTATTGGAAGCGTATTTTAACAAGGATATAGTTGGATGGATGTCATCCGAGCATTAGCTTAAAACATATTTTTAAAAATCTTTTAAAGGAAAAGAAAAAAAAGTAACTAATTTTATGACCTTTTTTTTATATTTCTTATTAGAAGAAAATGTAATCAACACCATTATATTTGTTCAAAGAGTCCAATAAGCAGGTACCCTTGGAGCATTTGTTAAATTTTCATTTTAGAAAATTTTTTATATTTCTTATGAAAGTAATATAAAAAATTTCCAAAAATGAAAATTTAACAAATACTCTAAGGGTGGTACTTACTGAACTCTTTTAACAATCTAATGGTGTTAATTACATTTTCTTCTTATATCCTTCATATTTACAAAATTTTAATATTATTAAAGATCAATAATTATCTCAATTATAAAATATTTTATATTTTAAATTATGCACAAAACATGAGTTTATAAATTGAATAACATCCAACTAATACAAAATTTGGCAAATATATTAAGAAAAACAAGAAAATTTAATCCAACAGTAGAATTTTTTAATAATTCGATAAGAAACGTAACATTAACAAAAAGTTACAATAAGTTTAACTTAGTAGTACACGACTAAACCCTAAAATATCTTGAATCTTCAAGGTAAAGAAATGGAATCCATCAGAAAAATAGAGAACAAAATATTGAAACATTTTGATCCTCATCAATAGGATATATGGTTACCACTAGCTTTGCCATTTGGCCACCAAACCGAACTAATCAAGGCTTTGATTTCACATGATGCAACGTGATAGCGTAGAAAGAGATATCCTAGAACACCAAGAATTCTCAAGTTAAAGATCTAGAATCCACTATAATAATAAAGAACAAAAGATCAAAATTATTGTTCATAATGAGAGATAGAAATTCAAACCTTAGTTCTTTTTATAAGGAAAATTAAACAATGTCATTAAGTTATAAAACTTTTGGCAAAACATATTAATGTAATAATAAAGAGAAATTATTATAAAACTGACTATATAGATTTCAAATCTTATCCCATCATAAAAAAAATAAAATTAAAAATTAAAAACTATCTTTGATTTCCATTCAATCATTTAAGCTTGAATACATGAAAATTTGAACTCATCAAATAACTATGTATGTGATCCGCCTAGTCAAGAATATTATCAAAATAGATGCTACACAAGTATACAATTACTCAAAATCAATCAAGACAACCCATCAAAACTCAGAAGAGCTTGCTTCCAAACTCTTCTTTGTCCGGACTAATTCTTGAAGACAAAGATGATGTGGTACTGGCTAGGTCCCTGAGCTCTGACAAGCTTCTCCCGAGCTGAAGAGCCACTTTCACTTCTAACAATTCCCCATTTTCCCTCCTATCAGCCTCTTCTTCCTTCAGGTTTGATTCTATAGTCTCTTCCATAAGCCTAAAGAACCCAGCTGAGTCCCTATACATCTCAAACACCATCCCAACTTGCCCACCGTGCTCCAGAGTGTTAACCACAGTGGCTAAAGCTCCAAACATCACTGCTAAAAATGCACCCCATGAGCCAATGAAAGGTAATCCCTGTAATATTGACCCAACTGCAGCCAAACCAGTAAACAAAGGACCACATACTGCAAGAATTTTGTTAACTTTAAGTACTACTTTGCTTAGCCTCACATATTCTGCTTCATCTTTTCTCTTCATAACCCCAAGAATCTCTCTCATTTCCTCTTCAAGCTTCTCATTCCACCCATTTCTGTTTACTTTCCCATTACCCTTTTCTTGTTGAGTCTTCAAATAATGTTTTGGCCACCACACAGCAGGCTCAACCTTTTTTGGAAATTTATCAAGCATTGTCCCAAGTAAGGGAAGTGGGTAGGCCTTATCAAGTGCCAAAACTTTATTCATAGCATCTTCTACATCATCTTCAGTTGGATTTTGAAGAGCCAAAGTCATTTTGATATCCTCATGAAGTTGCTTAAAGAGTCTGGAAGCATTTCTTTGTTCTTCTGCAAGCTGAGAAGGCTGAATCTTATTCATCACTAGTAAAATACCAGTGACAGCCATATAGAGAAGACTAGAAGAGAGCTTTAGAGCCAAAATAACTGGTGCTGAAACTCCAACTCCACTCACAGCCACAAGTCCAGCCATAGTTGCTGCTGTGACTGTCATTCCATTAACAGAAGTTAGCAGAAGACGGTTCCAGTTGTCTCTCTGGGACCCTATATTCTTGTGCATTTCTGTTCTATCTGCTACAATTTCCATGATTGTATATAACTCTTTCACTGCCTTTGTTTCTATCTTAGGCTTCATTTCTATTTGGGTTAAAGCAGATTTAAAGGTTTGTAGCCTTTTACTTTGATTCAACTCATCAGCAAGGAGCCTAGGAAGAGAATGATGATTTGATGATTGGAATTTTTGGGCATTTAAGGTGGCTTTGATTTTTCTGAAGGAAGTTGAAGAAGAAGAAGAAGAAGAACAAAAAAAAGAAGCAGCTTGAAGAGTAGCCATGAACACTAGCTATATGATCACCTACTTCTTGCTTAACACAATTGAGCTAGAAGGTGTTGTAGTGAAATGAATGAGTCTTAATTCTGAAATATATAGAAGAAGATCGTAACGTGAAATGGACGTGTGGGCCTCAATTCTTTAACGTAAGGAATGAGTTCATGGGTTGGGAGGTTGGACTAGTTCATCAACATTTATTTACCTTTCCTTTTGGAAAGGAAAAAACCATGTGAACCTTGAAGGTGAACTTTCCACGCGCTACCCGAAGAACAAAATTTCATTCCAAACTAATTCATCAACATTTATTTACCTTTCCTTTTGGAAAGGAAAAAACCATGTGAACCTTGAAGGTGAACTTTCCACACGCTACCCGAAGAACAAAATTTCATTCCAAACTAATTTAGAGAGGAATTCTTCAAATTTCTCATATATTTCTTTTTTAAGTGTAAATTTTGAAAATCTAACAGTTGAATTTCATATTCTTTATGTTCTTAACATGTATATCAAATTTCGCTCAAATCGGATTTTATTTACCATTTGATCAATTAACTTATTTTTTATATACAACTTTAAATTACAAAAACTTGAAATTATAACATTTATTTGATGACATAGCAATTGATTTTTAATTTTCTTGAAATTTTGTAAGCATTAAAGATGTAATAAGAACATGTAATCTAACGGTTAGATTTTCAAAATTTACACTCAATATAAATATATATGATTAATTTATAGGATTTCTCTCTAAACTATAGTTTGGAGAGAAACTTTGTTTCTATCCAAAGAACAAAGTCCAAAGAGTTATTGTCCTTATGAATTTAACACTTTATCGTGTATCCCATGCAATCATGGTAACTTTTGAATAAAAAGCTTTCATACATAAATGTTGGAAGTCATTGCCCGTGCTATACATACGGCTTACACAGTACAGTAATTTTGCTAGTTAATTTGTTTCTGCTTCAAGGCGACCAATATTGATTAATATAGTGAGGTCTAAAATCAAATTTATACTTTGTCTACCATTTCGTCTACATTGCATCATTGATTTCGTCTACATTGCATCATTGCCTATGGCAATCCGATGAAGAAAATCAAGTATTGTCTTTGTTTTCTATGTGACCAATTTCTTTTAGAATGTTGTTCAGATTTACGGCCTGTTTGGTACATGTGTTTAAAAACTGAAAATTATTATTTAAAAATATTTATGGAAATACGTGTGAATGAAAACATGCATTAAAATACGTGAAATGTTGTTTAAAAACTGAAAATGGTTGTTTAAAAATACAAACCAAACACCCCCAACCACTTGTAATTATGTGTTTGTTTTCTTCCTTTCACAAGTTGGTGAGACCCACAGCTAGTGAGTCCCATCAACTGCGAGAGGTGGAAAACATACCAATGTAAGAGCATTAGCATTGGAAATTTTCAATGTTACTCTATTTTACAATTCTAAAAAGCCACTTTATCATTATACCATATCATTTTACAATACCTCCACATCCCAAACTTCTACTTCCCTCTTTTACTCATTAAAATAATATATCTACATAATAAAATAATATATCTCAAAATTATATCTTTTCTCTACCATCTCTCTCCTCTCTCCTCTCTCTACATAATAAAATATTATTATTATTTTATAATACTTGCTACAGTGCAATTCTAAACATAGAATTACACTATAACAGTATTGCAAAAAAATTTGTAATACTACTGTTTAGTATTCCCCGATATAGGTGATTTTAGAGCTTAAAATTTCATATTTTCTTTAGATTTGACATTAACATTCCCTAATACTAATGCTCCAATAAGGTGTATTTTCTTCACCAGTAGAAGGGGCAGTCGCCCCATCTGACTTCTTAAGAAGACAGTCTTTCTGCTATGCTTGTACCTCTTAAGAAGTCAGATGGGGCAACTGCCCCTCTGCAAGTGGAGAAAATACATCCTTTACAGGTGTATATTTCCCTGACCTATAGGGTATCAGCTGTTGATTGGTTTAAAGTGGGACTAAATTTTTTGTTTCTTTTCCATGTCAGGAGGGACAAAGCATTAAATTTTGGTACAAGCATAGCAGAAAGACTGTCTTCTTAAGAAGTCCGATGGGGCGACTGCCCCTTCTACCGTTGAAGAAAATAGAGCATTAGCATTAAAAAATTTTAATGATACTCTATTTTACAATTTTAAAAAGTCACTTTATTATTTATATTATACTATTTTACAATATTTTCACATTCCAAACTTCTATTTGTATTAAATTTTTTTTTTTTAATTTTCTTTATTATTTCTTTCAACTGTCAATTTTTTTTAAGATTTTGGTGTGATTCCAAGTTTCCAATAGTCACATTTCTTTCCAACTGCCAATTTCTTTCCTTGGCTTTCCAAGTTCCAACAACCAATTTTTTTTAACAATATAATTTTGAGATTTCCAGCGGTCACATTTCTTTCTTGGCCTTTATATAATTTCCTTCCAGCAAACCTTTTTTTTTTTGGGGTCAAATTCAACGTCTATTCCAAACAACCTACCAATTTTTTTTTTTTTTAAAAGAACCTGTCAAATATCTTTCCCTGGCCTTTATCATTTCTTTCCAGCAAACTTTTTCTTTTTTTGTCAAATTCAACAACAATTCCAAACAAGCTGCCAAATACATACACACATATAGAACCTGCCAAATACATACACACATATAGAAATTTTGGAGATGAAGCTTCAGAGATGAGGAGAGAGCAGATGAGAAACAGAGAACGAATAGAGAGAGGAGAGCCCGCGTAGAATGAATTCATGAGAGAGAAGTTTTAGGGGGAAACATCATAAAATATATTATTTTTGATACAATACTTGCTACAGTGCAATTCTATATTTAGAATTGCACTGTAGCACTATTGCAAAAAAATTTGCAATAGTGCTGTTTGCCATTCCCTGATGCAAATTGTTTTGAAGTTAAAAATGTTAAATTTCCTTTAGATTTGGCATTAGCATTCCCTAATGCTAAGGGCCCGTTTGGTACATGTGTTTAAAAACTGAAAATTGTTGTTTGAAAACATTTGTAGAAATACGTGTAGGTGAAAAAGTACGTTGAAATACGTGAAATGTTGTTTAAAAACTAAAAATAATTATTTAAAAACACAAACCAAACACCCCCTAATGCTCTTAAAAAGACAGACTTTCTGCTATGCTTGAACCAAAACTTAATGCTTTGCCCCTCCTGACATGGAAAAGAAACAAAAAGTTTAGTTCCACTTTAAACCAATCAACAATTGATACCGTATAAAAAACCAAAAAGTCAAATAAATAAATAAACAAACAAAAAGTATATCTATTTCAAATGATTGTTGTGTTATGTATACAACCAAATATTTTCGTAACAATTGATATACTACAGTCTACTATTGAAAATGATCTACTACAAACTAAATATAAGAATTTTGTGAAAATATTTTGACATTTATTGTGTCCTTAAATTTTCTCTTTAAAAAATAACAAACCAGTTTACTACCAAAATAACAAGGAAAAGACTCTTCCACACACCAATCTTTTTTTCTTTTCTTTTTTTAAGCTAACTTTATCTCACTTTTCACTTTTCACCACTATTTAGTATTCACGGCACTTTTTTGAGTTTTTCTTTTTTATTATCTCAAAATTTTCCCTTTTCTCACAGCAATCCATCCCACATTTTACATAAAATTAAAAAAAAATAAACTTAATATCCTTGTAATTTATATAAACCCTACTATCCCAAAATTTTCCTTTTTCTCATATCAATCCATCCTACATTTTACATAAAATAATTTTTTTTAAAAAAATACTTAATGTCATTGTAAATGTATTTTAACCGTAAAGCCTCCACTATTTTTTTTCATCCATATCTTGACTTTATCACAATTTTAAAGTGTAAGCTTTTGTTGTAAACCTTTTTTTCTTTTCTTTTTTTGGTCATTTAAAAACTTAGAAAAATAGAGAAAGAAATATTGAATTCTATATATTTTTTAAAAATGATCGAGACAGTGAGATTATACAACTTTGCACATTTTTATTTATTTTGTTATTAATATGGGTTAGTACTTTAATTATAAAAAATGTTAATATATTTTTGGTTATTTTTTCAATGTTCTTTGTAATCTTGCCTTCTAGACTAAAATCATGGCTCCGTCAATGAATTTAGTTAATATTAAATAAGAATGACAAAAGAGAATGATTAATATAATATAGTTTGGTCCAAACTCATACGCTTAAAACTTTTGAGTTAAGTGGTGTCCATATATGCTATATTAATTATTCAAAGAAACTCCCCAAATCAAAGTCATGAAGAAAGCACCCTCTTGCTAATTTTTTTCCCGTAAAAATTTATTAAGTCCTCTCATCTCTAAACTCTAATACTTTTTTTTTGGTGTGTATGTGTGTGTGTACCTCACATCATGTTATCACATTTGTCAGGTATTCACATTGGTTGTGCTAAAAATTTTAGCTTTTATCAACTCAAAAAACTATTTTATCTTTTTTAACACCTCACTTTACAATATACCCAATATCAAAGATTTTATTTTTTTACCACTTCATTTAAATATTTTTTTCTTTATTTTTTTAATCATTTTATGCTACAGTAATGAGAAGATGTAACCCCTACAAAATGAATTAATAATTTTTTTTCTATCGCCTTTGGTCAAAAAATAATAATAATTTTTTTTTATCATTTTGTGCTACAGTAAACTGCCATAAATGGAAATTTATTGTAGCTATTTTGTATAAATTTTTAACTTTACCCCCAACTAATGTAGCATTATTTTTAGTGATTTTTTTTCTTTTTTGTGTCTAAAATAACACTACCAATGTGACTGCTAACGCATGATGTGCAAATAATATTTTGATATTTTTACGTTTGTTCACTGATATAGTTGAGTTGCACGTTTTAATTAAAGTTAATGGACATTTTTGTCTAGGAGAAGTATAAGATTTTTTTGCAGCGCAATTGTCCAATTACTTGTATCTGTAAGGTACTAGAATCAACAAAAGTTACCTAGCCAGAATGACAATTAGTAACCTCTCATGTACCACATGCCATACATTGTTCACATGTGTGCCCGGACAAGCTGGGTCTCGCCACAAAAAGAAGAAATGAAATAACCCCTCTAAGACCTCCTAGAACCAAACTCAAGGGTTGAAAGAGAAGTTAATTAAGGGGTTTTTTTTAATATATATATATATATATATATATATATATATATATATATATATATATATATATAGTGTGAACAGTGAGATATGATCCTATATTTCAAATCAAACCCTAAATAAGGGAATGGATGTCATGAGTCATGACTCGCGTAGCTTATATGATTATTGACTATTTAAATTTTACTCTTTTATTTTGAAGGACAAAGAATGACGACCACTCTCACTAAAAAATATTAACATGCTTAAATACTTTGAAATTTTGATTATGAATTGCATGTTTTTTTATGTTCTTAACACGCATACCAAATTTTGTGTCAATTGAATGTTATTTACTATTCGATCCATAAATTTATTTTTTATACATAATTTTAGACTACAAAAACTTAAAATTTAAACATTTAATTAATGACATAACTATTAATATTTGATCTTTTGAAAATTTTACAAACATGGAAGATATAAAAAGAAAGTGTAATCTAACAGTAAATTTGTCAAAATTCACATCTAATAAAAAAAAATATTGAGTAGAGTTTTATAGCTCAACTTTGTCTTCTTTGGTGTGTGTGTATGTGTATATATATATCTCTCAAGAGTTATAATAAAATTGTCCCACATATGCATTAGAAATAAATAAAAAATTGTCCCACTTGTCCGTTTTGGTCTTCAAAATAGATATTAAAAAAAAAAAAAACAAGCTTATAGTCTTCAAAAATAATAAATAATAGAACTTTTATTGTCTTCGAAAAAAACTAAATGAATGAGAATGAAATACTAATGTAGGGTCCCGGTTTGGGGGGTTTATCATTGTAGATGTGAGCAGACCCAGACCCAATAGGCCCAGTACAATGAATTTGGTAGAGAAGCGGGCTTAAGAACTGGGCCTTTGTGAGGACTTCATCAACGGTCGGGCAGGATTGTTGGGGAACTGGATCGTCAACAGCGTGGTTGGGGGAAGGGTCAAAGCTCGTCCTCGGTCTTCGGCCGAGGATGATTTCTTCTTCTCTTCCTCTGATACAGCGTCACTAGAGCTTTCTCGTGTCTTCCGAGTTGCCGTCCCCTCCATTCGAGAGATCTTTCTGGTCATATACTCTTCTCCCCCCTTCATCTTGGCCGTCCACTTGTCGATTGCGCAGGTCGCCATTTGAGTGTCTATCCCATCCAGTGCTTCCCTCCACTTGCTATGAGTTGCAATGGACAGCATGGCACTGTTCAGGGGTCATTCCTTCATTAATGCGGCCAGACTGCCAGCTGTGGGCATTTAATGCGGAGGTAACAGGCTCTCCTACAATAGCCCTTTCGTCATGCTCCCATAGCTACCCTCCTACGCTAGTCACTCTGTTTGGGGATGATGGGGAGGGCTGCGGTGGATGGCGTACTGCCCTTTCTTCTCAGGACACCAGTTCGACGAGGACATGCTGCTCCTCGGCGATTTCTCCTAGTAGCTTTGAGCCTTTTTTAGTCATCCTCGGACGTTTTCCTCCTCGGCTGGGTCCTTGGGCTTATTATTCGAAATGGGCCGGGGTACCCAGGTCCTTTGGCCCCACAATAGCCCCTCAAAATCCTGCTGTCCGAAACCTCGGACGGTGAGGAGGATTTTGACGCTCTCGGACCTATAACACAGTCGAGTGAGCTTTGCCTTCTTACGGGCACCAGAGTTTCTTAGGTTATCCATGGCACGTTCCTAGCATTTCGGCGTACGAGGCGCATCGCCATTAATGTTTCCTCTTTGGGGGTAACGCGGATTGCTTTGGAATACGGGAGACGTATTCAATGGTGCCTTTATGAAGCGGCGCGGATTTGGAGACTGGAGGCTCCTTTGGGAACCGAGTGGAATTCATTTTGTTTGACATTCTTTCCTTGAACTCTGTGGATAGTGAGCTTCCCCAGACTTCGCCTTCTATATAAGGCGCCCTGAGAGGAACATTCTCCACACCCATTAGCCTTGGAACTCTTCAGAAGTCCCAAGTTTCCTCTCTTCTTGGAAAAAAAGGATGCTGCCTAAACCATGGGCGTTGCAGTTGAGGCAAAGAGAATTGGGGCTAAAGTCCCTCTTATTCTTCAACCGGACAAGAAAGAGCACTCTCCTCCCTCGACCAAAAACCGTAGCTAGCGCGAACCGTACTAGGTTCATGAGGTTCCTCCAAACGCCAACCAAGAATGTGCAGGAGTTGGCTAAAGAGGAAGGGGAAGAAAGTGAAACGAAGTTTAGGGCGGCGATCGTGACATCAGAGGGAGCCATCCCCGCCGTTGCAGGCAAACAGTGGGACACGTGGAGGGCGACTTCTTAGAAGTACCGACATCGTGTGGTGGGCCAGGTTCGCTTCAGGGCAGCCTCTGTAGGTGGAAACCAATTCAGATGCTCCCGCCTCCTTCTCCTCATCACCACTTGCGCCAAGCGCACTGGCTTAGGGGCTGCTGAAGCGAGACTGTGAACCTACCATCACCACTAGTCTTCTTCCTTTTATTAACTAGCTTCGCCGCAAGTACACCTCGGCCACTGTGAAGTTAGTTGTAAATCAGACAATTTTGTAATCGATGTAAAACATGCCGTCTTCGGCTGTTCTGTAATTAGTTGTAAATCGGGCCCTCCTCGGCTGTTTTGTAATCGATGTGAAACATCTTATTTAATGGAAAAGGATTTATGGTTTCTACTTGGCGAAATCTTTTTCTCTTTACTGTTATTACTTTCCGTAGATGTTTTTGTTTACTTATATTTCTTACGCATGTATTCCTGCACTGCCTCCGCCTTTCCAAAAACAGCTGAGCACACGACGATGTGCTCCATGCTATGAACTACGCAACCCCCCCCCCCTTTTTTTTTTTTAACAAGGGATGCTAGTTTTGAAACCTGCAATCCGAGAAGGTCGTGGCATGTCATGACTCTGTCCGAGACCCGTAGGGGGTCAGGGCGCTTATCTTCCTTCGTCGTCCAATCCGAGGACCCAGGCGAAGCTATGGCCATACTTAATGCTTTGTGGAAATAAGTTTTGGTTCTGCATAATACCCAGATGGTTGCCGCAAGTCACTAATTTTCCCACAAGTATGAATCTGAGGACCATGCAATACCTTAGTTCTGTCTAACACCCAGACAGTTGTCACAAGTTATTAGTTTTCTCATAGGTTTGAGTCCGAGGACCATGCAATACCTTGGTTCTATCTAATGCTTAGATACTTGTCACGAGTTGTTAGTTTTCCCATAGGTTTGGGTCCGAGGACCATGCAATACCTTGGTTCTGTCTAACATTTAGATACTTGTTGCGAGTTGTTAGTTTTCCCATAGATTTGAGTCCGAGGACCATGCAATACCCTGGTTACATCTCCTGAGGATTCGCCCTCGCTACAGCCCCATTCGACTTCTCAAGCGAGTTAGAAGGCACCAACACCGATCTCCAAAAACTGTTCCCGCTGCGGAGCCCCTTGAAAGCGTTTGGCGTGGCCGCTGTCTTCCTCTATCGAGGTCCAACGGGGGCCGCCCGTGAGGTTGGCAAGTCATCCAGCCCCTGGTGGGGGCGAAGGCCACGCACATGGCGCCAGACGCCCGTTGAGCTGGGAACCTCTTGGCAGTTCTCCATTTGCAGCCCAGTAGGTTGGCCATTATCATTCCCTCTCGAGGGTTTGGTCCTGCTTTGTTCAACTATCATTCTCACTAACATGCCAGTTCTTCCCACAGACGGCGCCAATTGTAGGGTCCCGGTTTGGGGGGTCTATCACTGTAGATGTAAGCAAACCCAGACCCAGACCCAGACCCAACAGGCCCAGTACAATGAATTTGGTAGAGAAGCGGGCTTAAGAACTGGGCCTTTGTGAGGACTTCATCAACGGTCGGGCAGGATCATTGGGGAACTGGATCGTCAATAGCGTGGTTGGGGGAAGGGTCAAAGCTCGTCCTCGGTTCTCGGCCGAGGATGATTTCTTCTTCTCTTCCTCTGATACAGCGTCACTAGAGTTTTCTCGTGTCTTCCGAGTTGTCGTCCCCTCCATTCGAGAGATCCCTCTGGTTATATACTCTTCTCCCCCCTTCATCTTGGCCGTCCACCTGTCGATTGCGCAGGTCGTCACTTGAGTGTCTGTCCCATCCAGCGCTTCCCTCCACTTGCTGTGAGTTGCAGTGGACAGCATGGCACTGTTCATGGGTCATTCCTTCATTAATGCGGCCAGATTGCCAGCTGCGGGCATTTAAGGCGGAGGTGACAGGCTCTCCTACAATAGCCCTTTCGTCATGCTCTCATAGCTGCCCTCCTACGCTAGTCACTCTATTTGGGGATAATGGGGAGGGCTGCGATGGATGGCGTATTGCCCTTTCTTCTCAGGACACCAATTCGCCGAGGACATGCTGCTCCTCGGCGATTTCTCCTAGTAGCTTTGGGCCTTCTTTAGTCATCATCGGACGTTTTCCTCCTCGGTTGGGCCCTTGGGCTTATTATTTGAAATGGGCCGAGGTACCCAGGTTCTTTGGCCCCACAACTAATATTGTTAAAGTCCAATTATATTCAAGTAATAGTGTAATACCTTTCTGTCTTGGCCTTTTGGTTTTGGCTAACATCAAATTATCTTTAAGTACAATTTTGTTTCTTTTGCTTTTTACAACCGATTTTGCATTATGGGAAAAAGAAGAATCTATTAAGCGAAGAGACCAAGTAATAGTGTAATACCTTTCTGTCTTAGCCTTTTGGTTTTGGCTAACATCAAATTATCTTTTAAGTACAATTTTGTTTCTTTTGCTTTTTACAACCAATCTTCCTTTTTTTTTTTTTTTGGATGAACAATTAGGTTTTAAATGTGAGGACAAAACAGAAGTGATGATTGATTAAAAAGAAGAAAATCATATTAATTATTAAAGACATTTAGAAAATGAAAAAATTTCTGACATGATAATACGAATTCAATTAATATTCTTATTGCTAATTTCTCTTCCTATTTTATTCTTACATAGTGGGTCATTTTTTATAACATTAAAAAATAAAAGTCATTCTATAATTTTTATCAAATTTTTTCATTAGCTTGCGTGTAATCAAATTACTCTTTTAAAATTCTTTTAATTAGATTGAGAAGAAACATGGTAAAAAAAAGATCTAAGAGTGAGAAAATTATATATGTAGTATATAAAACATGAATTGTTTTGAAGCCACTTAATTGACTTAAGAATTAACTAATAAAAAATATAAGTACACATCTGGTTAAAATTTCATGCCAATCCATCTCTGTTTGGAAAAAAAAAATATTTTTTGTAATTTATATTAATTAATTCATTTAAAATATATTTTAGTAATATCGCAAAATGAAATTAAGATTTTGATAAGAAGAAAACTGCCTCCATTTATAATAGATTTATTTTATTATTCAAATTAAATATAATAAATCTAAAAGTGTATTAAATATTGTTTTTTTATTTATTAAGGAAAAAATATCCTATTTTCACATATTGTTAATTTAAAAATAAAAATTTAACATTAAAAGTCTTTTAACTCAACTAGTTGACATCTCTCATTATTTTTAATGAAAATATCTAAAATTTAAATTTTCCATTTTGATTGTAATTATTTAATTTTAAAAATAAAATAAAATAAAATAATCTAAAATAGGCTAATAGATCCATCGAATTTTAAATATATAAAAAAAAAAAAAGATTCTATTTAGTAGTCGTAATTCATGACCCACCTGGACTTGTAGGCTCAAGTGAACCATACAAGTAGATGGTGTGGGTCAGGAAAGCTTGAAACTCCAGAGTCCACAAAGTGGTTTTTTTTTATTTTTTATTTTTTTTATGCTTGAGATTCCAGTCCACAAAATGGTTTTTTTTTTTTAATAAGTCTTGTGCCACATAAAGTGACACAAGGGATGGTGATGGGTTCATATAAGGACACTCATTCATCAATCATAACTCTTTATATGGACAAGTTGTGATATTTGTTGTGTCACTTTATATAGCACTAGAATAACTCTTTTTTCTTTTCTTTTCTTTTTTCTTTTTTCTGTTTAAGCTTGAGACTTCATATCCATGGTCCACAAAATTGACACTCCAGACAGTCCACAAAAATGGTTTTGTTTTTTGGTTTTTTGTTTGGTGGTTAACTTTGAATGAAACTGTTTGTGACTTCTGGGTCAGGGTAATCGCCGGTCTTTTTCCACCAAACTTTGGGCTGGAATTCCATGCTCCTGATTAGTCATAGGTCTTCGGCCTCATATGAAACGCGTTGTTACTGATACCTGTTGCCTTTCGTTCCTGTACCTTGTTTTTCTTTTTCTTTTTCTTTTTCTTTTTGTGTTGGCCAAATAATAAGGAGCAAAAATGGTTTGTGTACTTTGGCTTGAATCCTTGGACGGTGTGGAGGGTACCAAATGTACTGCTGTGGCATCCCAGCTTGTTGAAGGAATCTTTTGAATCCATGGTCGGTCTAATGGTTACTAGACTAATGAGATTCATGTGGGTTTATTTTCGAAACCTTTATACAATTATCTTGAGATTACTCTAAGAAAATTTTCCTTGTAATTACTTGGTGCGTATAGAACTAAAGAACTACACACCCAAAAATAAGTGTTGAAAAAGCTTTAGAAATCAGCGTTAACAAAAATATATAAATAAATAAATTATTTTAAATATTTGATTAACGTTCCATTTGTTTAACGTTAAAAAGTGAAATTTGAATGTAAAAAAATAAAAATTCTTTATTCATTTATCTTTCTTACTGTCTTACGTTGTCTTTCACTATTTTGTATTGTCTTACTAACCCAAAATCCACAATCTAAATGAAATAATGAATTGATAGAACACCATTCAAATTAATCGTTTCACAATGTGTACTTTCCTATTTATATACACATATTCATCTCTTCATAAAAAGTCACAATCTCGTATCCTTCTAACAATTGAAACCTTTGCAAATGATTGTATATATCCCTTCACCAAGAGTCACAACTCTTTGTTATTGGCTGGATTGAGCCTACTATGGGCATAATCATTTAGGTTCAACCTGATCCAATATTTTTAACATCTCTCACTTACACATAGTGGACATGAAATGACTAATCATATTTCATATCAATTTATAATATTGTTCATACTTGGCAAAGAGAGCATCACACTAAAGTCTTGTTAGAGACTAGCATAGCAACACTCCCATAAGTACATTGTAATGCATCAGTTTCATTCATTCATATCGAACTTAACACCTTTAATCCTTCTTTGACTTAAAACATTTGATCCCTCCTCAATTTATTCATTTTAAAGCCATGTTAAATTCATACTAAGTATAATGTGTCCCCGATTATGTCACAACATCCAAGAAGCAATACAACTTGACGTCTATGAACATCAAACATAGATTTGTTACTAAATAGTCTTCATTCTTCCTCATGCAAAGACGGAACCGGGATTCTATTTTTAGGGGGCAAAGCCAAATTTTGAATAAGAGATTTCCACCATTTAAGAATGAGAATTATACTAAGATTCATGAATTATTTAATGCATGAAAAATAAAAGTAGCGTCTATTTGATATTAACAAAATATAAATTTCTTTAAAAAAAATAATAAATAAATAAATAAATAAACAAACAAACAAAATGATTGTTGTTTAAGACATATCAACTTGATCATCTTGTGAAGATGTAACTGGACATTCAATTAAATCCAAAAAGTCATTTATGATTAATATTGTATTAAATTTGAAACAATTTCCGTAACTTTAAAGTTAGAGCTTAGCATAAATTCTTTGGTATGTATATCACATTCTACCTGGCACCTAATTCCAAACGCAAACATAAAACAAAACTAGCTTTAAGAACCAAAAAAATAAATAAAAAATAAAGAATTGATGAATATGACCATGAAAGAAAAATATAAATTTGAGAAAAGGCAATACCAAACAATGTGACACAAGAATAATGTTTTCATTTTGATTATATCGAAATTATCCAGCATTATGTTTTATCTAAAATTGTCCTTCGTTCATACTTGTATCCAAATATACAAACAGTTACCCATCACTTTCCTTTTTCTTCCCATAATTTTTATTCTTATTAAGTTAATAATTGAAATTAGTGTTTTTTTTTTTTTTTTTTTTTTGAAAATTCAATAGTTGGAGTGGGGGTATTTGAACTCTAGATGGCTCTATTAGAAACACTAAGGAATTCTATCTAGTTGAATTACAAGACTCTTGATAATTAGTGAATTAAATAGAAAAAAAAGTTTAAAAAATAAGAAATAGATGGTATAATTTTCAATCACAAAGTTTAATAATTTCATGGTCAAGAAAACAAAATTATTAAATAAAATTGAGCCTTTTTTGTTTTTGTTTTTTTAATTAACTAGAGAGGACCCTAGTCAATACTGAGGGTAACATTAGAGACCTCAAGATACTAGTGGTCCTTGAACAATAATATTTCTTGAGATAAGTCTTCAAGTTCCAAGGTAGCAGCACCACATTACTTGAGGTTAGGTTAGGCATTTACTAACTAAAAGTTCATTTTTAAGGGAACCATGGATGCTGCCGGTTGCCTTTTTTGTTGAGCCAATTAATTCTTAAGAATGAGTCAACTTTAAAATTTATAAATTTTAAATTTTAACAATATCCACTGTTTCAAAATAAAATAAAATAAAATCTGCTATTACTGATAATATCTTGCTAGCTCATGTGATTTTTGACATTCTTAGGAAAAAGAAAGGTAGGGAAAAAGGCTTTAGGGCTTTGAAAATAGATATGTATAAGGCTTATGATAGGGTTAATTGAAATTTTCTTAAAGTTGTCTTACTCTCTATGAACTTTAGCAACATCTAGGTAAATTGGGTTATGTAGACTTTTGTTCAATATTCTTTACTGGTCAATGGTAGCCCTACTCAACCCTTTAACCCATCTAAAGTCTTAAGACAGGGAGACCCATATTACCTTACCTATTCTTGTTTTGTGCCAACATTCTCTCTCTAGCTGTTACAAAAGAAGAGAACCAAAAGAATATTAAAGGAATCCGGGTAGGAAGGAATGGTGTCTCATTTACCCACCTCTTCTTTGCTGATGATTCCTTATTTTTCTTCTAGAATGATAAGGCATCCCTCTCTAACCTCAGAAACAATTTCTATGGTACTGTTTAATCTCGGGTCAAAGCATTAACTTCAACAAGTCTGACATGTTTTGCTCTCCAAATATACCTCAGGTAATTTAGGAATCCTTAGCCCTTTCTCTTCAAGTGAACCTTGTTCAAAATCCTAGTAAATATCTAGGGATCAATTTCAAACTTAGAGGGAGGAGGGTAGCTGACTTCGAAGACATTATTGATAGGGTACAAAAAAAGCTTCAAAGATGGAAGGCCAAACTGCTTTCCCAAGCTTGCAAAACCACTTTGATCTCATCAGTTCTACAAGCCATGCCCTTGTACACTTTTTCCTGTTTTAGAATCCTTGAGACAGTTTGTAATAAATCAGATGCCGTCACTAGGGCCTTTTGGTGGGAGCATGATCTTGAAACTAGGAAGTTGCATTTGGTTAATTGGGATAAAATCTGTCAACCAAAAAGCAGGGGTGGGCTTGGGCTGAAAAAGCTCAGTCTCATCAATCAAGCTATGATATCCAAGCAATTCTGGAGAATACAACATTCTCCCAACTCCTTGTTAGCTAGAACTTTCAAAGCCAAATACTTCCCTAGGTCTTCCTTACAAGAATATAAGCCAAAACCCCATCACGGATGGACTTGGAAAAACATTGTTGTGCCACACTTGCCTTCCCTACATCAGGGTCATTGGCTAATTTGAAGTGGACATCAAATTCCTCTCACACACCCAGATTGGTTTCAATGTTTAAACATTTCCTTATTAGAGAACAATCTCCTTGATGGCACTATTGCAGACCTCATTGACCAAAGATCAAAATCCTGGAGAAATGATTTGGTTAAGAAGTTATACCAATTCCCTGCTTGTGAGGAAATCTTGCAACTATCTTTACCCAAGACTCCTGACATTAAAGACAGACTCTTGTGGAAACACTCAACTTCTAGAGAATATAAAGTGAACAAAGCGTACCATATGCTCCATCAAAATCACTACCCTTCATATGTGCAAGATCAGAGGCCCTATGGTGTTTCTCACATTATGTGGAAGTTGATTTGGAAAGTGAAACTTCCATTGAAGATTCTTACTTTTATTTGGAAACTCCTACATGATAGTCTTCCTGTCTTTGAGGTTCTAAACAACAGGGGTATTACATTTTCTAGCAAATGTCTCATGTGCAATGAAAAGAGGAATCCATAGACCCCCTATTCATGCATTGTCCATTTGCAAGAGCTATTTGGCATAGATCCAATTTGGAAATTAGAACCTCTGAGTTACATCACAGTTCAGTCAAACAATGGGTGGAAGCTAGTATCCTACAAAATGAACCCGAGGAGAATAACAGAATGTGCTTCTTGCAGTCCATCTTCACCATTCTTTGGTCCATATGGAACCAAGAAACATGGTTCTTCACCAAGGAAAATTGCCTAACCCTATGGAGGTTGTTCTAACATCACAGTCTCTCATTTGCAAGTACCAAGAAGCATTCCAAGCTAATCAGGAATAGAAGCCTATATCCAGACAGCAACCTCAACAGTTACCAACCAGGATTGGCAAATTATTCTTAAAGTCGCAGCGCATAAAAACAGAAGATCCAAGAGAAGTGGCTATGCTTTTGAGGCAAAAACACTGGAAGGAAATGTTCTATTCACAGGATGAGCTAGCAGTGGAAGGAAACCCCATTACCTTGCAATCCCGGATGCTGTGGGTGAAGCAATTTTCAAGGCTATGGAGATGGGCTACAATAGAATATTAATTCTCAGCAATAGCAAGGGACTTGTGCAAGTGTGCAATCGAGCAAGAAACCCAACTTGGCTAGAACAGACCCTCATCTGAGACTTAAATCAATTTCAGCAACAGGGACTGGCTACACACTACCTTTTTTTGCCCAAGTCATCTCACATGTAATAGATTTAGCTTTTATTACTACTTGCTTCCCTGTACACCACTGCAGGCTAAATCCAAACTTTGTATAAGCCAGGTGGTTTTCCATTGTACTATCTCCTTTTGATCAATGCATGTTTATCTGGTATCACAAAAAATAAATAAATAAAGGAGAAATGGCCCCTCTGAAGTCTTCACATCATTTCGTCTCTACCCTTATGTTACCTTCTGTTCAATCACTTTTCTAGCCATACCTCTTTAGACCACATCACTCATGGTCATAGACAACATCCTAAAATGGTAGTTATTAAATCCTCAACCCCAAAACATAATTGAAGTCACATAATCAAGATCTAAATAATAAACCATAGAGCTCACATGGTGAGGATAAACGAAAACTGATTGAAGTCACATAATTATTAAGATCTAAATAATAACCCATAGAACTCACATGGTGAGGATATAGGAAAACTAATGGGATGAGATGAATAAACGATTGGACCCATGGATTGTCTTTTTTTTTTTTTGGCACTAGGTTTCAAACCTATTTCAAGTCTGACTAGTTTATGACATTATGTATTAACAAGTATGGTTTTGAGAACCTATAACCGATTTTACAAATGAAAACACTGGCCTTTAGGAGATATCCATTGTAAGGTGCTTAGAGCCTTCATGTTTACTGCACAAGATGGAAAAACATATAAAATGGAAAACAATTTACTGCACAAGATGGAGAAAAATATAAAATGGAAAACAATTTAAACTTCAAAGAAAACTTAAATGGAAGATTTCTGCAATATATACATTCTGGTATATACTGGCCTATGCTCTGCGAATCATGCAAAACGGGTCCATGCTTTATTTGACTACCAAACCCACATCGACATCTGACGACACTTAGAGTGTTTAAAAGACGGAAAAAAATTTAACTGCAGCATTATATTCTTTATAATCTTACAAATAAGAGCCTACAACATCGAAATACTGTAAGCGTATGGTGATTATAAAGAACCAACTTTCTTATCAGCCAAAACGTTCATGATAAAACAAACATTCCCATTGAGATATTTCTCAGCACCAGACCATGTAAATTAAAAAAATATAAGGAGTCTCAGTAAATCATTTTAGGGATGATTCCCTACAATACGATTCACATTAGTTCCATACAAGCTTTTTTGATGAGAACTTGGCATAAAACAAAATACAACATTTTGAAAGTCTCTCATTTCAAATTCCATCATATCCAGCCGCAATAACAAAATTAAACCCTACAAAATTTAGATCTAAATATGTTTATTTTTTATCAATAAATTCAAGTATATCCAATTCTAGGTATACCAGAAAACCAAGAATCACAAAGCACCTGCAGTTGGGTCTTCATATGTCAAGGAGAAGTCTACGAGGGTCCTCCACAACATCTTTGATACGACGCAAGAAGAAAACTGCCTCTCTCCCATCAATCAACCTATGGTCATATGTTAGAGCAATGTACATCATTGGCCTTGGAACAACGTTTCCTCCAACAACCATAGGACGGCTCACTATCGAGTGCATACCCAATATTGCCGACTGCCAAAGAAAGGTTCGTTGGTGTGAAATTCTCTTTTTTGATCATGTGAGGAGTTAGAGAAATAAAAAAACAAATAACACCACACCTGAGGGGGATTGATGATGGGGGTACTTAAAAGGCTTCCATAAACCCCACCATTAGATATTGTAAACGAACCTCCAGCCATATCATCAATAGATATAGATCCATCATTTGCCTTCTTTGCTAGTGTGTTGATCTCCTTCTCAATCTCAGCAAAATTCATCTTCTCAGCATTGCGGATGACTGGGACAACAAGGCCCTGGAAAGGAATAAGTTGAAGAATCTTCAATAGTGAAAAATATATGTACAAGGTTTACAGCTTGAGAAATACACAATCCTACTCAACAAGAACTCCCCACATTACTTTTAATCTATCTACATTTTATGAAGTCCCCAACCTCATAAAAACTACAAGAAATCCTCCTTTTAGCAACTGTTCAGGTATCACAGAAGATGGCACCTTAAAAAATGTGGCCATGGTCCTAAAAATCAGGTCAAACTTCAAAGGGAGAAGACAACCAGACAATTCAAAACGAACATACATAGAGGAACTAACATAGCTTATAGATCACAATTCTGCATTTTTACTTACACTTACAGAGAGAACCATATATACGGAGACAAACCTTGAACATGTATGAGAAAAATAATAAGTTAACTACAAATCATTACGTAGTATATGCCTAATCTGGAAAAAATGCTTTATAACAAAATTACGTATAACATACAGCTATTTAAAAAAATACCCATAATAAAAGGTACAAAATCCATGTTTCACCACACCATTATATTATTCAACAGCCTTGACAAACATAGTAATGTGACATACCTTTGGGGTACCAACAGCAATACTGATATCTACATAGTCTCTATAGATAATATCATCCCCATCAATGACCGCATTAATAATAGGCTGATTTTGGAGCCCACTGACAGCAGCCTGGAATATAGTTACAAAACAAGAACAGATATGTAATTAAACGCATATAAGCATGTGCCAAGCAAAGGTTAGTCTATGTTCCATAACATACTTTCACAAATCCCGACATAAGTCCTAACTTCACCCCATGCTTTTCAACAAAAGCATCCTTGTAATCAGAACGGAGCTTCATCAGATTTGTCCTGCAAGAAGCAGCAAATCAGTTAAAAAAAGAGGAGAGCAGAAAATAATCATATCTGCACCTTGAAAATGAATGTAATCTGTTCTTATATTATCTTCTTCTTCTCTTTTTCCTGTAACTATTTAGGTTGAACACAACGCATAAACTAGGGAAGCAGCTTTTCCCAGTACAAGCCAAGTACAGTTGAGAATTAAATCATGAAAACCAACCTAAAATATATTCGAGTTTAGGTTTGTCAGTTGAATAAGGCAAAAAGCTACAAACTTTAAACCTAAGCTCTTATGCATAAAAAAAATATCACACTCTTGAATTCCTTCAGTAAATACAGTCATATGTAAAACACCTGATAAAAATTCATCTTAATTAATGGTAAGGTCAATAGCATCGATTATATCAAAAATTAGTTTTTTCCATGAGTTTTGCTCATACCAAGAAATAATTATTATAAAAATACTATAAAAAATTGGATGATTTTATCAGAGTAGAGAAGGTAGGGGGAGGAACTGGGGTAATATAACAATTTAATCATATAACAATAAAATATATAATTTAATTATAACATCAATGTCCATCTATGGAGGCGAGCTAGCATGTGGGCACAAATGTGCCCGTAAGAACCAGAACTAAAGCCAATGGGCTATAGCCCAACTGGCATTTCAACCCCCTAGCAATTGCATGAAGTTGTGGGATTGATTCAGCTAGTATGCATGTGTTTCCTTCCCACAGCCAAAAAAGAACAAAGCGACTAATAAAAGCAAGTCACAGAATTAAGCCTACTGTGTCACTTGTCCATATACATGCAAATAGAGAAAAGAGCCAACACCCAATCAATTCTGAGCATAATGAGAAGAATCCAAAAATGTAATACCCAGCTACCAATAAGTCCCAAATCAGGGGTAACTGCCATCTACTGTCAATACACACTATAATATTAATAGAATTTTACTTACATATCAACCTCATTGAATGTCGTCAACAGTGCAAATGTGTTTTGGGAATCTTTCAATCGATTAGCAACCCGTTTTCGGAGTCTTGTCATAGGAACCTGCAATTACAAGGCCATTATACTTTTAGCAAGACCAGCAAGATTACTTTGCTACAGTGTTAAAGTATTATATTCAATTACAAAACATTACACTAACACTATTGTGCTATGTGAAATTAATAGAACAAGAATAGACTTACCCGCCTTTCCCTTTCTTTAGGGGGAAGCTGAGGTTCTGTAGCTGAGCGTTTAGGAGGTGGTGTAGAGGGTGCTTTAGGCTTCGCAGTGACTGGAGCAGTTTCAACTTTAGGCTTCTGCTTTTCCTCACTCTTTTCAGAAGGGGGAGATGGCTGCAAAACAGCTTTCTCTGATGCCTTCTCAGATGGAGCAACAGGCGCCACTCCTTCAGCAGACTTTGAAATGATGGCAATCTTGGTACCTGGTTCTACAGTATCACCTTCCTTGGCTACAAACTGCCAACAATTAATTTTAATATAGTAGCCAACATTAACATTCAATATCTTATCTTTTCCAAGTGTGCAAAGAAAATAAAAGCCATGAACTTGTCATGGTAGCAAACAAAAAAGTAAAATACAAGCAAACCAATATATCACCTTTTGAATCACACCCGCTTCAGGACTAGTAACATCAATTGTCACCTGACAGAAAATAAAGAATTCAAGTATTACAATATATCCCTGATTTTCTTCTATAGGGGGAAGAAGTCCCATTTCCAACATGTAAAGATTCAAAAACATATTTAAATACTGCATCACATCAGCACCTTATCTGTTTCAATTTGAGCAATCGGTTCATCAACTTCTACCCTGTCACCAGGATCTGCTCTCAAAATGCCAGTTGCAGACACAATCAATCAATTAGAATCACAAACACTAAATACTGTAGTGAATTAAAGGATTGACAAGCTGAAACGAGGAAAACATACTCTTCAAGAAACTCGCCAGTGTGCCATCAGTAATGGATTCACCCATAAAAGGGACAACAGCATCAACCAAATCCCCTTGAACACACAATTAACCGAAGTTATCAGATATGTCAACACCAAAGAAACATGCAGAGCAAGTGTAAAACATGTCAAAGTCTGACACTATTAAGGGGTACACACAGCACAAATCAGGAAATTTTCACTCTATATAAGGCATGTGCCACATGTTTTTCCAGCACTGCGTTTTGGAGGAAAAAATGAAGTCCATCTGATTGCTATTCATGAAATTAATTAGAAAATTTTCACTCTATAAGGTAGGATTGCTATCCATGTGATTAATTAGGTGTTTCAGAAAAAAGCTGCTTGGCAACAGTTATTCCACAGTCCTCCACGGTTGTTCTAATACTGCTATGCTTTCATTTTCTCCTCATTTGAGTTAAGATTACTTAGTAATACATCATTGACAAAGTTCTCCCAAGAAAGATGGAACATGGCCTGCTGTGGGTGATCCAACTATACATACTCTAAAAATTAAATCTTTGACAAGTAAATCCCAAATCATATACATTACAACACCCATTAGTAGCATATTTATTATTTTCAAGGCTTGTTTAGATGAGGGATTGCTTGGAAGTTTCTTTTTCAGAGGTTCTTGTTATTAGAGATTATTGTAATGATACTTACTAGTTGGAGCTCTTGAGAATGGAACTTGAATATTTGAGATGTGTTTATGGAGGTATCTTTACCATGATATTTCTTTTTATAATAATGCTTAGCTTGTTCTGTATATTATTATGTGGAATAGTTTGGTACAGGTTTTGATATGTTAGTTTTAGGTCATGAATCTCATGATCTCAATTCCACAGAGTCATGACAGAGATGCTTTCATAAATGCCACCAAAAGAATGCTCCTGGCAAAGTATTTTCAACCGACCAATTTCTCATTTGGAAATTGAATTTTTTTTTTTTTTTTTTTTTTTTTACAACATTGACAAGTGCTGTAACGCAAAGAGTTTAATTAAAGAAGCAATCTGCTTCTTAATTTTGCCACAGGAATAAAATCCCCCCAAAAGGAGCCAATCAGTCAAAGTACAACCCATGAATCCCTCAACAGTTCAACCATAAAGACATAAAAACAACTATGAATATGAACCAATGAGGATTTTTTTTTTTTTTTTTTTATTATTATTTTGAACCAATGAAGAAATTTGATGGAAGAGACATGTCAATATCACACCATTGTCTGAAGAAAATGGCCTGCTCAGCATTTGCATTGTAGCTTCCCGCTGAATACTGGCAACAACCTCCCTGCACATCAAGAAAGTCAAAAGAGAAAATGTTTATAAGCAACCAACCAAAAATTACAATTCAACTTGCAAAGAAATTCTTTATGCAACTCTACTCCCCTCCACTCCCCCTCCCTTTTCCCTCAATCCAAATGGTCCAAAATAGGTTCTTTTGAGAATTGAGTTGGATTAATATGAGAGAATAATCAGGAAACCAATCCTCACTGGGCTATTGGATCTCAAGATTCAGGTACAAAAAGTGTAATGGAAATTTCAAACTCAGACAGGTTTCTAAAGTACGTTTATCATGGACACTACCTGTCAGCTTGATGCGTCATTTATTATTTTTGACATTTGAATTCTTAATAACAACATAATATATTAATATGTGCTTGTGTGTGTATGGTACACACATATTTTTGTATATATAAACTCCAACTCAGGTTACTAGCAAGACCTAGTCCACACTACTGTAGTGTGACAAGGGAACATGCTCACTCCCCCAATCCCAATCATTGCCATTCACTTTAGTAGTCCTCAAAACACTTCTTAAAAAATATTCACTTAAATGGAGTCACTAACCTCATTGGCCGTAAACTACCTGAGCAACCTGTAACAAGAAAATATTAAAAAAACATTAATCACAGAGAAAATGAAGGCACACTTGAATGTATGAACTAGTCACTATGACAGATAGAGAAAACGGCACTTAAGATTACCAGGTACAACAAGGTGACCAAAATTCCGCACTTGCCCAAAGCCTCTCGATTGAAGTAAAACCTGCTCTCATGATAAAAAGATAGAACATCTTATAAATCTTCTCAAAATTGAAAAGTTAACCCAAAAGCTATTTAATACTAAACTGCACAAAGGAGATGAAAATAGAATAGCCCAAACTCCTGATAAATCAACCATGATGAACAATATATGATGAAATCAAATCAGCCATTAATCAAACATTGTTTGCACCAAAACATCATATATTTTTTTACTAAGTTACACACACACCCAGTGAGTTTTGTACCCATGACTTCACCCTCAACTTTACTCTATTAAAAGGGGTGAAGGTAACATTTAAAACAGGTGCTCATTGGCCACACCAAACCAACAAATTCCAAGCACATTTCACCATAAAATTGACTTTCTCCATATATGCAAACAAACCCAATTTTCTTTTTCTGTAAAGTGAACCATAGTAGAACCATAAACAAGTAGAATTTGAAAAGGAAAACAAACAAAGAAAAAAAGAGTAAGAGGTTAAAAAAATATCGGTACCTCTTTCTCTGCAATGGAGGAAACTCTAGAAGTAGACACCACAGGCCGGCTCGCCTGAAATGTCTGCCCAAAAACCTGAAACAAAAGCACATTGATTATCAGAAATGAATCAAATTTAAAAAACAAAACCTCAAATTTCCAAACTATACAAACCATAAACAACAAGTTTTGAATAAACAAATGAAAGAAAGATTAATTTACCGAAGCAGACGAGCCGCCGGAAGCGACTCTTCGCCTTATAACACCTAACATCATTATTATGTTGATCGCTGCTTTCATACAACAAGTTGAACAATATCAATATTTATATAATATAAACATAATCTCAATCCAAATAAGCATACATACATATATATATATATATATATATATATATATATACTATTGAATTGTTGCTGTAAGTTCTGTTTGGCAGCCAAGAAAGTAAAAGAAAACAAAAGAAACGGAAAAGTAGTCAAAAGTTTGAGTCTGGAAGCTTTGAAAATGAGAAAGCGTACACCTTTTTTAGTCTTTCAAGCATAACTATGACTATCTACCAATTTCGTAGTTTCATGGAGGTGATTTTTGCGATTTCAAATAACAAAACACAGCAAAAACAAAAACAAAAAATCAGATTTTTCTTTTTCTTTTTCTTTTTGCTTCAGTTTCTCATCAACCAAACAAAAAAAAAAAGGACGAAAGAGAGAGAGAGAGTATGAATGGATTATAGAGAATTGACCTGATGAGCGAGCTCTCAGATGAGATTTCTTCGAACACAATGGATCAAAGCGTAGGGTTTTTCTCACAGAGAGAGAGAGAGAGAGAGAGAGAGAGAGTCGCCGCGAAGATATTGAATCACGTTTGGCAAGTGTATTGTATGAACGTGTCACAGACTCACAGCTTCTCTCACTATGGAAGGTCATTTTATTTCCAATCTTACATAATTAATAAATAATAAATGTAAGAACAAAACAAAAAATTGTCTAAAAAGAGAAAAACAAAAAAACAAATTGTCTAAAAGAAAATTAAACGGCTGCTATTTGCGTAATTGGTCAACTATATTTTAGAAAAGGAATTTAAGGATTTCTTTTTAAAATTATTTTTTCCTAAGCGAATTAGTGGGATTTTTTTTTTTTTTTTTTTTTGGGTTTTCTTTGATGGGTGAATGAAAGAGGAGGAAAATTTGATAGAGCAATAGCATCAGTGCTTGGAAAATAGAAAAAGTGCCAACTTTTACACATTATTGCTAAAAAACTACCCACATCAGGATATATAATACTGTGCATATGCAAAAATGTTATAATAACTGTGTATATTTATACGGTTATTGTAGCTTTCTTTTTCATTATTTAAATATATAAAGAGGGAAGGAAGAATAAAAAATTGAACGGTGAAGAAAGAGGGAAGAAAGAAGAACAAGAAAGAAAAGTGACGTGTGAGAGAGAGAGAGAGTAAAGTGTGTTTTGACGTGGGTTGTTAGAAATAATAATAAAAATATATAAAATAATTATTTAAATAAAAAGGGTATAGAATAGATAATCCGATATGGATGCCTTATAAAAATGATGGTGTAAAATATTAAAAAAAAAAGTAGATTCATTTTGTAAAATAGACACAAAAATTTAGAAGTACTAATGCAATTGCTAGTAGAGGGTTATAAATTAATTTAGCTATTCATGTTTGTATATTTGACTAATAAGCTAAATTTAAGTTTTAGTTACGACTTAAAAAGTCAAACTTGAGCATAGTAACGTGTTCATAAACAATTATAATAAGTATGTCATATCAGTACACCTCGCATGCTTTATTATTTTTAATTTTTATATAGTGTTTACTTTAAATCCGATCATTTGTTCTGTCACATCATATGATAACATATTTTATATTTATATATATATATATATATTCATTTTGAACAAACAACTTTGTCACATTCACTAATAATTGTGAAGATGCAAATTGTTTTCCTCAATGGAAAACTCTTTTACTTAAGGTTTGGGCCCTCATAGGTGTGATTGCTCAATTTAATATATGTTATCCCTTAGATCTAGGATTTTATAACAGAGTCATCACTTATCACTTATTTTGTTAAAGATGAGAAATAAGAAAACTTTATGAAATACATGATTATTGAATAACTTTAAAGATTACATCATAAAGAAAAGAATTACATGGTTTGATTTGGATACAATAGAAATAATAAAGATCACAGTGCTTTGATCCCTAGTTCCAATATAGAAAAGAAAAAATTACAATACTTCAATTCCAAGTTTTGTTCTCAGTTTGCATATAGCATCTTTTTTGGGGTTAGTCCGCGATTACTCTCACTTATTTCTAAGCTGCAACATCGTTTTTGGTTTGGCTTTTTTTTCTTTTCTTTTTTTGTTGTCCAAGAGATTATTGAAGTGGCGTTTTTTTAGTGTTAGGGTCTATTTGGATCTTAACAGGAGGACTGCTAGCAAAGATGGGCAGTAGCTGTAGGCCACTTTTGAAAATAAATCCAAACATTAAGAGGCAAAATAAAAATAACCCCAAATTTTAAGGGTCAAAAGTGTGCTTTAATCACTAATGATTGAGCGTACTAAATATTAGTATATGTTTGGTCCTGTTAGATTCTATCTATCCAAACTTAGGAAAAAGGGATGAGAGATTTCAGGGAGAAATAGAATCAGTTCACCCTGGCACAATTGATTTTTAATTGATCCCGAAAAAGAAAAATATTACCGGAATAAAATTTCATGAAAAGTATTAATATATATTTTTTGGTTTGGTACCGGTCAAAAGCAAGATTAAGAGTTAGGGCTAGGTGACACCCATATTATTATTATATGGTCCCTATTTGCCTATTTTTAGAGAGCAGTTGAACTGTCTTGATTATTAATCGTGGGGCGACTCTAATAAATTGGTGTTGAAAGTTGAAACATGACCTTTTGAAAATTTGATGTCCTCCAAGATTGTTTCATTGTTAAACTTATTGTGTACCAGTTATTTCCAGGGGCGGCGTTACGTGCTGGGCAGGGGGTCATTTGAACCCCTGGCCTGGCAATTTTTTTTAATATATAAAATTAAAAATTAAAAAAAAAATTTGTTTTGACTCCCCTAAAATAAATATTTGAACTCACCCTCACCTTAAATTTTGTTTAAATTCAGCTAAAATAAACTTGAATATAATCATTTTAATATTACTTTCACAATATTTTCATAATAATTAATTTCATAATGAAGGTTAAGTGACAAGTTGTAACTAGTTTTTACTTTGACCCACAACTGACATCACTTTTTTATCTTTCTTTTTTTGCTAATATATCACTTTTTTTATCTACCTTTAACAACTTGTCACTTATATTTTGTTGTGAAATTTTTGTGTAAGTGTTGTGTCAACAGCACTACTCTTAAAATATTTAATTTTATAAGGGATAATTACAGTAAACCCACCTGAGCTTTGGCCCGTTTGCACTTTGCCTACCCGTGGTATAAAACTTATCACTTTGCCCCCCTGTACTTCAATCCGTTACCCCTTCGTTGCCCACCTGACCCTCAGACGTTAGTCTAACACCCTTTTATTCCAAATTAGAACATAACACGGATCAAACAGCGAAAAATTCACTCTTTTCTTCACGAGCCCTAGAACCACACGGATCTGCTATTGACGTAGTGTTGCAAGTGCAAAACCCAGAGGAGGGACTAAAATCTACTATTGACATCTGCTATTGTTCGAGGGACGAAAATCGTGGTAAGAAATCAGTTCGCTCTTTGGGTTTTTACTTTCGCTTGTGGTTGTTTTATTGTTTTTTTAGTAATCAATCAATGGTCAATGTTACATGTAATGGATTGTGAATATTGGTTGTGTTTGTGCATGTTTATGAAAAATGTGACCACTTGTTCTTTTGGATTTGTGTTTGTTTATGGGCATTTTGTCTGTCGTGGTCATTGTGTCTCACAGTGGTCTCACAGTGGACCCAAGTTTGTTTTGGGTTTAAATTTTAGTGTTTGCATGTGCTATTTAGTAAGACAAAATCAATAGAAAAGTTGAAAATGTGGTCCCTCTATGTGTGTTGCATCCCAAAAGCAAAACAGAAACATGCAACTGTTTTACTCTTTTGTTGTTTACAATTCTTTAATTGTTAATTGTATACGTGTCAAATGGTAATTTGTTATTGCAGATGGATGATGAGGATGTGAAATTGGAGGTACATTATGGGGGTGCTTTTCTGTGGAACCCTAGTTTAGAATACTTTGGTGGGGAAGTTGAAATAGTGTATAGGGATCCTGATTTGCTTAGTTACTTTGAAATAAAAGGTATATGTGAGGAATTAGGGATTGATGAACCGTGTAGGGTTCATTATTTAGGTCCTGGGGGCAACTTGGAGGAAGACTTAAGGCTTATAGAAGATGACCAAGATGTGGTACACATGTGCAAGCCTAATGAGAGAGGGCCAAGTGACACCATCATACTGTATGTGGAGAGTGGTAATGCTCCACTTGCAGTTGAAGTTCCTGATGGTGGAGGGGTTGGGGTAGGAGCTGGTGCAGGGGCTGGTGTAGGGAGTAGTGCAGGGGCTGGTGTAGGGACTAGTGCAGGGGCTGGTGCAGGGGCTGGTATAGGGGGTGATGGTCTGGAGGAGGAGTTTGATTGGTTGAATGAAGGTCTGGAAGGAGAAGACTTTGCTGATGACATTTTTGGTGAGTCTTCTCCACCTCACACAGTTCCAGCCACTGATACACCTAATCCAAACACTAATACACCTCAACCAAACACAGATGCACCTGGCCCAAGCAATGCTCCTCCTTCAAACATAGATTTAGATGAAGAGTGGGCTGAACCAGCTTTGGAGGATGATATTCTAAGTGTGGATAGCTCTGATGATGAGCAGGGGCCTGGCAATTTGGAGTTCAATGAGAGGACTGATATGGGAAATGTTAGGTTGGCGAAAGGGATGAAGTTCCCAAACTTCCAGGTGTTTAGGAAGGCTTTGAGGGAGTATGTGATTCAGCATCACATTGATGTTAAGTGGAAGTTGAATGAGAAGAAGAAGATTTCTGTACATTGTAAGAACAATTATGGATGGAGGATTTATGCCTCAATGGTGACTGGAGAGTGCACATTTGAGATCAAGACACTTTATCCCGAGTGTACCTGCCCCCTAACATTTAAAAATGGGCAAGTTACATCAGCCTATGTGGCAAAGAGGTATTTGGAGGATTTTGGTAAGAATCCTAATTGGGAGGTCTCAGGTGTTAAGCACCATGTGATGCAAAAGATTTCAATTGACTTAAGTCTTAGTCAGGTGTATAGATCAAGGAAGGCAGCTAGGGAGTTGATTACTGGAAATGAAGAGGCTCAGTATGGCCTACTTAGAGATTATGCAGAAATGATATTAAGAACAGATGTAGGAAGTAGGGTGATTCTGCAAACAGAGATGGATAATGAGAATGCAGAGCCCAAGTTTAAAAGGATGTACATTAGGTACAATGCTCAGAAGGTTGGCTTTCTAGGTGGTTGTAGACCCTTTATTGGGCTGGATGGATGCCACTTGAAGGGTAGGTTTGGTGGGCAATTACTATCTGCCACTGCCAAGGATGGAAATGACAATATATTCCCAGTGGCAATGGCTGTGGTTGAACAAGAGAACGAGGATAGCTGGACCTGGTTCTTGGAGCAATTTGCAGATGACATTGGCAGGCCAGAGGAGCTCAATCTGGTATTCATCAGTGACAGGCAGAAGGTATTATCATCTAGCTCATGACTTATTACATGCTTACCTTCATTATATTGAATGCTTACTTACTTGTTTACTTGCTTACTTGTTTACTTGTTTACTTGATTGCAGGGCCTTCTACCTGCAATGGAGACTCTATTCCCAACTGTGGAGCACAGGTATTGTGTGAAGCATATATACAACAACTTCAAGGTTAACCACAAGGGCATGGAGTTGAAGAGTGTACTGTGGAGGTGTGCTGGCACAACATCAGCCAGGGAATTTGAGAGGGGGATGGACCATCTTAAGAGTTTGGATGAACAAGCTTGGAAGTACCTGGCTGATATAGAGCCTGCACAGTGGACCAGATCCCACTTTTCTCCAAGAGCTTTGACAGATTGTATGGTAAACAATCTGAGTGAGAGTTTTAACTCTATGATTGTGAAGGCTAGAGACAAGCCCATTTTATCAATGCTGGAATGGATCAGAGTTAGGCTTATGAGCAGGCTGTATATAAAGAAGACTGGCATAGAAAAGTATGGTGGCAACTTGTGTCCAAGCATACAAAAAAAGTTGGAGCAGTTAAAATTAGAGTGTAAGAGTTTCTGTGCAATACCTTCTGGGAGGTTTGTGTATGAGGTTGACAATGAGAGAGAAAGGCATGTGGTGGACTTGGTAAATAGGGCATGCAGTTGTAGAGTATGGGACTTGACAGGAATCCCCTGTAAGCATGGAGTTGCAGCCATTTTTGTGAATCGTGAGAAGCCAGAAGACTACACCCATCCATGCTACTACAAGGATGCTTATGTGGAGACATACAAGACACCCATACCCCCCATGCCTGGCCAGTCTGAGTGGGTGTCAAGTGGCCAACCCAAGCCTGTTGCACCTGTAGTCTATAGGCCACCAGGCAGGCCACCCATGAAGAGGAGGAGAGATGCTGATGAGCCAAACCCTTATAAGGTGTCTAGAGAAAACAGGGCAGTGAGGTGTGGAAGGTGTCAACAGGAAGGGCACAATGCAAGGGGATGCAAGGCCAATGTCACTGGTGAGACACCATGGGAGAGGAGGCAAAGATTGCAGAAAGGGAGATCTGTAAGTTTTTAGCAATTTTTTTATGCAAATGGAAAATGGCAATAACTGACATTGTAAAAATATGCTCATATTTGGTTGCAGGGAAGTGGAAGGCCTTCTACATCACAAACCCAATCCTCAGCTCAGCCCCCACCAACACATCAGCCTTACACTATGGCCTCATCCTCATCCAACCAGGCAGCAGGGTCACAGCCACAAGCTCCAACTCCACAGCCACAAGCTCCATGGTTAGGACCACCAGCTCCATGGTCACAGAAACCAAGTCAGTGGTACTCTTCAGACTTCAGGTATACAGTTAGAGGAGCTCCTTGGTTCTCTTCAACCCAGCCAACACCACACACCCCTGCAGAAACATGGGACAGTAGACCACTATCATCACAGGTACTATAGTGTTAGGTTCATTGTTTTATTCATAAAACTGTGATGCTGGGTAGCTAACATGTGAATTCTTGTACTTTGTAGCCTTCAAGACCACCTGTTACCAGAGGAGCTGCTTTGAGAGGAAGGGGTGATGCAGCTAGGGCTCAGAAATGTAGAACAAGAGGTGGAAAGGCCAGTTGTGGTGGGAGAGGCAGGGGCAGCGGCAGCGGCAGTAAATGAAGATTTTTGTTGCTATGTATAATGCATTAGGGTTATGTAGTGTTAGGGTTTTATGTAGTTCGTAGATAATGGCAAGGTAGACAATGGCAGGGCAACTGTATTTTTATATTTTGTAGACAATGGCAGGGCAGATAATGGCCAGCAAACACTTTTTGTATTTTTTAAAGTTTTTTAAACATTGGGCAGTTGCAACTGTTTTGGTTGTTGTACCAAATGCCTTATATTTACTGGTGGTTGATGAAAAACTATTCAATGACACCAACAAATATGTATACAATTTCCCAACTTAATGACAGGTGTTTAGAATTATTATTCTGTTATATGAGTTATTATTATATGAGTTTGTTTATGTGTCCAGGGTGTATGTGTTGTCTTTTTCTTGCAAGTTGACAGATTGTCATGCACTTTAAATTCACTTTCAACACAATTGTCTTCACACAATGCACTTTATGCACAAACCAACACAGCTCACATCCAACAAAACACCAACAGCTCATAAGTAGCCAATTCACTTTAAACAAAAAATACAACAGCATCTAACATAAATAACACTTTATCTTTAAAAAGGTTATATTATTAAGTGGTTCATAGTTCTATTACACCAACAGCAGCTTATATTACAACCCATCAGGCAGACTCAATCTCATCATTCCAACATTCTCATTTGAGCCAAAACATGAAAACAACATAACCAAAATAAAAAAAAACCATGACAGAATTAGTGCAATTCTGCACTTTCTCTCTTGCTCTAAAGCTCTCACTGCTATCTCCTTGGCTTGAACAGAGGAAGCTCGAAACTTTCTCTCCCTCTCAGTGGCTTTTGCTGCCCTGTCTTGAGCAATTTCTGCCATTTGGGTAGCTTCTGCTACTGCCTGGGTAGCTTCTCTTTCCCTTTCATGTGCAAGTTGCAGCTCACTCCGCAGTAAATCCAGCTTTTGTTGCACCAAATGGGCAGCTTCATTCCCACGCATACAAGTGGGATTATCAACCCATTTAAAGAAAGGGCACTTAGGACCAAGCTGTTCATAAATTGAATTGAACACATCACATTCCAATCTCACGTTAATCAACTAGAATAGGTAAGAAGTATACTTACCTTATATTGGCTACAACCCAGAAACCTTCTCCCAAAATTATCCACTGTCAGACTTGTTCTCAGCACACAAGTCTCATATGTACACATATGCCCACTTGAACCTGAGTAATTTCCACTCGAAGAAGACATCGATTATCGAAGCTACCACTCAGAACTTGAAACCCCAGCTCAGAACTTGAAACCCCAGCTCAAAACTTGAAACAGCTCAAAACTTGAAACCCCAGCGCAGAAATGTCGTACCTGGTGATGATCTATCTTCGAATATTCAGTGCCTCCAGACAACCCAAAATCAGAACCTCACCCTCACACGAAAGCACGATCAGAAAAATCAAAACACCAGCTCAATTACAACGATTTTCGTGATTCTAGGGCTCGTGAAGAAAAGAGTGCATGACAAGCTGTTTGATCCGTGTTATGTTCTAATTTGGAATAAAAGGGTGTTAGACTAACGTCTGAGGGTCAGGTGGGCAACGGGGGGGTAACGGATTGAAGTACAGGGGGGCAAAGTGATAAGTTTTATACCACGGGTAGGCAAAGTGCAAACGGGCCAAAACTCAGGTGGGTTTACTGTAATTATCCCATTTTATAATAAAAAAATGTTTCAAATTTTTTGCTCATTCGTTAAAAAATAAATAAACCTCCTATCTGGGACTTTGGCTTACTTTTCCGTTAATAGCAAAATGAAACTATTTTTCCCTGCACTTTTTTTCCTCATCAGCAAAAAATTACACTATCGTTCCAACCAACATATCTATATTTATATCTGTGATTATTTCCTTATTCTCTCTATCTCTCTTTCTCCCTTCTATGTTTTCTTAGCTTTTATCTTTGTTTAATCAAATAGTTTTCTTAGCTTTTATCTCTCTTTCTCCCTTCTATGTTTTCTTAGCTTTTATCTTTGTTTGATCAAATAGTTTTCTTAGCTTTTATCTCTGTTTGCTCCAATTCCAAGAGAGTGACCACGTGTCTGGTTAAAAAGTCATACACTTCAAAAGCAAAAATTTATATTACTTTTTTTTCTTAGTTTCCCATACTCCTAGTCCTATTCCTAGGTTTGTTATTATTCTTCTTTATCCACACACATATACACTAACATTAAGTTATAATAGAATTTCTATTTTGTATCCAAAAAAAAAATATTCTTCTTTATCATATATTTCTATTTAATTAATATTACATATAAATATAATAAGTTATTATGCATTTAATGGTTGTTGTCTTACTAATTTTTAAACTATTAATAAAAATTTTAGACAATTATACTATATAATTGTATTGTATACTAAATTATATTTATTTTGGATTATTGTATATAATATGGAAGTTATATATATATATATATATATATATAAATTAATCATTTTATTTTTTAATCGCTTCATGACAAATTCCTAACCCCACCACCACTAACCTCTAGAAAAAAAGCCCCCCCTGGTTATTTCCTTTTTAGCATGATTGTTCTGTATCCTTGTCTGTTGTCCGCATGCTGTGTATAAAGGCTTCCCTGATGGTTAAAAGGGTTGCGGTGTCTTTTCTTCATGGTGGCCAGGAATAACGTCCCGATGGATTTGCCAGCATCTCCATAAATCTATTAATATTACATTAGTGGTAACTATACATTATGCGTATGGGATATATAGCTAGAGGGTTGATTATTCAGATTCACGTGTCACATTTGTTTTGCATCAATTCATAAGCATTTGATTATGTGTGTCGATACTAACCCGGCACATTTATTAAACAGGTAACAATTCCTCAATTTTAATACGTTTATTAAATGAGTCAGTTGTGTAAAATTATTTTATTATAGTTTAGTATTAACTCAATTGATCTAAACTATAAAAAATTAACAAATAGATTTTTTTAAATATAGAATTCAAAACTATCACAAATAATCATTCAAAGCCAAATCATATCTCATCATCACAAATAATTAATCACAATATATCAAACAAAATAAACCATGACAGCTAATAAATTTATATATCTAATGTTTTGAATGGTATATTAGTAAAATGATATTTAGTTAAACAAATAAGTTTTATAGGTTGGATACAAAAAGGACATTATAACATTTTTAATAAACGAATCAATCATGCCAATTCAAACATAACACGAACTCTTTAAGTCATAACTTGCTAACTTTAACATTATACACCATGTAGATGACATTGAGCAAGAATATAAAATTTTGAGGGATCGTAAAAAAGTAGAAATTTACGGTTTGTTGCTTCAACTTTCTGAGACCACGTAATTGTAAAAATAAAAAAATAAAAATAAAAAAAAAACAAACAAACAGACACGTGAAGATAAGTCTTCCCTTCTATCCACTTAAAACACTATCTGAGCTCAATTGGCTGGATAACATTTGAAGAGGAGAGTTGTCTGAAAGGGAGAATCTTCTGCTACACGGCTGCGTTGCAACTCGGAGTTTTACAATGTTGTGCATCCAATTCCATGCTCCATTGCTTCCCATACAATCACAGCTCAAACACAAGAAACATCCGAGGACACCTCAGCTGCTTTGGCTCTCTAGCTGTGAAGCTATACAGTTTTTTCCACATAGGCCAAACAACCTGTCCCTACTGGCTCCGAGGACCAACGCCATCCCCAATTCTCTTCTTCTTGCTGCCTCGTCCGAAGTCAAGCCCGGAGGAGACATATCGGTCCTGCTCCCAGTCAGGTTGGCCCTTTTCACTCTCCAATTTCCTCACCTCATAAGCAAAATATTCCAACATTAAACAGCCAGTAATTCAACCCATAAAATGTCTTTGAAATGTAGTTTAGTGTTCCACCAAGATTCATATTAGTGCATTTCAATTCCAATTGTTCACTCTCTTTCACTTATCTGTCACAGTGCGGTACTTCTCTCTGCATACTTCGTAGCAAATTTCATCGTGCCGACATTCATCATGAAGGATTTAGGCTTTGACAAAGAAAGTGAAAAGCAGAAGGGTAATGATGATAATTCCGAATAAGATGATATAACCAGCACAACTAGCAGTCAAGTAAGCTCAGAAACTAAGGTGAGAGAGCATGAGGTTAAAAAAGACGGGCATTCTTTCATGTGATATCATAATTATAACTGTGATTGTAGTAATAATACTATCGCTCCAAAACATTTGTTCATGATTTACCACTCTCCCAATTTACTTTCATATTACTTGTAGACACATTTTTAAATACATGTGGTCCTATACGACATCCCAATCTCACAAAATTCAATTAACAAGTAGAACTAACTTTCAAGGACTCCAAAGAGCCATTCCATTTTCCCATTCCTTCTGTGTAATCAAACAAGAAATTCTTTCAAATGTCGCTAATGGTATCTAAAGTAGTACCTGCAATATCAAAGCATGTTGCTTAATCTGGAATATAACTCTTAACTAATAAATGAAGTTGTAATTAAATTTGTCAAGTGCAATAACACACTATATTTTGAGTTTTGAGGAGAACAGAGGAGAAAATGATGGAGGAGATTGTGTTTATACACACACAATCTCAATAACATACATGATACATACATGTATGCTTGCATGTATGGAAAGTGTAGAGAGGTAATAAGATGAAGACTTTTTATTTAACACAGTATTTGCAATGACCATATTTTGTTATCCAAACATTAAATTTAAGTCTATGACCTTTTCATTACTTGTTTGCAAAGTTATATTTCACAATAATCACTCTTGTATATAGTTGTTTGTAGATTCGCTTCCCTCTTCTATATAGTTGTTGTTTTCTTTTTCTTTTTTTGTAACCTTTGGCTGCTTTTTTTTTTTTTTTTGGCATAATGCAGACCTTCTTTATAATACTCTTCTTACCTATCCAAAAAAAAAAAACACTGATTATTGTATAAAATCAACTTTTGCAGTTCTGTACTTCCATTTATAGAGCTGTCCGTTAAAATACCATGGAAAGCACAAATGGTTTTCACTTCTGTGACACATCCAAGGCCTATATGACCAGTTCATCATTCTGCTGTCAAATGACACTTATAATGGCTAACAAAAGTTTCTGGTCCAACCAAACTATTTCATATATATCAGTGTCTTGCAGTCTTATAAAACCTACCCGGCAAAGGTCATCAACTTTCTCACTCCAGAATCTGCCTTGACAAGTGGCAACAATGTAGTCTTTACACTCATAGAATAGCTTTGGCAAATAATTATTAGTGGACAGCATAGCTTCGGCAATTACATATCCTAAACCAAGCTGAATATTTCAGAATAAAAGACATAATTAGCACAGCATAAAAGTGATAAATGAAGGCTGAATTTGCAAATAGTGTGTAAGAATAAATTGCTACCAATAATCTTGTTAATAATGTAGAGATGGTAATACCAAATTGCAGGATCATAGATCTGCTCAAACAAAATCAAGATGAAATATATATTTTATGGAAGGATGGATCTCGACCAGACAACAACAGGTGAATTGCCAATTATTCCTTTTTTTTTATCATTAAAAGGGCAAAACAAATATCTATATCCAAATTTAGCCAAGTACATCAATCAAAGTACTGGTTTTTAAGGAATGGCTGTTATGTAGAAAGACTATGATTGTGCATTTGTTCATCGTCTATCAAAGTACCATATATTGAACTTGAAGCCCACAGAAACTGTTTCTGGCTTCACTTTTATCATTCAAAAGTTATTAAATTCACTAGAAAAAGGAGGGGGCAAAAGCCTTCAAAGGATCTGCGTTTCTCCTTATGCAGGCAAGGATTAAAGACTGATCCAAGAGCTTCAAATTTTTTCCCTAATAAGTGTGACCCCTGTCTATGAACACTCCACCCATATACGTGCAGGACAGGTATGAGGGTAATAGTTTTATTTTTCATACATGCCAAAGATTTAGTTATGCGTCTTGATCTATTTGACTATTCTCTTCCTTGTCAAAAGTGCTTATAGAACTCAAACATATTCTTGATGTTAAATTAAGAGCTTTAGAAAATATATATATGTCATGACAATATTGGCTTGTATAAATTTTCCCCATGTTTCCATTCTGTTATCTTGCTCTACCAACATAAGTTAGTTCCAGTTTATTATGCCAATTCTTTATTTCTTTCTAACAATAAGTAAGTTGTAACACCACTTTGGCAGAATTTCTTACATATTTTATATGTAGCAAAATAGAGTAACCCTACAGACAGGAACCATAGGAAGCTGGTTCAACTTCATGCGTAAAACATACACATAGACAAAGAATTAAGCATATAGAAAACTACCTTAGCTTCAAGATCATTTTTCATGTTCAGCAGGTACAGATTTTCATCATAAAACGGAACAGACATGGCTCAGTTTTCAACTTTTTCAGTATCTTCAATGCCTTTCCTCCCAAATTTAATGCTCCTGAATCTATCCTGCCAGTCCTGCTTCGTCCCTGTCAGTGAAGGTGTCCACCTCAAGTTCTTCGATTCATTGGAAACCTATACATTATTATTATCCCATCAAAAATTTATAATAATAGCTACAAAAATACCAAATCACATGATATTACCACCTCCCAATTATGAGAATTGAACACTCTATAAATATGTAGAATGGATAACCTGCTTAATTGCTGTAAAAATGTACAATTGAGTTGGATTAATATGAGATGATAATCAGGAAACCAATCCTCATTGGATCTCAATTCAGGTACAAAAAGAGTGTACTGGAAATTTCAAACTCGACAGGTTTCAAAAGTACGTTTATCATGGATACTGCCTATTTAGCTTGATGCATCATTTATAAATTTTAGACATATGAATTCTTAATAACTACATAATATATTAATATGGGCTTGTGTGTGTGTACAATATACACTTAGATTTTTGTATGTATAAACTCTTGAGTCAGGTTACTAGCAAGACTTAGTCCACACTACTGTAGTGTGACAAGGGAACATGCTCGCTCCCCCAAGCCCAAGCATTGCCATTCACTTTAGTAGTCCTCAAAACACTACTACTTAAAAAAATTTCTCTTAAATGGAGTCACTAACCTCTTCGGCCTTAAACTAACTGAGCAACCTGTAACAAGAAAATATTAAAAAACATTAATCACAGAGAAAATGAAGGCACACTTAAATGTATGAGCTAATCACTAAGAGAGATGGAGAAAACAGCACTTAAGATTACCAGGTACAACAAGGTGACCAAAATTCCGCACCTGCCCAGAGCCTCTCGGTTGAAGTAAAACCTGCTCTCATGATAAAAAGAAAGAACATCTTATAAATCTTCTCAAAATTGAAAAGTAAACCCAAAAACTATTTAATACTAAACTGCACAAGGGAGAGAAAAAAAAATAGAATAGCCCAAAAACCTGAAAAATCAACCATGGTGAACAATATATAATGAAATCAAATCACCCATTAATCAAAAATTGTTCACACCAAAACATCGTACATTTTTTAAGTTACACATGCACGCACCCAGTGAGTTTAGTTTGTACCCGTGACTTCACCCTCAATCTTACGCTAATAAGAGAGGTAAAGGTAACATTTAAAACAGGTGCTCATTGGCCACACCAAACCAACAAATTCCATATATGCAAGCAAACCCAAATTTCTTTTTCTATAAAGTGAACCATAGTAGAGCTATAAATAAATAAAAGAAAAACAAAGATCAGTACCTCTTTCTCTGCAATGGAGGCAACTCTAGAAGTAGACACCACAGGCTGGCTCGCCTGCAATGGCTGCCCCAAAACCTGAAACAAAAGCACATTGATTATCAGAAATGAATCAAATTTAAGAAACAAATCCTCAAATTTCCAAACTATAAAAACCACAAACAACAAGTTTTGAATAAACAAACGAGGGAAAGATTCATTTACCGAGGCAGACGAGCCGCAGGAAGCGACTCTTGGCCTCATAACACCTAACATCATTGTCACGTTGATCGCTGCTTTCGTTGTCAACAAGTTGAACAATATCAATATATAGCATAAACATAATCTGAATACATTTAAGCAGGGGTATTGAATAGTTGCTGTGAGTGCTGTTTGGCAGCCGAGAAAGTAAAGGAAAACGAAAGAAACGGAGAAGGAATCATAAAGTTTGAATCTGAAAGCTTTGAAAATGAGAAAGCATACACCTTTTTTAGTCTTTCAAGCATAACTATGACTATTTACGAATTTCGTAGTTTCATGGAGGTGAATTTTGCGATTTCAAAAAATTGAAACGCAGCAAATCAATAACAAAAATCTGATTTTTTTTCTTTTTCTTTTTCTTTTTGCTTCAGTTTCTCATCAACCAAACAAAAAAAGAAAGAGAGAGAGAGAGAGTATGAATGGATCATAGAGAATTGACAACGCCAACTCCCAAAAGAACCGGAAATTTCTTGCTCAAACTAGCCTGAATATTGAATAACAACGCCAACTCCCGCTTCTTTTTTTCTTTTTTTGAAAAAATAAAAGCCGTAATTCAACTGGGAAAAGGGAAAGGAAAAATCTACTTTTTAAAAAATAATAAGTTACTCTTTTAAACGTTATGTGTTTTTCAATTTAAAATTATTTAACTAAACAATAAAGGTATTTTAGAAAATTTAAGAATTTATTTGAAAATATTTTAATACATAAAATAATAAAATCCAAAACATAAAATTTTGTTATTAGTATTATCTATATATATATATATATATATATATCTTCTATTTATTTAAGGGACTTCCTCTGTTTGGATTCCTCATTTTCATAGTTCTAAAAAATCCCTACATCTCTATGTTTAAGTAGAGACAAAACTAAAAGACAATCCAGTAAAAATAAAACTCTAACTTCTACTAAAATATTGCCTAAAAAATAGGATCACTCTCCTGTTGATTTTCAAATTGATTTATCCACTTATAAATTAAATTTTCAAAATAAAAATTATATATATAAAATAAAAACACTTTTGTTTTTTTGCTACAAAATAGGATCACTGGAAAAAAAAAAAAAAAAAAAAAGAAGCCTCCCTTATAAATTAAAATTTCAAAATAAAAATTATATATATAAAATAAAAACATATTTTTTTTGCTACAAAATAAGATCACTAAAAAAAAAGCCCCATCGCACACGCGCTTTGCGCATGTGATGAGGCTAGTAGATAAATAATAAATGTAAAGACTAGATTTGAGTCCTTAGCCTAGACGATAGATGGACCTAGGCCTAAAACAATGAATTTGTAGAGAGTTGGTTGGAAAACTGGGTTAAAATGAGTTAGACAACAAATAAAATGAACTCAATTGACAAGAACAAGAAAGTAGATTGAATTAGTCCAAAGAAAATCGTCATCAGCAAAGTTCGAGGAAGTCAGTTCTTATATATTTCTTATAAGTTTGATTACAAAGTTGGTTCTTGATTACTACAATGTTTCTCTCTTGATTTCTTGATCCCTTCTCCATGGAGGGCCTCTTCTATTATATAGTTCTCTTTAGACAATCTTAGTCCTTCACTTGTTGATCATTCAAGCCACCATTTGAGTGCTTGTCCTATCGGACACACTCTTAATCCCTCCGTGCATTGGGGTAGCCAATGCAACACTGTTCATGGGTCTTCTCCACAATAATGCAGCCAGAAAGTTAGCTGTAGAACATTCAATGCGGTGGTAGTAGCTTTCTCCTTAGATATTTTAAGACTCCTCCCTGTCCTATGTTCCCATAGTGCTTATCCGTATCAACAAAATGTTGCTGGGACGTTCCCCCGAACGGCAGACCACATCTACGGACCTCAGCCTTGGTTAGCCGAGGAGGCAATCATCCTCGGCCCAATCTCCTAGGCTATTATGATCAAAACTAACTTCTCCATTTATTAACATAGGGCTCCCTTAACAATATTTAACCTCCTCGAACGACCTCTAATCCTCAACTTGGGCCTTAGACCCATTATATACATAAATAATGAGCTCCCAGGCCCAATACCCCTACAATAAATATAAAAACAAAACAAAACAAAAATGTCTAAAATAATATTAAACATCCACTGCTATTTTTGTAATTGACTAATACTTGGTCTACTATATTATAAAGGGAATTTAAGGATTTCTTTTTTAATTATTTTTTCCTACGCCAAATATTTGAGTTTTTTTTTTTTTTCTTTCTCTGCTAAGAGAAATAGTGGATTTTTTTTTTTCTTTAATGGATGAAAGAGTGGAAAAGTTTGATATTATAGCGGTGGAGGGTTATAAATTAACTAAGTTGTTCATATTCGTTTATTTGATAAATGAGCTAAATTCAAATTTTAGTTATGACTTGATTGTTTACAAGTCAAACTTAAATATAATAATGCATTCATAAACAAGTTTTGAGTATGAGACTTGATTTAAGCATGTGGGTTTGTCAGTTTGTGTAAAAATTACATTTATATGGAATTAATAATCAAGTTTGTAAATAATTTCATAGGATATCATAAAATTACTATTTGTGGCCTATTAATAATACAAATAATTCCATTTTAGTGTAAAAATTATTCATGATTTTTATAAGTTCATAAATGGAAAATCATATTATTAAATTAACTCAAATAATATAATTTCAACAATCTTCTATTTATTAACTATGAACATAGATTTATGAAAAAGTAAAAAATGTAGTCATAATTTTTAATATATATGACAATAGAATAACTTTAATCAAGTAACTTGTGAACAAACTTGAGTGTATATGAAAAGAAAATAAATTGAACTTGAACATGTAATCTAGTTTAGTGATAAATTCGAGCTCAGCTTATATTTAAAATAAAATAAAATGAATAATCCTAAACTATTGATACTTGGCTTGACTCATGTCGTTTAGTGAATTTATTATATTTCTTGTAAAATGATTGTGATTTTTATGTAATTGGCCTAAAATTTTGTGTTACATAAAAGAGAAATCTTACAATACCCACATTTTATATTTAAAATAAAATAAAATTAATAATCCTCAACTATTGATACAGGGCTCGACTCACGTCATTTAGTGAATTTATTATATTTCTTGTAAAATGATTGTGATTTTTATGTAATTAGCCTAAAATTTTGTGTTACACAAAAGAGAAATCTTACAATACCCACATTTTTGTGCGTATTGTATGTTTACTAGTAAATAGTAATAGAATCATAAATTATAGTATGTTACATCAATACACCTCACATGCTTTATAATTTTTACATTATACTATAATAGCATCTACTTCAAATCTGATTATAGGTTCCGTCATGTCATATGATAACATATGTTTCTTTACACACACACACACACACACACACATATATATATATATATATTTGTCCTTCTGAACAAATAACTTTGTCACATTTGCTAATAACTGTGAGGATACTGATTGTTTTCCTAAAAAAAAGCTCGTTTCCTTAAGATTTGGGCCCTTGTAGGTGTGATTACTCAATTGGACATATGTCACCCATTAGATCGAGGCTTTTAGAATGAAATTGCCACTTATTTTGTTAAAAATAAAAAATAAGAAAACGTTCATAAAATACATGATTATTGAATAACTTTAAAGATTACATCATAAAGAAGAAAATTACATAATTTTGGTTGTGGACACAATCTAGGAAGAAATAAAGATTACAACGCTTTAATCCC